>OY728164.1:879047491-879647491 GCA_963277665.1 Viscum album
AAGTAAGCTAGAGACCTCTCCACACCCTAGAGGTAAAACAAGGATCTCGATCGGAAATGATCATCCTTGGGACTCTATGAAGTCTCACCACCTCCTCCAGATACTACCTCAACAAAACAGCCACTAATATTGACTCTTTGATTTCTATAAAGTGCGATGATTTTGTTAAACAATCCACTACCACCCAAATAGTGTCATTTCCTCTCTGATCTCAAGGTAAACCAGTAACAAAGTCTGTTGAGATGTCCTCCCACTTCCACTTAGGAACATCTAACTGCTGGAGAAGACCCCCAGGAAGATGGTGTTTGGCCTTCACCTTCTGGCAGACCAAACATCGAGACACAAAATCTGCAGCTGCCCACTTTAGCCCAAGACACCAAAACTGACTCCTCAAGGCTCGATACATATTTTTTCACAATAGGATGCACCGCTAGAGGAAAACTATGGAACTCTCTAAGAACCTTATCGTGTATCGTCAAATGAAAAAATATCCTTCCATGAAGCAACACTTGGTGTGGTTCATCCTCAGTCCAACCATCAAGGGCCTCGCCATAAAAAACTCCATCTCTCCAGACCTCCACTTCAAGATCCCCCAACTAGGACTCTTCCAACTGAAGCACCAGAGATTACTTCACCGTCATCTAAAAAAGAAAAAAAATTTCCCCCAACTTCTTCCATATCGAGATGTAATGGTGAAAGTTCTTCTATTTCTCTCTAGGATCAACCAGATTCATGCACTGCATCACAATGTGACATCACACTCAGCGCATCGGCTACAACATTCCCCTTTCTAGGTGTATATGATATTTATAAGTCGTATTCATGTTGGAACTCCATCCACCGATGCTGTTGTAAATTAAAGTTATGTTGGGAGAAAACATACCTCGGGCTCTTATGATCAATGAAAACCACAAAGCACTCACCAATGAGATAATTACTCCCCAACATCAAAGAGAACACCATGGATGACAACTCAAGATCATGGGTGGCATAGTTATGTTCATGGGGATGTAACTGACAAGATCCAGAAGAAACAACTGATCTTTGTTGCATCAGAACACAACCTAACCCCAGATGTGAAACATCACAAAAACATCAAACTTAACTCCCTCAGCTGGAAGAGAATGAATTGGAGAATTTACTAACTTCTCATTTTGATAATTGAAATATTCCTGACATAGATCAGTCTATATGAACGCCTGATTTTTCCTGGTCAAAGCTATTAGAGGAGTCATAACTTGAGAGAAATCAGTTATAAACCACTTGTAGTATCCTGTGAGACCAAGGAAACTTCGCACCTCTGACACTATCATGGGAGCCGCCCAAGAAACAAATACTTCTATATTTGATGGATCCACAGATACTCTCTGTTGGGACACAACAAGCCCCAAAAAACAGAATTCTCGAGCCCAAAACTCAAACTTTGACAACTTCCCAAACAACTGATTTGGATGAAGAACTCCCAAAATGGTGTGTAGATGCTCTGAATGATCCTCTCAGATGTGGAGTACACAAGGATTTCGTCAATTAATACCACCACAAACTTGTCTAAGAACTCACAGAACACAAAATTCATCAATCCCATGATCATAGTTGGAGCATTTGTCATGTCGAATGACATTACGATGTAATAATTATGCCCATGATGACAATAGAAAGTAGTCTTCGGGATATCCTCATCCTTCACATGCATCTGATGATATCCTAACCGCAATTTGATATTTGAGAACCAACATGCAAACTTAAGTTTATTGAATAAATCATTAATCCATGGAATATGATAGCAATTATTTACTGTCCCTTCGTTTAAGGGATGATAATTGACACACAACTGCAAACTGTTGTCATCCTTCTTCACGAACAAAACTGGTGCACCCCACGGTGACACACTCAGCTGAACAAACCCGCATTGTAACATACCATCAAGATATATATGTAGCTCTTGTAACTGAGAAGGGTCCATCCTATAAAGAGACATAGATATAGGAGGCACTCTTGGTTGTAGCTCAATCCCAAACTCAATCTCTCATTAAGGGGGAAAGGCTTCAACCTATTCTGTAGAGACATCGGGGTACTCTTCTACAACCCTAGGAAACACTAATTGTAGAATATTTTGATGAACTAAACATCATCTCAACCATCATGGATGATAAGTATGGAACACGCCTTTGACCCATTCGACGGTCTCGCTCACCAACAAACACCACTGGCTCTCCATTCCCATCAAAGAACACAACCTTCCTCTTGAAGAAATCCATGATATCCTGCACCAAATATAACCAATCCATAATGAGGATGACATCATATGGTTTCATTAAAAAACATAGGAAATCTCCCCAAAAGTGGTGCTACCCCAACACTAGCTCACAATATCTACATACTTCAAACATGTCAGCTTAGCCTCTAACTGGAATAATCAACGCCATGGGCACTCGAAGCCTCTCTACCTCAAGTCACAAAGCATTAAAAATGGTAGGTGATACGAAGGTGTGTTTCTCTCCTGAATCAAATAGGGTATACACTAAGGTAGAAAATAAGAAAAGGGTACCTTGAAGGATGTCTGGAGCACCTGATGCTAGCAACACTAACGCATGAAGATGACCATGACCTCCCCTATGGCCTCTCTGACCATGATTATGACCACCACCATGGCTGTGCTCTGCTCTCTGAGGATGTGGAGCATCATGGAGCTGTCCTCTGCCTGGACCATACACCCTCTACTAATCTAAAGCTGGTGTAACCTGTTTCTATTACCTCAGTTGGAACTGCCTCAATGAAGGAACCTGGAGCAAAAAATGTCATGCACGATGACTGCTCTGAAATTTCGGGCACTCTCGCTGCTGATAAACTCATCCACCACAAGAAAAACAAGCACCCGATCCCTTGGAATAGTCCTAAGAGCTTCCACCCCCAGAGAAACGAGATGCTGAGGGATGGGACCTTCTCCTGGCTGAACAAAAAATATTCTTCCCTGAAGACTAGGAACCCCATAACAAAGCTATATTCCATGAGGAATCATGAAAAATCCCCTCTCATGATGATATGGTTCTGGCCAATGTCCTCTTGATGACCTCTGCCCTTGCCGACACCTTAATATATGTCTTTAACATAAATGGGGTGACCTAGTGCGGGATCTATGGATGCAAAGCCTCCTTGAAATGCCTCTCCCTAGCCTCCTCATCTAGCAATAGGTATGAAGAGTATCGCAAAATGTTTCTAAAAAAGATTCCAAAATCTCGCACACTGGAGCTCCCCTGTCGAAGGGTAAGAAGCTCATGATGACTGGATTCCTTCACGGTTGAAGAAAGAAACTCAACTCTAAACATGTCTCAGAACTCCTCCCATGAGATCACTGACCCCTCACAATCCCCGAGGAACAAGAACCACTACTGCCTCGCTGCTCCACACAGTATCATCATAACGGAGGACACCCTATGCTTTTTCCGAGCATGGATCAAACTGAATCCTATCTTGAACTCCTCCAAATAGTCTTTTGTGAATACATCTAAAATGGAGCCCTCATACTTCTGTAGAATCTGGTGCTAAAACTCTCGAAGTATCCTCCTCCAAGTGTCGTCGTCATCAACCTCTACACTGTAGCGATCTGTTGGCACAACCTGCTAGACATCTTCTATGAGATCTTGATGAGGAAATCGACATAAAGCCATACCTGCAAAATAAAAAATAGTTAGAGCTCTTAAAACTGGAATATGGAGACTCAACATTAATTAATTAATTTTTTTCTTGTATTCTTTTTAGGTTTCCCTATCCCAAGGTCTACCCATTTAAACACTGGAAGAAGGAAGAATGCTCCATGATACTTTCCTAGGTGTCTACCCTACAACAAGTATCACCTCCTTTAGTAGCCATTTTAAACTTAAAGGTATGTGCATCAGATCATAGGGGGTCCTAAATGAATATGTCTCAGAAAGTCTCTAGTGTTTACATGTATTGATAAACTTGACTGACAATATTGCCCTACCAACCTATTCAGCCTCACCTGTGCCTAACTCCAAACTACATCTTATCCCTCAACCTTATTTTGATACCACTCTATCACGACCCTCTCCCCACAAGGTGTACCCCTATTGGGTTGGCAATGTGAGAAGGGAGATAATGACCCCTAAGTCCCGCCTCCAATAGGCCTCAGGTTGGTGTCTAGATTTGAGGGTATAGTAAACACACGAATGGGTGACATTACCCTCTAAGAGAACACATGAGAAATGGAGAGATAATGTAGAAACCAACAAACTCCAACTTAGATTGAAATATAAAAGAAAACCCATGTACACATATGTAATGTCATGTAAAACTACTACAACTAAAAGGGGAAAAACTAAAAATACAAAAGGAAAGTAAAAACAGGTGCAACCACAAGCCTGAACAGTTCCTGCAACCCAAAGATAGTAGAAATCAGATTGATATCCAACCTACTCCAAGTTACCTAAAAAATAGTATATTTATACATAGGGTGAGTATAACTGTATACTTAGAGGGATCCTCCCCGAAGCCTCTCGTGTAAATGTAAAGAATTCATGCTAAAGCACAGTGAACAACAAGTGAAACAAACTCCTCATCTAAATAGTTATACTAAGTTCCTAGCCTCCCCATGGATACTCTCACCAAGTAACACATACAAGAGTATATAATATAATGAAGAATATCAAGGGTACCCCAATGATTCTTCCCTACTAGTTTGCTGCTTTTCCCAACATCACACTTCCTAAGAATCTCTCTCCAAAAAGGCTTGCCTAAATATGCCTGGGCGAAGCACCACAACATGCACCTCATGAAACAAAAAAACCACATCCACATAAGCAATGTAACCAGGAAGTTTCTGGGAGCCATCACAGCTCGCATAACGTGTATCATACGTCAGGTATTATTCCTCAAGCCATTACAACCCACACACTAAGTAAGGATCCTCAATCCTTCGTAGCCTATACATGTCACACCTATAGTAGTCAATAGGAAATTATATGAAGAATATATGTGTGTGAATAACCACAAGCCATTACAGCACTCTATATGAATATATGGGAAAAACTAACCGCTGTGCCTACCAGCATAAGAAACTACCAAGAGAAGAGAGCATGACCAAAGGGGGTAGTCACCCATCCATCCTCCCACCAAAATTTTGGGGAAAACACCCCTATAGGTCCCAAATCCCTGGGGTGTCAGTTTCCCTTACTGATGTGGTGGAGTAGCGTATAGAAACACAAAAAGTTCAGAATATACTATAGATCACAACCACACTATGGGTATAAACTATTCTTAGACTCAACTATAGCTAACGCCTCTCAGACTCCCAACATCCACTTCTAAGACAAGTTATCCTATAAGCACACAACCATTTAAAGATATTTTTTTACAATACTTCATTCCCTTTTTATCAGTTTCACATTATGTTAATTAATTATTTAAAAATTAATTAACCATAAAAAATTTCCACATTATATTTCATTAGCATCACACCCAAAGTACACTGTTCCTCAAAATTAAATCCTCAACATTGAACCACAGCAATTTCCATCCCCATGTGTTAATATCATTTATTGAATTAATTATTTACAACATTACATTACCATATTCCCAGGCATTATAGAAAAACATTCTATTCCACTAAGCACAAGGGGGCTCAACATGGCGAGTAGATGAACTAACCGTCGAGTCTTTTCTACCTATATCAAGAGCATAGACCCATCCTCCCTTGAGAAGCTAAACATGTAAAGCACGTGGCATACCCTGGGCGACTTCACCCCTTTAGGAAGAAGGGTATGAAAAACTAGCTACCTTGAGCAGTGGGGGAAGTAAAGAAGATAAACAACCAATAAGAATGGGTATGAATCCAAACATTCACATCCAACCCATTTCATAATCCCTGGTGTCCTCCCAGACACCCAAATGTGTGAACCGATGTATCTCACCTCTTTAGGAATCAAATGATTCCACAAACAATAGGCCTCCATTCCCCCACATATCACAACATCCATCCAAGGTCACATCACTACACCAAGAGTAGGAAAAAAACATCATATCAATTGGGATCTTGGCCCTTAAACAAGCAAGAGGGTAACTCAAAACCCTACAAGGAATTATCTTTTATCAAACAACCAATTATTTAATATATTTTAGATTAATTGATTTATTATTCGTAGGTTCCAAATTTGGGACACCTAACCACTAAGCTATCACAAATAATTAAACATGCTTACAAAACTAATTTGATTAACATCAAATTATAATAAAAAGAACCAGGTTCATTTACATGCCTCTATATATTTATCCAAACAATAATCATTTAATTCTAGATTTAGGTTCATTACCAATTTCCATCATGAACGAAAGCTAAACATGCAAGAATAGATATCACAGTATCTAGAAAAAAAAGTGGCAATAACATACATGGAGCCTTACTCCCTTGGATCCTGCTCTCCGGCTCTCGTCTTCGCTCCTTCTTTCTAGGGATTTGTTCCATCCCTTATAGCTTCAGATCCTTGTTTTATTCTTCTACCCTTCGATCTCTCTTTTTCTGAGATCTCGACATCGCCTCTCCCTCTCCCGACATATGCTCTCGGTCTATCAAGTTCGTTCTCCACTGGGCCATTGAAGTTTCTCTATTTTCTTTACCCCACCCCTGCTCTACTGATATAGCCTGACGCACACAACCCCACCCTGGTTAGATGTGTTGGTTTTATTGATTTTTTTGGGATAGTGGTGGTGGGAGTGGAATATCGGGAGACTCTTCGTTGGTGGCCCCATCTTTCGTCTCTTGTCTTTCTTTTGGGGTTTCTCTTTAGGTGTTCATTCCATTCTCCTCTTATGGTTTTAGTCACGTTTCCATCTCTTTAAATTTTTGGGATCGATTGTCCTTAGGGTTTCATCCCCTGGTTCTCCTCTATCTCTTCTTTTTTCGGTTTCTTCTCGTGTTTTGTCCCTCGTTTTTCTTTTCCGCCTGGTTCATTTTGGGTTTCTTCCCTCGGTTCTTTTGTTCCATCATTGTCCTGTGATGTTGATCTCTTTGGTGCTCATGTCGGTTTCTTCCTGGTGGTGTCGGTTGCGCGTTGTTGGTGCCTACAGTGATGTTCCATGGGTGGATTACTGTTTTTGCGAGGAATCTCGCACTGTTGGTAGGTTCTGATGGACGCCGGACGTCGCAGGTGGTCTGTTGGATTGGTGCTGAAGCATTTGGCACTTCAGGGTGAGCTGCTTGGGGAGGTTCATCATCCAAATTTTTGATATCCGTCCTCTCGGTGGAATAGTGGAAGTGTCTCATCAACGGCGACGATAATGACTTAATGACAATGATTATGGTCCCCTTTCGATGTTGACGGTTTCCGGTGAGTCTTGCCGGTGAGGTTTGGCGACGTCCGTTGATTGCAGTGACGTAGGTGACGATATGCTGATGATGGTAGTGGTTGTTTCGAGATGATTAGGTTGGTGATGTGTCAATGGAGGTGGCTAGTAGTTCATTTCGGTTTGGTCCCATGACGGTATGATGGTTTCCTCTTTTGAATTTAAAATTTTGAATCAGTTTTACTGTGGTGGCAATATGGAATAGTTGACCCTGTTTGATTGGTGCACGTGGCAATGGTCTCATATTTCTTGTGATGTTTGATTTTTGTATGTTGTCTTTGAATTTCTTTAGGGAGTATGTGATGGTGACAATGTGAACTTTATATAAGGTTCCCACTTACGCAAAAAGTGGTCTCTAATAATACAAAAAGAAATGGATTGGTGAGAGGCAATAACATACGATCGATATCAATTTATTTATCCAGTTCAAATATTTATTATTTCAATTCCATTGTGATCCAGTGGGATAAAACATTCTAACTATATAGTTTCATGTAAAATAAAATAGAAGCAATGAATCCCATACCTCAATTGGTTCTTGTCGTTCTTTATACAAGAATGATCCATACAAAGGATCATGATCTCCTCCTCCCGTGACAATTGTATCCACATGAGGATGCCGTGGTACAACCACACCAAATGAAACCCAAGAAAAATCCATTAGATGTATAGAGATCACATATCATAATAGGGCAAGGATAAATACAAGGAGATGAAACCAAACCAATGACGATAAAACATACCTTATATCGATGAAGGATCGACACTTGCTGCTTGCACCAAAATAGGGGGTGCACATGAAGCAGTAAGAAACTCTAAGGGGAAACGATATGAGGATTAAGGTTCGATCACACCAATCCAATTGAAAAAATGAATGATTTGAGTGTCTTGGACTATGGAACAAGAATGTAGAACAATGGAAGAAGATATATCATCCCTTTAGAAGATTTAACAGAGCAATAATTTAAGATACGCTGGTTTCCCATTAAAAGAGGATCGCATTAAACCACACATTTTGACCATGTAAAGGCATCCTGGGATATAATAAAATTAATATAAGAGTTATGAGATTTTATTTGGCCTTAAATCCACTAAAACAAGGCCTTGAATGCATTTTACGTCAAAGAAAATGTCAAAGGAGAGGAACTATAGGAAGCTATAAACACTATTCATGATCCTTGAAACACTGTACACCTACTGATCCTGGAAACACTATACAAGATTCTGGAAACATTGTTCACTCATCGATCCTGGAAACACTATTCACAAAATGACTCACCGATCCTAGAAACACTAATCACAAAATGACTCACCAATCCTAGAAAAACTATTCACAGAATTACTCACCAATCCTAGACTCACCGATCCAGTAAACACTGTTCATAAAATGACTCACTGATCCTGGACTCACTGATCCTGGAAACACTATTCACAAAATTACTCAACGATTCTAGACTCACCGATCCGATGGTACTGTTCACAAAACGACAGATCGATCTAATGGTACTTTTCACATAACGATAGATCGATATGATGATACTCTTTACAGAATGAAAGGCCGATCTGATAGTATTTTTCATAGAATGACATACCGATGTGATGGTACTGTTAACATAATGACTCACGGATCTGATGGTACTATTCATAGAATGACTGACCGATCTAATGGTACTATTCACAATATGATAGACCAATCCGATGGAACTGTTCACATTGGTCTCACCAATTAAACTGTTCACATCGGTCTCACCAATAAAATAGTTCACATCGGTCTCACCAATGGATCTATTCACATCAGTCTCACTGATGGAACTGATCACATCATTCTCACCAATGGAACTGATCACATCATTCTCTCCGATGGAACTATTCACATCGGTTTCACTGATGGAACTGTTCACATCGATCTCACCGATGGAACTATTTTTTAGAAATTGGAAAAATTTGAAAAGTGTTGGGGATAAGTCACCTTGACCTCCTAGAACACCTCAGACACCAGATTTTTGTAATGTAATAGACCATAGAGTTCTGGACCATTACACCTATTGTTTTTGTTAATATAATTATGTTATCATGGTAAAAAAATTTAGTTTCATGGTTAAGGTTAAAACAAGTTTAAAGTGGTGTAACTAGTTTACAAAGCTTAAAATGAATAAAATACTTGTCCAAATTTGATTTTTCTTTTTTATACCTTATCATGTATTAAATTATAATTTTTGATTCCTTGGTTACACTTGACAAGATTATGATATATATAAATATATATTATTTAATCTTTTATGAAATTCCATGTGTGGCCTCTCCCCCAATTATTAAAGGACACCCCTTATTTTTCTATTTAACACTAATTTGAGCCATATATCTCAAAAAAACCTAAATAATTCTATTATAGAGTTACATATACACTAATAATAGGTTTTTGTCTTCTTAAAATACCATTCCAAGGGTCTTTAAGATAGGATCTATAGGAGGCCTTCTCAAGAAGAGGTAATCATCTTACCCGACCTCTATCAACTTATTTATTGTTATATCTTCTATAAATCTATAATATTCATCATAAAATATTATGTTTATCATAAAATATATACTTAAATTTTATTATGTTTATGTAATTACAATTATTCACCCTCTTTTTCATTAAATTGTAAGTGAAGACATCGTTTGTGCGTACATGTGGTCTACCATCATCACATAGGAAGAAAATCCATTTTTCATCACTATATTTATTGGATGGTCATTATGATGATTTTAATATTTATATATTATAATTATGACTTGATAAATCTTATAGAATTATAATATAATATCTAAATTCTTACCTTCTGATCCATTGGAAATGATAACGTCGCGTGTGTGTACGTGTGGATTACCACCCCCACGAAGCATTGTGATTTATTTTTCATTTCAATTTTACTTGGATGGTAACAAGAAGAGATTTAATTTATATATAAGTTATTTTTGATTTAATTATGGGTTTTAAGGACCAAATAATATTTATAATCCTTTCTTTCTTTTCATTATAAAATAGAATATGCATTCATGCGTATGTATGACCTACCATCTCGATAAATAGTGTAAATAATTTTTATATCTATACCTTCTATGGAGGATTTTAAATATTTATATAATTAATATATATTATATTTTTTTCATAAATTAAATTCTTTGTATTATGAAATGATTATCAAAGTAAAAGGATTGAAATTTTGGAATTGAAACTTCCATTAAATACGAAGCAGTTATCACTAAGAATTGTGATTTTAATAAAGAATTATTAAAAAAGGAGTGATAAGATGTTATAAGTAAATAATATATGGTATGATATGTAGTAATATGGTTCTACAATATATTTATAACAAATATCTATTTATCATACATAATATTTTAATGCATATAAAGAAATACGAGACTTGAGGTAAGAGATATATGTTTCAATCCCATTTTTATTGGGACTATTTATGCTTGAATTCACAATTAGAAAAATTATACAATATATATATAATAATCCAATTTAATTATTTTTATCCTAATTTTATTCAGGTAATTTATAATTAATATTAATGTTTTTCTCTTTTTAGTAATGAAAATTTCTCGGAAAAGTTTTTGAGAAAAAAATATTTTATTTCCTCTTTGGTTGGGATATTTTTTTCCATGTCCATATTTTCATTAAAATAATTTCAAGAATGTTTTAATATTATCCTATGAATGTTTAAATTCATTTTTATCCATGTTTTAATTTTTTTAATAATGGTTAAATGCAATATTCTTGTCTTATTTTGAACGAGTTACTTTTGGATTTTTACTAAAAAAATAATATTTGTTTTTAATGTACATGAAATGAACATAATTACTTTATGTTATGAATTGTCAAATATTTGAAGATTTGTATAAAAGTTTAAATGGTTATTTTCATAAAAAATATGCCCCTAATATTCTAAATTTTTTTATATTTTAACTAAGTGATTTAAAAATGTGTTGGGTATTTTATTTAAGAATTAGTTTTGAGATCTATTAATGAAGATTTTCATATATGATAACATTATTTGATTCTGATTTATTTGGGTTATGATCCAATTATATCATCCATATTATTTATTTTGATAGTATATGATTATGTTTATGATATTTTTATAAATTTTTATATTTTCCACAAGTTATTCTATGATGATATGATTAGTGTTTTATAATCTTGTGACATTTATTTGAATGAATTATGATTATGTAATGGTTTGGTCTGTTATATCCCTCCAATGCATTGGGTAAAGTGATATTGATATCTCATGATATGATGATTATAAGGGTGTAAATGATTTTGAATATCAATTTCACATATTTATGCATGAGTATGATTTCATTCTAGCTATGATCATAAGAAAATATGTAGGGATGAATGGAGATTCCTTTTTTCGCATGTTGATGCATGAGTATAATCATTTTCATGATATTTTAAAATGATTATTAATGCACATAATATTATTTATCAATGTTAACTAGATTATTATGTCTTTTTCTTATGATGCCACATTCCTACTCTATGAGTCTTGAATGATGATTACTGCTTCAACACCCTTATTGAACTTACTTCTAGAAATGAAATGACGTTGGTTCTTAAGATACAATCTTTTTTAGGTATGAATATTTTACCTTGAGAACATAAACATAAATATTTTATCATAATATTATGAAAATATTATGCCCCAATGATTGATATCTCCCATGTATACCCTTAATGAGCATCTGATCCCATCTTTTCTTGTGTTCCCTTTCAAATGGTTTTGGAGAAAGGCTCTACGTAGTGTATGTATATGAAGATTACTATGTGGGGAGATATTTTGGGGAGATGTTAAAGATATTTCATAAAATTATAATATTATCTATCAAGTTTGTAAATACACTAAACCTTTATAGTCCTAAAGTATTATTGTAAAATTTATTGAATATTCATAAACAATGACGCAATATTTAAATATTTTGTGCTCAGGTCGCTTCACACATCTTAGGAAAGACCAACCAAGAAACAAATCACATTCAAAAATAATAATTCATCACCATCTATAAGATTAAAATAAAGAAATACATAACAGATACTAGTTAGAGACATAAAATACTTTCTAGATCAATTCCCAAAGAAACTAACTGCCTAGAACCTGAATAATATGGAAACCTTCCATTCTAATAACTCTATTTACAAAACCCCTAAATATGATACAAATGACCAAATCAAATATAATCCCTCAAATATTTTCTGAAAGACGGTTTCGAATGTACAGGAGCTCTACACTGAAGGTGTACAAGATGTCTCCTCAATTTCATATATAGTGAGTGACCCTAATCATACTACCTTTCCAACCCAATCTCACCCAACTATAGATTTCCATCCAATGTAACATCTCCAATCACTTTAACCTCAAAAATTTTTAGATCTTAATAATTACCACTCTGATTTAAAAATTCTTAGATGGATTCTAATGAATAGTGGGAGTTCCTATCCACCACACAACCATGAGTTTGGGTAAAACCAATAAGTGAGTGAAAACCTCCAAATTTATGAGAGGATCCATCCTATATATAAACCCAAAAAACATACTTTCAATTTTTTTTCAAATAATCTTTAGAAGAAATTTAATAAATTACAAGAAATAAATACTTCATCAGTCCATGTTTACAAAAAAAACACACACAACACAATCATAAATGAAATCAAATAACAATAAACCCTTCACTCAATAAAATACATATAAAAGTTTCCTAAAACACTATTCTTACAGTATGAAATTATTTAAAAAAATATATTATTTAAAATCATCTGTCATTTAAAATATTTTATCCCATATCCACCTTTTGTAATGGACTTATTTTCAAAACCAATTTTTTTTTTGAATTTTCACCATAAAACCCAAACCTTTCATTAAGAATCACACTTGTGAAAACGAAATTTCTAATTTTATTTCGAAAACATCCAAAATTTAAATACTTATCGAGTGTTAAAAACCAAGAAACTACAAAATATGGTTTTGAAAACCACAAATTTTCTTGTAAAGAACCTCACCACTTGATCTTTTAAAATTATTCTATTTTCAAAAAACCATTCCCCAATAAATCCATTAAAAAAAATTTATATTTTCATTTTAGGATTAATTCCCCTTTATAAAAAATTTCAAGAGTGTGAAAAAATATTATAAAACATTTATCTCCTTGGTTTGAAACCAAACTATTTCCAAATTTCATAATAAAATCAACCCCTTCCAATACATTTTTTTTGGAAACAAATCCGCTTTACAAACAAACCTTATATCTTTCTTCACAATTTTTATCCATAAAAACCAATTTCCTCACACGAAAAATTATCTCACAACATGAAAATAAATAATATCACACTATAAACCTCAACCAAAATCCAATCCAGCGATATCAACACATGATAAGTCCCATTTTGATTATATTACCATTACCAAGAATCACTAATAAAACTCAAAAATAAAGGGTAATAAATAATATAACCATGCATTATGAAACCAAAATGATTGACTTAGATACCCGGTTAATGGTCCATGTTCCAATTATACAAAATTTCTATAATTGCTTTCAAAATATAGAACTTGGTAACTTCATGTTTATTAGTATATATAAGACAATCTCACACATCTGATTCATTTCTATTCAATTCCATAACAGTAACAGTGAAAAAAATAATACTATGAAAATGAGGATCAAAATAATATAATTTTAATCTTAATAGAAAATATAAATAGTCCCAAATCCAACTACCCATGATAAATAAAAAATCAGGGCAAGAAAAAATTATCTAGACTCTCCCCAAACCAATATCCCAAGTGCCAACAATCTAATTCTCCATAGAACCCAGAAACACCCAAAATTTAAAGAGGGTGAATTAATTTTTTTTTCATGAACCAACCCAACCCACCCCTAAACCAGGTACTCAAAATATCCCAGATTTTTGTGGGATATTTTGAGTACTGGTTTAGGGGTGGGCTTGGAGCATCCATGATGGCATCATGATAAAAAAACATTAGAAATTCACCCTCAAATCCCTATAATCACACCATGGGTTCCACCCATAAATCCAATAGTGTGACACCCAATGGGTTACATGTATGTCTAATTTGAGATATTATCTATCTTTTATTTTATTTATGTTTATCTTGGGTTTTGGGGGCTAGAAATATAAGTTTTGGGAAAAAAACCATGGTACATGGTTAACATACAGTTTGGTTTACTATGTGGATAACTGTGCGAGGGTAGATGATTGAGGGGTAATATAATTTTTCATTGTTTTGTAACTTGTTCAAGGCCTATGGGTAACCATGAAGAAGAATTTTTTGGAGGAAGGAGAACCATTCCAGTTGGTGCATGGTTAACATAACTACGCAACAAAACCATGTGAATTTCTCATCTTATTAAAAATTTGGCTTTTTACCAACCTTTTTCTATACATATTTATATTATTAGTCCCTAATATAATCTCCCACTAGCGTGAAACCCCTACCCTTGGTGTTGTATCTTCTCCCATCAAACTTTTGGGAGATTCTCCTTAGATTCAAGGTTTTTTGGCTTAAGACAAGAACTATTCTTTAATTTTTCTTCCTCATTTCCTTCCACTTCCCTTATTCCTCATATTTTAAAGAAATTTTTAACCCAAGTGGGTGGGTTGGATGAATATACGGAGTTTACTTGGGTTTTTTTGTTTTTTTACTGTAATTTAGGTGTACTGGGACTTCTTCTTTTAAATCGGCTGGTTTTCATCAAAAGTGATGAATTTGGAACCATTCCTGTGGTAGTTGTCTCTTCTTATGTTCATTATCCTTGAATTACCTATAAAATATTTATAGAATTTGGTATATACTTATAAAATTGAAACATAAATGATTTATTATTAATGTTTATTCCATGCTTGATGTGATAAATGGTTTGATATTCCAATTGGATGTTTTAGAATGGGTTTCCATAGGGAGGTGGCCTAAGTGAACTCAAACTATTTGATAAAATGGATAAAAATGGTTTAATGGTTTTAAGTGGATTTATAATGAGGTTTTAGAAATGATTTTACCTTGAGAAAGTTTTTTTTATCAAAATGGTAATGTTTGATTATTAAAATTAACTATGAAATATATTTAATGTATGAAACTTATGATGTAATTTTGTTTGGAATTAAGTAACAAATGTGTTACATCGGGTGTGAGCATGTGTTGTCTAAAGGTCAATGAGACCCCTTAAGAGGAATATTAAGAGAGATTTATCTTTTTATATAAGGGAATCTGAGATCTATTTGGAGGAAGATTGAGAATTATTCCACTTTTTTGAACAATAGATCGAGAGAGATCTTGGAAGTTGGGACTGGGGAAGGTCGTGGGAGAATACACATTATTTAGTCCAATAGAAAAATACATTTATAATAACTAACATTATACCCTTATGGTTAGATCCCTCATTTCAAATTACCCATTCTTGGTTGATTTTCTCCCATGCATTATGTTACTACCTTGTTTGATTGTGATATCTTGTTTTATTCCCTTTTCAATTTAGTTGGTTAAATGATTTTGTTTGTTCATACCCTTTATTTTTAACTTTTTTTGGTATATTGAACATGTTGTTCCAATAGGAATTATTTCCTTACTTGATGCATGTTGATATTTTTTTTGTAAAACGTGTTTTGTTTAAAATAAAACCAAAGGTATTTCAATAGGTTGATTTCAGGTGAAATGTTTTCAAAATGAATTGGTTTCAGAAAATGATTTTTCAAACTAGTTTAATTTTTTTAATGGTTTAAAATACATAAATAGATTCATGGTGGAATAATACTATTATTTTTTCCTTAAACCCTACATATGAATTTGAGTGCATGCATAATTTTTTTTGTATGATATAGATAATGGAAAGAAAACTGTGCCTTTAGATTGATATTATTGATTACCATTGTCTATGGTTTTATTGGAAGAGACATGGTTTCACTTTGTTAGCTCATTAGGATCTATTTTGGAGTTTTTATTCTTTTGGTATCTAATTATTGGCTATTTTGGTCTCTTTACCTATTTTCGGGATTTGATATTTTGACATTAGATACCATGTGTATGTCCTATTATGGAATGTTATATAATTGATATTGTGATGTTGTTTATGGATTCTGCTTTTTCATTTTTGTGTTACTATGGTTAGATAATATTATTACTTTAACTCTAATTATATTAGTTTGTCTCTACCATTACATATATGGGTCATGATGTTTTTTCCTTGGATAACACATTACCAAGTGGTTGTTCATTATCCCATAGTGATTTTCGTTAGCCCAAGGTGATCAGTAATGAAATTTAGGCTATGCACCCTGCCAGCTTAGGTGGAAGGTCTGGTTAAATAAGGTCGGTTCATGAAAAATGATATCCGAGCAGGTTTTCTTTTACTGGGGGTCAGTGGTAGAATAGATCCCAGATCATCAGGACTGTAGAGGTAGAAGCAGATGAGTGCTTGGACTTCTCTTCTTCATGTCAATCCTTAGGTTTCCATGTGTGGTCTATGATTTCATTATAGTTTGAAGATTTATTACAGGTTCTTTATTGGGGTTGGATGTGATTCCCTTGATGATTATTATTTATTGGGAAATCCTATGAGTTATTTTGAGTTTTTTTTGGCTAAATGAGGTAGTTTATATGAGTTTCATGGTTTAGACACATAGTTAGTGGTAAGTATACACAATACATGCAACCTTGTTTGTATGATCCTTGGGATACTCACATGGTTGGCACTTAATTTACCTAACCTCAAAACCAAACCATGAATAGTGAGGAAATGTACACAATTTTTAGGTCATTGAAACTTTTTTAATTTAATATTATTTTGATGATAATGCTGTTTATTGAGACCTTTTCTAAGAGTTTATTTCTATTTAATTGAGGATTTTTGAGACTCAATTGGTTATTGATTAGGCTTGTATTATTTATAATATTACTCCCAAAAGGGACACATATAAGATTGAAGAGGGGGAATTGGATCATTCTACAAAGTACCATCCTTTAGTTGATCCAAATTTGATGGATTTTGTGATCCAAACGATCCAACCTTGACCGAGGTGGTTGGTTGGGGGAAAACATGGATGATGGACCATGATCAGTAGTTTACTATAAAAAATACATCAATTTTCCATGGTAGTAGGGGATACAATGAGCCTTAGGAGTGGTTTGATTGGATTGACTGAATCTTGGAGTTTTAGAAGACCCATGAGGCATCAAAAGTTTTATTTACCACCTATATGATAGAAATATTGGGTAGAAAGTGGTGGAAATCAATTCTACAAGAAATGAGACAGGAGGATCTCACATGGAACAATTTCAAGGTGGATTTTAGAAAGATGTTCAACCCAAATACATTGAGGGATGTGAAGTCCCCTGAGTTTGTGATGATAGAGAAAAGGGAAAATTATATGCTAGAGCACAATACTAAATTTACCGTGTGTGTTCCTGTTTCCACATAACTACTTGTGAATGATTATGTGAAGGCTCAAAATTTTGTAATGTGATTGAAGCCTAAGGTTAGGACCATTATTATTATTATATTCTTAAGGATCTATTCAAAGGTTCTTGAAAAAGAAGATATGGGTGAAGAAGATATGGTTCTGAAAATAGGCCCAAATGGCATTCCTTCATGGGGTGGTAGAAGTAGATCTTCATCTAGATTGAAGTGAAATCAAGAAGAATCTCATCAGGGTAGTAGTAAGAGTGCTTAGAAGTCATCAGGTACCATTCATGTGGATTCAGTTTGGTGTAATACTATTTAATTCTATCAGTGTGGAAAGGCTAGCCATACCAATCATAGTTTCCTAGAGGCTTCAAGGATGTGCCACCAAGGTGGCGATTTATGTCATCTTCAACACTTCTGTCATTCTTTTGTGTATGGGAATTGTCTAGTCTCTAAACTCTCAAGGTATTATTAGGTATAGTCTAATTAATACAAAGATATATAATACCTCTCTTATATTAAATGTTGTTCTAACAAGGTGAAGAGAGATCAAAGTGGGCCTGATTCTAGATGTCTTCATGTAACCGATGTGATACCAAAGGACTTGGATTATATACTGGACACCATGAGTGGTATGTTGTATATTTATTATTCCATGGAATCTATTTTATTTGACATGGTTTCATCCTATTACTTTATCTTTAATAATTTTATTCATTACTTGGGTATACAAGTGGATTTTATTCCTTTTTTCATTGATTTTCTAACCCCATTAGATTTGAAGAAAGAGAAAGGTTTCAAGTTCCTAGAGTGATATATTTTTATTACTGACATGAAATTAATTTGGTATTTCTTCATCATGGACTATAACATTTTCAACATTATCATTAGTGTGGATTGGTTGATTAGCATCAAGGAATATATTGCATATTATCATGGTAGGTTCAAGTTTTTTACTCTTAATGGGAGTTCTTACATAATCCAAGGTGAGTGGGATATTAATTTAGGGAGGGAAAACCATTTTTTTCCGATATGGGATTAATTTTATGATAGTTTTCAAGGTTATTATTCAATTCTTCAGAGTAGGGTTTGTAGGTTTGACTTCCAAAAATCATGGAATGGTACCCAAATGTGTTTATGTAGGATTATTGAGGTATCTACTCTAGAAAAGGTCACATTTACCATACATATACTTCCTTGTATGAGGCCCATTTTCTTAATATCTTACTAGATGGATCTATATGAGATGAAAGAGATGAAATTTCAGTAAGAGTACCTTGAGGATAAGGGATTTATCCATCTCAGCCTGTTACCATGGGAATCACCAATTCTATTTTCAAATAAGGTAGAAGAGAGGCTCCAAATTTTCATATATTATCATTAAATTAATTAGGTTAACATAAATAATTTGTACCCATTTACTATAATTTATGATCTCTTTGATCGGCTGAGAGGATCTCATTCATTTTCAAAGATTTAATTGATATCTAGGTACCAATAATTGAGTGTCCATAAAGAGGATGTCCCAAAGACTTATTTTATAAGACGGTACATATATTTTGAGTATTTGGTTATTTCATTTGGTATTACCAATTCTCATAGTGTATTTATGGCATTTATGAACCAAATATTCTTCCATTTTTTGGAATTCTTAATACTCATGTTTAGTGCTGACATCTTGGTGTACTCGAATATAGAGGAGGATCATACTGACCTTATAGGGGTTGTTTTGGGAGTCTTGATGAAGCATCATCTATATACCAAGCTATCTAGATTTTACTTTTGGATAAAGGAAGTAAATTTCTTAATCATAATTATATCCAAAATAGGAGTTTCAGGGGACACTGAGAAAGTTTAAGTATTAATGTATTGGTTGAATCTAGAGAATGTGTTTGAGATATGATGATATTTAGGTCTAGAAATTTATTATATATGGTTCATAAAAGAATTATCTAGGATATATTTTCTATTAAAAACTTTTTATTGAATGTTTTTGAAGTTTAAATGGGTTGAGAAGTGGTCACATTGTTTTGAGTAGTTGACAACCCATTTGACATCCACACAAATATTTATTATTTTTAAGCCCAAGAGATCATATATTGTTTATTGTGATGCTTATAGTGTGGTATTAGGATGTGTGATGACAAAAAATGACAATGTGGTAGCCTATGGATCATGAAACCTATTCCCACCTGAGTAGAATTATCCTATCCTTGACGTGGAGGTTGCATTAGTGACAAATGCACTGAAGAAGTGGTGACACTATCTCTTTAGGGATCATTTTATGATATCATAAGATTATAAAATCCAAAATTATATCTTTACCCAGAAGGAATTGGACCTCCTAGAATTCCATTGGGTTTAATATCTTTATACTCTTCATTTATTATACAACTAGAAAGTAAAACATAGTAATTGGAACATTGAGAGTAAATATTATGATTTAACATGTTCAAGATTAAGTCGTTGAGTGGTGTTTGATGCGTATATTTTATTGATTTGAGTCTAGAGGTGTAAGAGGATGAAGATAAGGTGTTCTTGGATTGTGTTCATTTCAAATCATCCCTTATTAATAATGTTAATAATAAGTATGTATCTGACCCTAAGAGATAGAAGATTATAATTGTTCTAAATGGTGGAGAGACCTCAGGTTATTGGTCTTAGTCTCTTGGTTTTTTTATCTTTTTTATAAAGTGACTGATAGTTACTTTGAGGTTGATGCTAGAGGTTATGTTTTCGATGAATAATTCAAGTTGGGTCATGCAACCTAAGGTGGAGAAGATGAATTATAAATTGATAGGTCGGTATTGGTTTCTTGGGAGGAGGTTTTTTTCAAGAACTTTGTTTCTCGATGTTTGTCTTGCTAGATGATAAATTTTGAGCATTAGATACTAGCCAGGTTTCCAAAATATCTTCCAATTCTTATGTGGAAGTGTTATGAGACCTTGATGGATTTCTATATTAGACTACATCACACTTTATGTTGGAATGACAATATATGGTTTACTATTGATCATTTTATGAATTTAGACAATTTCCTTCCCATTAGAAAGTTAACAAAGGTAGAGGACCTCAGGCACCTACATGTTCAAGAGGTTCTTAGGCATCAGGGAGTTCCCTTGGTTATAGTTCTTGACCAGTATTACCATTTCAATTCTAGGTTTTTTAGGGTACTCTAAGGGAATTTGAGAACCTAGATGAGGCTGATCACTACATATCACTCGCAAATGGATGACTAGTTTGAATGAATCATCTATACAATTGAGGATATGATCCAAGCATGTGTTATTGACTTTGGGGGTTCAAGGGATAGGAACATGTCATTATAAGAGTTTTAATAAAATAATATTTATTATTACTTGATCATGATATCCCCATTTGAGGTATTGTATGGGCAGCCCTTTCAGTCCCCTCTGTGTTTGGCTGAGGTGAGAGAGTTTTCCTCATTGGGACCAAGTCTCATCCAGTAGATGATGGTGATAGTAAAACCATTTTAGGAAAAGATAAAAAGAGTTAAAATCCCCAAAAAGTCCAATAATGATCAAAATAATTGCATATTGGGGATTTTGGTTAGTGATCAACCATTTCTCCAATTATGTATTTGGATAGAACAATGTAATTTGGGAAAATAGCGAAAGATGGATTCACCATATGTCGGTTTGTTTTGAGTTGAGTAACATAATGGGAAGGTAGAATATTGGTTGTAGTTTCCACTAACTATTTACTTTATCCATGATGAATTTCATGTTTCATAGTTATAAATATACCATCTAGAACCATATCATGTGTTATCGTGGTATGTTTTGGATATTGAGTCGAATGCCAACATTGTGGAGTAGTCTATTTGTATCATGGATTTTCAGAACAAGGTGATCCATTTTTAATCGATCCCAATAGTCTGTGTGATTTGGTGGCATGGTGGAAATATCCACGAGACATGGGAGTGAGAATATTTGGTGTGGGAGAAGTGGACCCACCTATTTTCTTTTGAGAATTTATGATTACATTCTGTGGGTATAAAGTGGCATGGTGGTTAGTTTTGTGACTCATTCTGGGTGACAAGAATATCTATTTTTTGAGTTTTTATTTTTTTCATTTTGTTATTTGTTTTCATAGGTTTCAGAAGTCAAAACCTTAGTTTTAGGGAAAAGAAACCCTACACCTGGTTAAAACACATTTTTTCTAAACATGTAGCTAACCATGTGAGGATGGTTGATTAGGGGATAATTCCTTTTTACATAGTTTGGGAATGGTTTTTTAAACCATGAATTTCCGAGGGGTAACCGTGTTTCCTAGTTATGTGGATGTATAAGTATTCACAATGTTGGTGCACAATTTTTCTAACCATGTAGCCAAACATTGCAAGTTTTCTAGCTCATTAAAATTTTAGATTTTTTTCTCAAATTTTCTCTAAGAGATTTATATTCTTTGGGACTCATTTCCTCAACCACTCATGTGCATCCCCCTATAGTGTTGGAGCTTATCTCTTCTCTAATTTAGTATATTATTCTCGGATCCAAGTTGTTTTGACTTTAGTTAAGCCTCATTCCTTAATGTTTATTCATCCTTTCCCCCTTATATTTATTTGTTCTTACCATTTTATGGAAGTTTGGAACCTTAGTGGGTGGTTTGTCCAAATATAATTGTTTTAATGGGGGGTTTTGGTATTATTTATATTGATTTCTGTGTGCGAGGTATTCTTCTTCTTCCAAAATCATGAGGTTTTCATCGAAGGTTATGAGTTTATAACCATTCCTAAGGTAAGTTTCTCTATTTAAGTGTATTTTCAATGGATTACCTTTATATTATTAACCACTTTTAGTTTATAATTATCAAATTTCAACTTAATTGATTTATCATTATTTTTTATTCCTTGTTTGATTTGATCTTTAGTTAGATATGGAAGTTTGATGTTTCAAAGTTGGTCTTCCAAAGGGAGGTCGATAAATTTCTCACTAAGTGTTTGATAAGATGAATCAAAATCATATTATGGTTTCAAGTGGATTTATAAGGAGACTTTAGAAATGGTATAAACATGAGATATGTTTTATGAAAATGGGAATATATTTTAATTAAAATTTATATATAAATATCATTAATTGATAACACTTGTGGTGTGATTAAGTTTGGAATTGAGTAGAACATGGGATACTTAGGGTGTGAGTGTGTATTTTCCAAGGCACCGTGAGTGCCTTTGGGAGGAAGACCAAGGGAACTTCAACCTATTGTCCAAGGTACCATGATATCCTTGGAGTAGAAGACTGAGAGATATTTCAATTTTTTTTGACTAAGATAGAAATAGATGTATCAGAAGTTGGGATCGGGGAAGACTATGGGAGATTTCACTTTTTTAGCCAGCTAGAAAACTATTTTTCAAACCCACTTACATTAGAACCATATAGTTAGATACCTTAGTGAACATTACTCCCGACAAGTTTATTTAGATTCTTTCATGTAGTTTGTTATTCTCTTGTTTGATTTTGATATCATGTGTTATGCCATTTCTATTTATTTGGTTAAATGATAATGTTTGTTCTTACCATTTTCTATGCCTTTTTGGGGTATATTTTTCATGTTGTGTTGTATTCCCTTAATTATTTACTTGATTAATGTTGATAAATGTTTTGGAAAACATGTTTTGTTAAAACTAAAACCAAAGGGATTCCAAGTGGTTGATTTTAAGTGAAATGTTTTCAAAGTGAATTAGTCCTGTAAAGGGAGTTTTCAATCTTGTTTAATGGTTTTTATAGTTTAAAACACTTATATATATTAATAGTGGTATCCTACTTGGATTTATTCTACACACCCTACAATACCCGTGTGCATATATAGACATTGCTTTGCAGGACACATGTAAAGGAAATGGAGATTTTAATATTTGGCACCTCTTATTGATTTCCATCATCCATAGATTTTTTGGAAGAGATGTGGTATCACCAGGTTAGATCATGAGGATTTTATTTGATGTTTTTTTCAATTTTGGGATATATATTAGCTATGTTTGGTATCTTTTTCAATTTTTATGTCTTGAACTTTTGAACTGAGATACAATGTTTCTGACATATTATGTAATGTTACGTAATTGATGTTGTGATATTGTTTTATGGTATCTACTTTTTTCACTGTTGTGTTACCGTAGTTGGGTGTTATTATTCCACTGACTCTCATCACATTGGTGTGTTCTTCACATTCAATGTATTGGTCAAGCTAGTTTATCATAGGATAAAATATTCCCAAGAGGTTTTTCAATTTTCCACGGTTATTTTTTCCAGCCCATGGAGACCATAAATTCTCTTCGGGGTATTTGGATGTTTGGATTTTGTGGAGAGTTAGGTCAAACTAGGTTGGTTCATTATAAACAAGACCTATCAATATATCGGATGTCCATGTCATTAGTAAAGATTCTCAGTAATAATAAAACAATAGAACAAAGTATGAAAGTTAAATGAGGTAAATTATCTCATGTAATAAATAATAATAAACATCTCCAATACAATATTCAGAAAAACTAGAACCAATATGACATGTAAGATATGTGACCATCCCAAAATAATATTAAATCTTTAACTAAATACCCCCATCTTAGCATAACCCTCAAATCACTCTATAATTCCCAAGTGAACCGTCAGGAAAACATTAAATCCCAAGTAAAATGAAACTATAAGAGTTGAATACAATGGATGGTGTATGATTGGTGTGAGAAAAACCAAGCCCAATAGGATCCCAACAGGGATTTTGTTTGGTTCTTTTCAAAAAGTAAATAATTTTATGCAATTTTGAAAATACATTTATAAAGTGTATTTTACAACCATGAACATGAAAACTAAATATTACACCATAATAATTTAAAAAAATCCACTTTTTCATTAAATAAAAACAACCACTAGGAAGATGTTTCCTTAGAAATCACACACACAATACTAGATAAACTATATTTTATTTGAAACATCATTTTTAAACCATTCCTAAACTCCTTTATAAGAACCCAATAACATTGCATAAATTAAATACCAAATAATAGGGCACTATACCATCAATAAACAAAATCAAGACAAAGGTGATATAGCTATCAATCAAATGAGTATATAAAGAAAAGATAGCGGAATCACCTATATCAACCCACCATGTAAGTAATAAGTGTTATGGGCTCTACAATAGTTCTTAATGTTAGATAACCCTATACATTATTAAATATTGACCAACCTAAAACCTATGACGTGTCCAAACATCACAACCCACACAACTAGCCTATACAACCTCATTAAAAAATTCCTCATCTCGTTTTATTTTGTAAAATAAGGGACACTAGTAGTGTATAAGTATCTAGTGTGGCATAATTCTAGACTTTCCACTTATCTACATGGGTTATAGTAAAAAAAAAATAGTGAAAGTGACAAAATAATCAACAGTAGCTCACACAAGCATTAGTGGGAAAAGAAAATAACTCACCCACCCCTCTAACTTCCTTATAAGAAACATCCCATTTTGATCCATCACCTGATCACCACATAAATCAAGGACCACCCACAAGGATAGGAATAATAATAAGGGTCAAAAATATGGATTAACATAACCACTTGTTTTGAAATCCCTTTAAAGGATCCAAATGGGTATTATTAGAGACTGTATCAAGATTATATGACTGTTATACCAATTTGAAATCCTTTTCTAAAGTATCTTAAAAAACCATTTACTTAAACCATTTAGAAACCAATTCACAAATCAAATCACATTTAAATTTAAATATTTAAAGGTACATAATATCTATTTTCAATTTATTTCATGACTGAATAGAGGTCAAATAACTTTAATAACAAATTCATAGTTGAGAAAACCCATATAAACTGTTCTATGAACAATGAAAATTCAAAAATCACTTTAAAAATAAAAAACTATGAAGTACCCTTTATTACATGTGGATAAAACCCAAAACATTTATAAAACCCAAATCATTTATCTCATATAGGTATAAATTCACAAATAAGGCATTGTGAATTTTCAATCAATAAATTATTTTCCACATAAAAGAAATGCATAATGACACCGGCCTCAATTCAAATAGAATCAAGACGAACATCACAACCTTTGATGGAAAACAGTCCCATAAGAAATGACATACCTAACACAATCCCTAGAAAACTCCAAATAGTAATTCACCCATAAACCCAAATCTAACCATGGTTGAACCTTGGGTTCACGGGTGAAGAAGAAGCTAGAGGATGAAGGAGGAGGGAAATTGAGGGATTACTATTGGAATATCCATTTGAAAATGTGATGGGAGTGTCTTTTAAATAAAAGATAATAGAGAGAGATATCTCTATTCATGAACCTAACATGGTTGAATATGAGTACATGAAAGGATTTAAAAACAAAAGGGACTTAAGGGAGTAAGTTTCATTTCATCTTTATCTAAATTTTGTTAGATACGTGCTACAATGTGGTCCTATCCACTATGGCATAGAGAATCTTGGGAATGACCCATTATAGAATGGTCTATAGAACATCATACAACTGGAATGAAGAATGTATAGTGTCACCTCACCCTCACCACATGACACTATATACTAGACTTAATTCTATAATGTGTATTCCTACACTGGATCCCCTCCACTAAATAGTTTCCATCCTATGCTTAGAGTTCCTTGAGATGACATAACTAAAGACCCTAACCACCTAGATTACTATAGCATTCCATTATATGTTGTGACACTGAGGACCTTATTATTATTTATTGAATTACCTTCCATGATTAATCTATATCCCAAAAATGAAACCGACTTCTCTTACCCTAAGAACTACCCCTACTCAACTGCCAAAACATTCCCTTACACAAGACACACCTTAACATAGCCTAACCCTTAAGGAATGACCTTTCTCCCTAACCCTTATGTAAAAACCTTATTAACCTTATTCAACTCCATTTCTCACATATCCCAAGTATTCTATCATGGATCACTATAGTTAGGAATACCCAAGGTCTTTAGGTATAGACACTATGCAGTGGCCTTCATGTGCTATTCCAATAGCTACAGGGTTACCCCTATGCATCCAACACCTATTTAAGGGTAACACTAATTACCTATATTATGTGAAATTATCATAAAATTTAACCATAGGGATTACAATATATCATACTTAATTCATCTTTTATAATTTTCAAAAAACACATATTAGCACCCAAAAACAACCAAGCCACTAGAAAGACTTAAAATAACCCAAAATATTAATTATTCCCAAAACTAATATCAGGAGAGTGTTATAGATCATTTACAATTTCTATAAAATTATAACCACATTGAAAAACTTGAATAGGAAGTAATTGGATTTTTTATGGGTTGATCAGTGTTAGACAAAATTCAAATACCTGAAGGAGAAGTTGATTACATCTCTCGTTCTTCGATTACATGTGGAATGAGTTATCCTTGACATTTTCTATGAATATTATCATATCATTTTGGGTTTCATTTTTTAGGAATTATAGGGTGGTGATTTCATATGCTTATATATTTTTATATCTATATGATTATAACTATTCCACCCATGATCTTGAGCTGACAATAGTGGTGTTTTTTCTGATGTTGTGGGAAAACTACTTCATCAGAGAACACTTTACGATCTTTATATATCATAATATTTAGAGATATATCTTATCTTATTGGGATTTTAAAATGTGTTAGTCGAATTGGATGATGTTCTAATATAAATATAATTAGATGTCTTACAACTCAATTAAAGGGAATGTATTTGATTATGTGCTTTCCAGGATGTATTATGGTGATATTGTTAATGAGTTTAGAGATACTTAGAAAGTGATGAAGAAAATTTCAGTGATGCATATTGATGTGGAGGATATTAGTGGTAGAGGTACACTATACCAAATTATAGTATATTATTCTTTACTATAAGAGGTGGTGGGGTCTTAGTGGGTAGAGTAGGGGGTAGAGGTGATGTGTGATCACATCATTCATGATTATTCTCCAAATAGATGTTCTTAGGATAGAAAATTTTAGTTATTTATCATAGATTGGTTGGTTTTTCCATCAATATTGTGGGTGGTGGTTCTTTATGAGTATCATAGCTCACCATTAATAGTTCATCTTGGAATATATATGATTTATCATGCCAAGAAGAGTTGGTTTTGATGTTTGGGTATTAATCATTTTATAGTGATGTATGTATAGTATTTTTTGTTCTATACATATGAGAATAAAGATTATCTTATTCATGGATATTTTTATAGCCATTATATTCCATAAAGTGGTAATAATTGGAGATTTTTATAGATTGTTATCCCTATTGTACTCTATTTTAGACCATGTGATTAAATTTGGATGATTTTAGATAGATTTATGAAGTTTTTAATATCCCCACCTAGGGTCTAATTAACTCGTTCCCCGAGATGATGGGTCACATGGCCTCAAGCGCACCTCCCCACATGTCAAAGGCTCCCGACTATCATCAAGGGTTTAAAGGTGCTACTTTGGGGAGGCTATAGTATCTTATCAGAATTAAATATGGGAAATAACCAATAAATATACTAAATTAACATAAGCATTTCTAAAAATACATAATCAATAAATTTCGGAATCATAAATAGACAACTAAATAAGTAAGAATTAGAATTAATAGATAAAAAACCACTAATAAATATCTCAAAAGCCTCTAAGGTAGTGTCAGATACATGGATGCATGACATGCAGTAATACAAAAAAGGGAACAGGAAGATACAATCATTCTATATTGTATCACAAAAAGATAAAAAGGAAAAAAACTGATTCATAAGAATTTGGGGTGAATGCTTAGTCCTTTTCTCCTAAGATCCAACTAGATAATAATACCAACTACCTATAGTAGGGCCTTCACCCCTGTCAATACTTGTAGAAATATAATCTTCATGGGTACCAAAGGCAGCCTGAGTAGTGTGTGAGATAAAAATTTCAGTAGGCCACCACCAATGGTGTCTACATGTAATCCAAGTAGCGCTCATAACTAAACAACGAGATGGTATAAGAAGAATAGTAAAACAAAGATGAAATAAATGAAAATACCACTCAAGTTACTATCAGACACCTATCAGGTCTACCAACAGCAACTCATGGATGGAATGTGTGCCTAATGAAGTCACTATATATATAGAATTAATAATATATATTGTTTAATGGGATATTACATCCCCACCTATTTGAACCAAGTACATGCAGATGTATGTGTACATATAAATGGAATACTAGTCTTGGCTAGACCAGGGTATAACTCAAACATCCATGACTTGTCTAATGAGACTAAAATCACATGAAATAGGGTAAATGAACAATATCCCAATAGAGAGATAAAGATTTCAAGCTACAATAATTGGGATGGTGAGTGAGCCTCCATAGGAAAACTCTATCACTAAACATGGTGCCTCATCCCAACATCTATATAGTACCACTAGTTCCAGACGCCATGCTCAACACCCGATGTAAGGGAGTGTGATATCATTATGATCAACAATGCCTTACCATTGTATCATAGACTCTATAAAGGTTCATTATAATTATAACTGGCATGGGGAATTACGTCCCATCCATCTCTTTAGACTATCACATATATATAAACAAGGCACAATCATCTTTATAAAAAGGGACCTGAGGCATAACTTCTAATATTCCAACATAAAAAAAAATCAATTCTATTTATAACATTATAATTCAAATTAAGTATCTTCTAAATCATAAAAAGAAGGCATGGGCTTACCACCCTTTGGAGTCACTCACTAAAATAAATTTATTTATTTTAAGGTAAGGCATCTAATATGAGTAAGACCTTCCATGGTATCTAATTAATTTAATAAAATAAATACATTCCATCTTATAAAATTATCCCAATACAATTCAATCAATTAAGATCAATCGACCAAGTTAAGACCATTCCATCTAATTGAAACTAATTCAATTTACTAAAAACATTCACATACCATTTATGAGGCCAAAATGTCAATTAGTAGATGAATTAGTCATTTAATGGAATTTACTACAAGGGAAATTCCAATAATATGTTGGAAAACCCATTAAGAGGGGCATGTACCACAATTAAGCAATCATATATCTAGGTCAAAATCATTTAGAAACTATGACTATACTACTTATGAGCCCTAATAAGTTGACTAACTTAACCAAAATTAGCCATAATGGCTTACTTCACTTGAGACACCCACAGGGTCACCATAAAAGGTGTATACAACATATGAAATACTAATATAGGGTTAATATGTGCATAATAAGATGAAATTATCAATTTTATATGAAGCGACTAATTAAAAGGATACACGTAGATAAATCTAGTGTGTGACACATCAACATAGAAAATAAATAACAAAAATCAAAGGGAAAATGATGTGACCACCATCCTCAAGACCATAAAGGATTCCTCGCTCAATATTGGCCTCGTATTTGATGTAGGTTGGAAGATATCTAAGAAATGGTCTAATGCCCTAAAAATAGAAAAAATGGGCATACAACTAAATAGTGCAATGGATGGAAAGATAATCTTAGATAGGAATTGAGGGACTAGGGGATCTTATAGAGATGGATCCAATGCCTCATATGGGTCAAAGAACGGACATCAGATGACAGATCTAGGTCAATGCAATGATTTTGAGGATTATTGAGTTCTAAAGAGAAGGAGGAGGTTGCTGGTCTACTAGAAGAAGAAGAAGAAAAAGAAAACTAGGTTTAAAGGTTAAGTGAGTGAAAAATGGCTTTTTCAACTCAAAATATCATGGAACATGGTTTGGCCGCACCATGCACAAATCGTTATCACTTAACTATTATATGGGGAACACCATATATTTAGGTTCACAATTTAACTACTTTTTCCAAAACTATGTAGAATTTTTCTACCCCATGTCTGCAACTGGCTGCACAGCCATGCACCTTGGGTTACACGGTTTCATACAAACCATATGTCCCAGTCTGTTTTCCACTTTTGAAACTCCGGGCTTTGAATGAGACCCAAATTCACCCATGACCTCTGTGACATGATTAGAAATCATTATTTTGGCCATTTTAGGTATTCAAATTGAAACAAATAATGATATATAACTTTTTTTGAAAATTAGGGTTGTTACAACCTCCAATCCTTAAAGTAACTCATCCTCGTGTTATCCTTCCATGGGTAAAAAGGTATCATCATAGAATAGCTTCGGCCACCAAGATCATATATCATCTTTCCACTCCCAGGTCATATCTTGTACTGAACCATTCTTCCATATCACTCATACCAAAGGAACTGACCTAAATCAGATAGTCTTCATGCTCCGATCATCAATAAGAACTATATAATCCTGTAAGGAAGCATCCATATCTTTCTCAACCACAATAGGCTGAAAGATGTGCGAGGGGTCTAGATAATATCACCAAAGATGAGATACATGAAATAAATCACACGTTGAATGGTATCTATGAGGATGTTATGACTAGTAAGACACTGGTAAAATCTATTTCACAACCATAAAAGGTCGAACAAAACATTGTGAGAGATTACATTGCTTTTGAATATATCTATTCCTTAACTTGGGTGAGACTCTGAATAAAACTTAGTCTTCGAACAAAAACTCAAGGGGTTTTTGGAATGTTTTGGCCTAAAAATACAATCTAGACTAAGTTATCAACACGTTCTTTTTGATCAATTAAACTTACAGTATAGTCTCCTATAGAAGATGTGGTCCAAGAATAGTTACTACCTACCTCTAGATAGCACAAAGGTGAGTGGCAAGGCCTACTATATTAAGCTTCATTATGATATATATTGATGGTAAATTCAATGTTCTTTTTATAAGAATACTCAGTAGGGGGCATGTGTTTCTCCCAAGAACCACCACATTCAAGGACAAATTCACAGAACATTTCCTCTATCACAAAGATAGTAAGCTCTATCTGTCCATCGGTCTGTGGGTGATAGGCCATGATAAAAAGTACCTACTTACCCAAGGCCTTCTGGATCCCCTTCCAAAATTTTGATGTGAAATGAGTATCTCTATCATAAAAAATAGAATGGGGATCTCTAAGAATACGTACAACCTTTTTGACATATAATCTTCCCAAATCATCTATTGTGAATGTCTCTCACACATGTAAGAAGTGTGAAACCATTATCAAACGGTCAATGAAAACCCACACTGTATCATTAACATGATGTGATATGAGTATACTCTTCACCAAATCTATAGAAACATCATCCTATTTCCACTCGAGAATGGAAAAAGGCTGTAAGAACACTATCAGTCGCTGATGTTCCTACTTCACCTACTGATCTGTGGAACACTGAGTGATAAATCCAATAATCTAAAATTTCATACCAGGCCTCCAAATACAAGTGTCTTGGGCCCCAATATATTTTTGCTGACATCGAAGAGAACCGCCCATGTTGATGTGTCAAATTTCTGCATCAGCTTCTCTCTGATTCCTATTTGGACAGAAACACTCCCATGTAATAATAATGATTTATACCCATCCATTATTCAACCAGAAGATGTATCTTCATCAAAAATTATCTCTCAGAACAAGGTCATCCAAATGAGTTAACTTCTTTATTCTTACCCATTCCAGAAGAGTAGTTGTCATTACTAAGGCTAAGAGGATAGTTTGACCACGATCCTCCATAACCTTAATATCAATCTATATGAATATGGCCATAAGTTACCATTCTTCACTGGATTCTTGAACTACCTCTATATGAGTATTTTGGGTCAAAGCATCGGCCATAGAATTTCCTTTACCAAGCATGTATGCACACTTGAAATCAAATGACTGTAGGTACTCAACCCACCTGCACTGCCTGAGATTGAGATAACACTATATAAAGATTTGCATGAGCTATTTATGGTATGTGAATACCAAAAAACATTCTATATGTAGATAGTTTCTAAAAAATGTAATTCATGAATTGAAATAGCAAGCTCGAGATCGTGCATCAGGTAATTTCACTTATGAGGCCTCATTTGATGAGACCCATACACAATGAATTTCTCATCCTATATCAGAACAACTGCATGACCGATACCAGATGCATCACAATACATAATAAATCTACTACTTGTGTCCAATAGAATCAGTATTGGTGCTAAAGTCAAATGACCCTTCAACTCCTAAAACTATGATTTATAAGCTTATGACCATTAAAATACCACACCATTCTTTGTCCAGTTTTTAAGTGGCAATGCAAGGCATGATAAATATTGGATGAAGAATATATAATTTATAGAAATATCAAAAAAACTCCAAATGTCACAGGAATTATTGGTATTCTCTCAGGACACTAAATATCTCACGTTATATGGATCTACTAAAACTCATGACTCTAAGATGGTGTGACCCAAGAAGCGTTCCTTATCAATCTAGAAGTGGCATTTACTGTTCATGGCATAAACCTCATGCTCTATCAATTTATTTAGAATGATATCAAGATGTGTTTCATGGTCACGTCTAGAGTGTGAATACATTAAGATATAATTAAATACTACCATGAATAAATCTAGATAGAGGTGGAAAACCTGATTCATAAGAGCAATAAAGACTGTAGGTTCATTTTGGAGTCTTAATGGCATAAATAGGTACTCGTAGAGACCATACCTGATATGAATAACTATGAAAGGTATTTATGAAGTACTGAAACCCACATTATTATATCCCAACCTCAGATATATCATTGGAAAAACTTTTTCTCCTTGGAGTTGATCAAATAATTCATCTAATATAGGTGGAGGATACAATTTTATTATGTGAGATGATTCAAATGATAACAATCCATACAGAGCCTGAGGGTACTATATGAATTATTTGAGAAAATAATTGTTGAATCCCAATGATATTTACTAGGGTGTATAAATCCTTTAGTGGCATGATTTTGTAATTTCTTCTTATTTTCTAGAAGCACCTTAGGTTCCATCCTATAAGGGGGAATCATCACTACCACCACTCCTAGTGTAATATCAATTGTAAAATCTACCTATAACACTAAAGTTAGACCAAATTTTTCATCAAGAAATAAGTCGCTGAAACACTACACTATAGTAGGAAAGACAATGGGTCGTAACCCTTGGTCATCGAGGGAGATACTGACAATATAATTTGTCACATTACCTGTGATCTACTACTCGGGTCCTTCTCATGTAACAATGATATCCCATTCTCAATTATGCATGTTATTACCACCCTCTATTGATGTAAGTGTCACCCTTTGATGATATCACTCAATATGGGATTAATAAGAAACTAAACATTCCATCTTGATGATTACCTTGAAGCTCTTCATGTCAAGGATGTAAATATTCTACACGAAATGGTAACCACCTATCTCAAGGGGCAGTCCCTACAATGGTGAACATCCTTTAAATGGATACCTGGTGGTTTATCATGCATTATAACTCCACAAAAGAACCCAATATTGAGGCCCATAATTTTTATTATAGTCTCAAATATTAATTAGCGAGATATTACTATAACAAAATGAAGTAGACACTGAAGTGGAGGCAATTGGAATAGTACCTCAAACTATAGAAGGTTGGACACTCTTCTCCTAAGGTGAAGTCTGGACTACATGTAACTGGTTTTTACCCTACATGAGTCACTTCCTGACTACCTTGAGAAATCCTGCTCTGCTGGAACTAAGAATCATAGGATTGAATTCCCCTACCTTGGTCACAATCTCATCCTGATCCACTTATGGTGTTCAAGATGATTTTTAGTCATGATCCTACTGGCCCTACTCTTGATCGAGGAGTAGGTTCAGTTCCTCACTCGATAGGAACCAGAGGGAATTTCCTTTTGAAGATCTAGATATTCCCCATATTTCCATAGCATCTTCACTCAAATAGATCTGATGGACACATAGAGTTGACATGTCCTTTCATCCCACAATGACGGATGATAAGAAAATAGCCTGCACGATTAGCCTAGCTACTGCTACCTCTATGAGTAGTCTTAAAATGCATCTTGTCCATAGAAGAAGAACCACTGATAGCTCTAGTTTTGGAAAAACCATGAATTAAACTTTCATCATCCATCAAGTTAGACTCTATCACAAGGTAATGGTTGACAATTTTAGATATAGTCATCAACCTAAACACCTTGACTTGCGATATGATGGCATAGACCAGCCCATCTTCGAATTTCCTAGATGTAATAAGATCATCAAAAAATAGAGTAGTAAAAAATTACTACAACTCTATGAAATGAGTAGAGTATTCCATAACTAACATTATCCCCTACAGAAGGTTCATGAATTATTTAGCTCTGTCATCCCTAAGAGTTTATGGAAAGAAATAGTCACAAAAGATCATCTGGAAGTCATCCTAGACCATATCATGATGTCGATCTACCTAGGTGATGAAATCCCACCACTTATTGGATGAATAAAATAGATTATATTCTACAATCTTGGACCTTTTATCTAGATGAATCTCCATATGATCAAATATAGATATGATTTCATTGAGCCAAGACTCCACAACATGACGTCCCCCATCCCCCCAAAAGGTAGGGGGATTATATTTATAAAACTTATGAGTCAACTCTACCATTATTGGGGAAGGTCGAACTATACCTTTCATATAATGAACCACACTAAAAAAACCTATTATATCTTGACATAACATACTATATCAGGTATAGGAAGAGGATCCATAGGTGGATCTAAAGGAGGAATCACCATAGTCTCATGACTCTCCACCTCAATTACATAGTCATCACCACCTTCATTGCTTGATACTAGTGAATTTCATTGTGGCAAGACACCACAATTCCAAACATTCACCTAAGAAGAGATTAAATAAACTAAGAATATTGCATTTATGATACTAGGATACTAGTGAAGCCTTCCGATTGAAAAAACCATGCCTCTCTACATACTTCTAAAGACATGTCTTGATAGTAGAAAGAGACCATAACATGCCATAATAACATAGGAGTTACCCAACTACACACTACTAATGCCAGGTTTGGGTCTAAGTCTTTGTTTCACATGTATAGGATAACCAATTTCACTTTATATTCCATGTTTGTTTCAGAATTTTTTTTATTCCATTGTGTAAATTACCATAAATACTTGAATCAAATGGTGTATAACTTTTGATCTATAAGCGACTATACTCGTTATGAACCAAAATATGATATCCATTAGAATAACACCATATCATTTTCCAGCTCATGAGGCTGATGGTGCATAACATAACATTCCATAATTGAATACTTAAGGTGGAAATTTTAACCCATTCAGTATAGTAATATTAGGTTAAGTTAACTAATTTATGTATTAGTTATGTTTACCAATCCCTACAAGAAGTGTTAGAAAAATTCATTATAACCAAGGTAGTAATAATATGAAATAGGAAAATGCACACTAAAAATAGATGTGGCATTAAAAAATGCATGTCCTATAAATCATATTGTTCCTATATTGATTCATGTAATTCATTGCACTTATTTTATTTGTTGAAAATAATGAAATCATAATTTTAATAACATCAATATCAATAACTTGAAAAACCAAGTTTTTCACCCAATAATGAAGTCATATCAATAATAAATGGAAAAAAGAAAAACACAAAATATAATTCTGGAAACTTGGACTTTACCCCAAACATGGGTTCACAACACCCAACGAAGAATTATGACCACATCCCAAGAGTTTCTAAATCCTCAGTATATTGTCTCTAAATAGAAAATAAATCAAGGAACCCCTATGAAACCACATTGTAACTTCCCAACCTGGGGTCCACTAAACCCCTTCCCTAAGCTGGTGGGTCACATGACCTCAAGCATGCCTTATCATATACCAGAGGCTACTAAACAGAATGACGCAGTGGAAATAACCAATAAATATAAAAAATAGTGAAAGAATATCTAAACAGATAGAATAAATAAAATTTAGAAACCTTAATAGATAACTGAATAAGTAAGCAACATAAGTAAAAGATATTGGAACAACCGATAATTATCTTAAAGCCTCAAAGGTAATGTATGATACATGGATGAATGGAGTGATTTAATACAAAAGGGAGAAGATAGGTACATGCATGATATATAGTATCACAAAAATAAAAAGGGAAAAAAATTATCCATATGCCTCTGGAGTGCTTGCTCAGTCCTCTAATCCAAAGTTACAACTAGATAATAATACCAAAAAAAATATAGAAGTTCCTTTTTCCCTTATCAATATCTGAAGATAGATAATCTTCTTGGGTACCAAAGGCATCCTGAGTAGGGTGTGAGATAAAAATCTCAGTAGGTCACCCAATGGTGTCTACATGTAATCCTAATAGTGCTCACAACTAGACCGTGTGAAGGTATAAGAAAAATATTATAACAAAGATGAAATAAATAACTAGTCTACCCATGATACTATAGGAAACTTGGCAGGTCCACCTACTTCTGTTCATGTCTAGAATGTGTGTGTGATCATGTCACTATATATATATTATTAACAATTTATATATAGTTTAATTATATATCTCATCCACATATATAGACCAAGTAAATGCATATGTAAGTGTCCATATACCTAGAATAATAGTGTCTGTAGGACCGGGGTGTAACTCAAACATCCATGACCATTCTATGGAGCCTAAAATCTCATACAATATGGTACATTACCTATATCCTAATAGAGTGAGAGACGTCATGCTACAACACTTGGGATGGTGAGCGAGACACCATGGAAACACTCTATCATTGAATGTGGCACCTTAAACCAACATCCATATAGTACCACTGGTGAGAGACACTATTCTCAACACCAGATGTATGGGAGCATGATATCACTATGCTCAACAATGTCTTACCATCATATCACTACCTATATAAAGTTGAATTATAATTATAAATGGATTGGGGAATTACCTCCCATCCATATATTTAGTTTAGACCATATATATAATTAATGTATAATCACATTTATAACAAGGTACATGAGGTAAAACCTATGAAATGCCAATATATCCAAATTCAATTCCATTTAGAACATTACAATTCAAATTAAGAATTTTATAAAGAATAAAAAAAGGCATGGTCGTACCACGATTTGTAGTCATTCACAAAAATAAATTGATTCATTTTGTGGTAAGGTATGAAACATTCATAGTCCCTTCCATCATATCCATTACATTTAATAAAATAAGTACATTCCATATTGTATGATTCTCCCAATTAAATACAATCAATTAATAGAAATATAATATATTAAGGAAATTCTATATAATTAGAACTCATTAAATTTACTAAAAACATTCCAATACCATTTATGAGTCTTAGAGGTCATTTAGGATATTACATGTCCATTTAAGAAAATTTCTTACTTGGGAAATTCCAAACATAGGTTGGAAAAACTCTTATGAGGGGAATTGAGCACAATTAAACAATCAAATACCAAGGGAAAAGGAATTTATAAACTAAGATGAAGCTATTTATGAGTCCTAGGTAATTTATTCACTAATCCGTTATTATCCATAATGGCTAAACACACTTGGCACACCCATGTTATGACCATACAAAGTCTGTACAACCTGTGAACAACAAAACACAGGTCAATAGGTGCATAATAAGATGAAATGATAAATTTTATATGAATCAACCAATTAAAAGGAGATTCTTGAAAAAATATGGCGTTTGACACAACAACATAACTATGAAATGAAAAAGCTAAAATGGAAAATGACGTGACCACCTATCTCAAGGATGTAGATGATTCCTCACTCAATATTGACCTTAGATTTGAAGCAGGATGAAAGAGATATTGGAAATGGTCTAATTACCTAAAAATAGGGAAAATGGTTCAACACCTAAATAGCATAATGGATGGAAAGATAAATTTAGATAGGAATATAGAGACTAGTGGATCTTACCATGATAGATCTAATGCCTCAGACAAATTGAACATCAGACACCAGATGACAGTTGTAGATCGAAGAATTAATTATGAGGATTCTTGAGATAAAAAGAGAAGGAAGAGGGTGATAGTCCCCTAGAAGAATAAGAATAAAAATAAAATAACGTTTCAATTTTAAGTGAGGAAAAAATGGCCATTTCACCTCAAAATATCATGGTGCATGGTTTAGAAAATCCATGTAAAAACCATGATCAGTTCAATGCTACGCGGGGCACACTACATGGTTTGGTGAATGGTTTGACTAACCATGAACAAACCATGTGGAATGGATTTCCCCCATGTCTACAACTATAAATATGGCAATGCGACCTGGGTCTCATGGTTGTAGAAAAACTGTGTAGCCTAGTCTATTTTCCCCTTTCAGAGGTCTGAGCTCAAAATGACCCCCGAACACACCTGTAACATTTTTTACTTGATTTAAAATCGTTATTTGGGATATTTAATGTTTTCAAATTGAAAGACTAATGATATATACCGTAATTGAATGTAAGGTCCATTACGATGATGGTTGATTTCTTCTAAATCAAGGGGTCCAGTGGTATGATTTTTTTCAGGCGAGATGTGGTTGAGATAGTGAAGTTTCCTAGGATAATGGTACCATCATATTGAATGTCTCAAGTATAGTGTAAGTGTTTGATGGGTCATTCCCAACTTCGTTTTGTCTTGATCAGTGATTAATCCATGATTTAAACAATGGTGAATGTCGAGATTATTGTAATTAAATCAAAGAATACAAACAATGGACAATACACTAGAAACAAACTATATGATTGTCAAATATTTTTTATAATTAATTTAAGAAATAAAAGTATTACCTTTTAGGAAATTATTTCTTTGTTTCAGATCTAAAAATCAATCCATATCATACCATCATTACATTTTCAGAATCATGGGAAGATTCCCTCTAGCAGTGATCCACATGTGTTCCACAAATCTCCAAAAATCACCATAGGAATATCTGGGTACTAGAATAGAAATTCCTATCACTTGGGTTGTTAAACATTGATGTTTTCAAGAATAGATTCCAATTTATTCTATTTTATCTCTCTTAACTCGATAGTGGAAGGTGGAGGAAGATCTTTTTTCACTCTTGGGAGAGATCCTGGAGAATGGAGCTCTCTAGGGCTTCGTGAGGACCCTCGGGATTCATTGTGCACAACAAAACAAATGAATTGGATATCTTGAAAAATAATATAATTGGGTTTATATAATAATAGGGTTAGAAATAATTAATTTCACAAGTTCCCTTTTATTTTTTTAATCCTTGAAAAACACCATGTCTATAATAATAATAGTTTTTTTATTTCTCTTCACGTGCGAAACTCACGAAATAAAATAAAATATCATTTATTCTAATAATATTGAAGATATATTATTCCTCATAAGACCTATAATTTGGTCTACCATTCCTCCATAATATTTATTATGCTTGAATAATGACTATTTATTTAACAAATATATATCACTACATTATTCTCCAGTAAATAAATTAATATTAAATCCACTAAAAAGAAAATAAATATTTATTAATTATTATTCTCACGTAATATTCTCTTGAATAACTGGTGAAAGAATATATGAGATCGAGAAAACATGAATAATTATTAAATAACATGTGGGAATAATTTTTATTCAACTTGTTAAATAATATATCATAATAAAATTTTTAACTAAGATTACTATAACACTTTTTAGTGTGACCCTCTAGGAATCTTTCTCAGTAGAAATGGTTAGAGAATCCTCAAGTATAAGGTTATCATCTAAAAACATGCCAAGACACCCATATAGAAACAAATTAATTCTATAATGATATAACACCTCATATGAATTCTCAATATGTAATATAATCCCTTTATCACAATATCTCTAATCAAGCAGGTTATAGTATGATGCCATATACCAATGTTCCTAATGTATAATTTTTTTAATTATTATAAATCAAACATTCCTATAGAAAACCATGGACATAGATATATTTAGGCAATATAATTTCCATCAAAGGGCCCGAGATATCAACATCTTTTAAAGAGAAGAAGTTAAAAATCATTCATCACATTATTCATTAATTCAATATTTCCCGTGATGCACCTAATGTATCCTATCTCACTACGAACATATGTAATCATGATTTTCATCAATACATAAAAGTATGTGACTTATAATATTCATTAATAATAATATTAATTTCTAAGGATGAATAATCATATCCGTAGATAGAGACATCTAATAACACATGTAAATGTGGATTTTTTACTAGTGGGTCCCATTCGTATAATATCCTACAATGGTTATTAACAGGGGTCTATACCATGAGAAGATACCTCAAAGTACATTGAGTATACACCCCTAATATAATGAATCATTTGTGTCCCTAAAATGATTTAGTTGGGATATAGAACGTATATTTAATAATACTTTCGTGGAACTTATGTGTTATCATCATAGTGAGGAACTACTCTGAACTTTTAGTGAAAAAGACACACTTAAGACATAGTGACATACTATATTATAAATAAGAATAATCAAGATGGGATAATGATTTTTTTAGTTTTCAAAACTTTGAATAAAGGTTATCATAAAGTACACATATGCTAGTTCTAGGGAACTAACTTCAACATACTCTCACTTTAACTAGATTAAACTACTAACAACATTCAATCTCATATATCTCAAATGATACTCAGGCTTCTACTAATGTAGGACTTTAGTGAAGGGGTCCAGAATGTTTTCTTCTATAGGAACTATGCTTACTACAACTTCAACAATTTGATAAAAACCCATAAAGATGTGATACTTATAGAGAATGTGATTTTTTAGTTGGTGCGGCCTTGTCTCACTTCCAATATCCACTACTACAAAATTATCACAATTCAATATGATATGTTATTTAATTATAGGTATCAAATCAAGATTATGGAAAAAGTTTCATATGAAAGAGTCTTCCTTGGATACATCATAAGATTCTATATGCTTTAAATCCACTGTAGAATCAGCAAAAACTTGGTACATTGAACTCTTCTATCTCATAACTCCTCCACCGAGACATAAAAAATATCCTGACTATGAATTCAAATAATTCTAATATATTTGAAAACTAACATCAGTATAACCCTTGATGAATATCTCTTCATCTCCTCCATACACTAGGAACATATCCTTATTTATTCTCAGATACTTGAGGATATCCTTAATAGAAGACTAATACTATTCTTATAGATATGCTAGATATCTTTTGACCCTTTTCAATGCATTGGAAACATAAATTATAATACATAAAATGACATACATGATTGATCTTATCGTTGAATTGTATGATATCTTACTTGTTTTCCCTTTTTCTTGTTGTGTTTAAGGACACATTACCTTAGAAATATGTATACTATGTGACACTAGAACCAATTACATCTTGGATTATTCTATACTAAATATATTTAGTAGCTGGTCAATATATGTACTTTGACTTTGTCTAAGAAGCCTCTTAGATCTGTCAAGAATGATCTTTATCCCTATAATATACGCTACTTCAACTAGTCCTTCATGTAGAAAAACTTGTTTATCCATTTTTTAAATGATAGTATGACTGATATGTCATTTCCAATAAGTAATTTGTAATGAACATATAATACTAGTATTATGAAAACCATTTAACTAAACCTCTTATAAACACATGTTTCACATTAATTCTTAATAAAAACAAATTGTTTTTATAGATTTATTGAATCGAATGTTCCATGAGTTGGATGGTTTTCTTCAACCCATAAATGGATCTATTCAACTTGAAAATATTTTTGGAATTTCCCTGAGTTAAAAATTCTTATGGTTTTGTTATATAGAACTCTTTATGAAGGTTCCCATTAAAGAAATAAGTTTTTTATCCATTTTCTAAATTTATTAGCCATGTAAATCTATTATAACGACTATAATTATAATTAATTTAACCATGAATAATGGTGAAATGGTTTCATTGTAGTCAATTCCTTGACACTGTTTAAACCCTTTAGTCACTATAATTTATTTATTGGTATTTAATTTAACTTCTATTCCCATTTTTATCTTTAATACCCATTTTCACCCACGAGTGTTACATCAATTGGTGCATTGACTCGAACCCAAAATTGGTTATGATATATAAAATGTAGTTCAGAATTCATAGATTCTTTACGTATTTCATCTAATGATCTCTCCACTAGATCATTATAGGAGAGAGGTTTATCCTTTTCATCCAATAATGAGTCACTATATTGAATGACTATAAAACCATATCTCTCTAGTTCTATCACCTTTCTTGTGATCTTATAAAGTACTTGTGTTTTAGGAACAACTTCTTCCATGGAGACCTATGTAATATGTTCCTATAGATACTATTGCCTATCTTGAGCATAAACTTAATCAAATTCAGTCTTTTTCCCACTATCATTTTTAAAAATATCCCCCCTCTCATGAAAGACGACTGGTCTAGAAACAATAAATTTATTATCTAAGGTGTTGTATAGGAAGTATCCATTTGTTTCCTTAGGATACCCTATAGAGATACACCTTGTACCCCGGGGTGCTAGTTTGTTACTTGAGAAGGCCTTGAAAAATGTCTCACATACCTATACTCATGTATACAATAAAATGAGTTTCATTCCACTCAATTACTCAAAGGGAATTTCATTTTCTTCTTTAGCAGGTACTTTGTTCAATATATAAGTTGTAGTTTATTTTTCATGTCCCCAAAAGCATAATGGAATATCTACATGAATCGTCATCGACCTTACCATTTATAACAAGGTACAATTCCTCCATTCAGTAACACCATTCTAATATGGTGTGTAAGGTGGAGTTAGTCGAGATAGATTCCCAAACTTCCATATAAATTTGATGAACTCTTGGTTAATATATTCATCAACACAATCTGATAAAACATTCTTTATATTCTTTCCATGTTGATTCTAAAATTCATTCTTGAATTATATGAATTTCATAAAGGACATGAACTTATACATCATTAAGTAGACATAGACATATCTACTCAATCCATAAGTAAAAGTTATGAAGTAAGAATATCCACATCTAGATTCTACCAGAAATGGTCCACACACATAAGTGTTTACCAATACTTGAAAATTTGTATCCCTTTCACGCAATCCACGAAATAACTATTTGGTTATTTTACCTTGTAAACAAGAATAACATATATCAAGGGGTTTTAGAACAGAATATTATAAATAACCATCTTGAATAATATTTTTCATATTCTTTAAAAATGACCATGATAGTTATTTCATAGTTGGGTGTTATATCAGTAATGTGAACATGATTTTTTATCCTTTACCAATACTTGGTTTTTGTAATTTAATATAAAAATACTCTTATTTAAATTACCCATACCACAACACTTGTTGTATGTATAAAATAAACAACATTTATATTCTTAATTGAAAATAAAACCATCAGAATATTAGCATGAAATTGAAATTATGTCATTTATAATAGTCTGTACATTTTAACAATCCCTTAAAAACAAACATCATTCCTATTGGCAATGAAATCTTAATGTCATCAATGGCTAGAGAATCCATCCTCACACTATTGGAAGCTTATAAATCCACCAATAACCTATAAATAATTTGAAATATAGGTGGTTTATATATTTTGATAGAGATATATATACCACAAACTGTATCTAAGACCCAATGTGTAGATATTGAAATATTACACGTGATAATGAACATACCTTTAGCTTCCCCTTACTTCTAGGCACAGTTCTTTATCCAATGACATTGATCTCAACATGTAAAACATACTACCTCTTTTTTCATTCCCTACATATGTATATTTCTATTATTGGTAGGATGGTTCTCTAGAGATTTATACTTGTTATGATTCTTGGTCCCCTTCACCTTGTTATTCCTTTTTTATTCACTATATGGACCATAAATTTATCACACCCCATGGCCTTATCCACTATAAGAATCAAAGTAATAAGATATGAAAGACTCTAATCATTAATTCTCATATTATAATTAATAATAAAATATTATAAAGTCTTAGGTAGTGAGTAATGTATGAGATATGTGCGAAACTCATCCGTGAATCTAATCCATAGATGTATAAGTGTTCAATGTAGCTAGTAAGGATGACTACATGAGGCCCACCTGACACAAACTCACCAATATTAGTTATAAAAAAATAATTGATGATCTCACATCTCTATAGTATCAAATTCTATTGATTGAGAACCAGAAATTGATACATAATTCTATACACCTCCATTTCCTCATGCTTCATAAAAAGTTTATTGATCAGAGATGATAATATTTAACATTGAACATCTGTAGCATAATTCAAATGTATCTCATTGAGAGATACCTCTTTTTCACTATCCACATTACAAGATACATTAGTAATAGGTTCTTCCAGCAAATAAAATTCCCTTTCTGGGCATAGGATACCATGTAAGCATCTTTTCCATTCTTGAAATTTTTTGCTGGTGAGAAGGTTATGATTATAAATTATAGATAACAGTGATATATTTGAAGTCATTTTATTACTACTTATACAAAAAATATGAGCATAATTTTAGTACATTATCTGATAAAACTATAAAAATAAATAAATATTATATTTATCAATCTAACACATTTTTTTTGAAACTCAACAACCAATAAAATTGGCTTCAAAATACTATTTTTATCAGAAATTCTAGTGTCAAAGATCCATATTCCCATTCTCATCATCCTGAAATTGGCTGGTCAAGCAATTTGAATTGTTTTAGGTAGGTATTCCAAATTTCAACTACATTAAATCATAGTTCCTTGATATTTTGAGTGGACTCACTAATCTTAAATCCCAAAATTGGATTTCCTCAAACCTTGCCTCTCAGTGATACCATGTCCTTATTTGGTATTCAACCCTTGATGTGAACTATGTTAATTCAATGTAAAACTTCAAGTTATAATTCCATGATAATTGAAATCACCCCAGATTTGGAAGGTCAATAAATTTGAACTATGTTTTGTTATTAATTGAAGTAGTGGAATGATATACCACCTTAATATATATAATTGAGGTATTTTAACTTTATGCTCAAATTTTTAATTATTATATTTATTAACTAATTTTTAATATTAAGTGGATTTAATTATGTGATTAACATTTTATTAGATAATATTTAGGAGTAAAAAAATTTATTTTTGTTATATCTTGCTTGATTTATTATTTATTAATTCGTGTGATTATGAAAAAACATCCATAAGAAAACAACAATGTAACATGACCAAAATAAAACAATAAAGTGGTAACATCACGATATTTTAATAATGGCTATTTTATCTACCAGATGATTAAATAACTGTTAAACTAGGGAAAAAATACATTGAAATAATTAAGGTTTGTGTTGTAGTTTTCTACCTTTCCACCTATGTATCAATCTTGGATTGGTTTCCTCTAGATAGAAAACTTGAACCACCTCCACTAACTTGGGAGCTCAATCCATTAAATATTATTTTACTCACACATAGGTGTGGGGAAAGACTTTACATAAAAGAAACCATGGGTAAATAGGCCCTTATATAATAAGTGTATAGATGACACACATGCCAATAATTTAATTTAATAATAAATTAAAATAAACCAATCACATTCAAAGGTATGTTCTAAGCTCTTGATCATCCACATGCAGTGAATTATGCATTTAAAAAAAATATGAATTCAGTTCTTATCGTTCTTAGTTGAGATATATCACTCTTGAATTAATTAATTATCTTCTCTAATTAAACTATTATTTTATCTTAATTCTCATCCTAATTTCCTTGAGATTATAATCCATAATAATTTTAAACAAATTAAATTAATTTATCTAAAATTAAATATGTACATAAGTTTACCATAGAGGCAACACAATGAGTACCCATTATAACTATCCAACATGTATTATACTCATATAATATTTACTCTTATAACATGTGGAATACACTAATTCTCGTATAATTTCATGATGTGTATTACTAAATTAATTATTACACTAATTAAATGATGTTTCTATCACATGTTATGCTTCAATGCACATATAGTAATAACTATAATATGACTTATACATGATATGAAGATCCAAACATTAAGCAAATATTAATTAAAAATTTATATATATTAAAACCAATCACAAGGAATATCCTATCAACTTAATTACCACATGAAAGAACATGTTGATTATGTTTACATAGTTTAATTTATTTATTTTAATTTTGTGTAATTTGGTATAAGTACATGGTGTGTATAAGCCAACTACCTGATATGTACTTTTATCAGTTTCTGTTTGAGGCACATGACTAGGGACTCGATGTGTAACCATGCCTTAAGAAAAAGATGGATTACATGACATGTACATGGGTTACATTCCATGTGGTCTTCGAGTTACACGATCACCATTCATGTAGGTTGGTAATGTAAGGAGATACACAACCAGTCTATTAATAAATGACATCATGTCATCTATGTCAGTTACATGATGTGTAATTCGACTGACCGTGTGCCAGACTGGCCTGGTCAATAGACAATTTATACTTAAGTACACCACGTATAATAAATGCACTTGATTTGAATTAATTCCAAATTAATTATTGGTTCATTAAACACTAGTACATATTGTGAACCTCTAGGTTACATGGTGTATACTCTTGTGATTTTTGTCTAGATTCCTCAATACCTCTAAATGATATCTTATACCCTATTTTATTAATAAAAATAATTTATTTGATTATATATATGAGAAACAAATAGGAAAAAGATATCTCAATTCATATTTAAAAATGGTCATACTAGAATTGAGAACTTAATTAAAAACGTATTAATCAGTCAATGATATTTAAATAATTATAAACAATTATGTAACCCACCATGATACCTCTTTAAGGTTCCCAACTGAGTGGAAGTGTGTTATGGGACATGTTCAATTTTTGTTCGTCATCGACGATTAATCCAATAATTACATGATAATGAACACCACGATCTGTGGAAATAAATCAATGATTATAGAAAATGGATAAAATTCTGGAACCAAACTGCTTGATCATCAAATATTATTTATAATTAACATAAGAAATTAAACAACTACCTTGTGAGAAGTTATTTATTTTTTGGTGGATATATCAATGGATATATGTTGTACAATCATTTTATTGTAAAAATGAAGGGTATATTACCTCTCTGGTGATCCACACGTGTTCCAAAAATCATTTTACATCACTGTAGGAATCTCTTGGTGCTAGCACAACAGATCCTACCACTTGTAATGTTTTCCATTGATCACCTCTAGAATTGATTCCAAAGGATTCAATTTGATCTCTCTTTACTTGATAGTGGAAGGAAGAGGAAGATCACTCCCAGTTGTTTGGAGTGTTCTTGGAGAAGGGATCTCTCTAGGGATTCAAGGGGATTTTCTAGTTTTGATGTCCAAAAAAAATATCAGTTGACATTCTTGAAAAATAATATAATTGGGTTTATATACCACCAGGGATAGAAATAAATAATTATAAAAATGTCCTTTAATATTTATTTAATATCTTCAAAAACCCATATATATAATCATAAAAATATTTTTTTCTCAACATGTGTTAGACTCAAAAACTAAAATTGAATTTTTTTACTCAAATAATATTCAATATTTATTAATTTTCATTCAAACTAAAACATTTCTCCACCATTGCTAAAAAATATTTATCAAGTAAAAAATAATGAATATTTATTTCATAAAAAAAATATCACTGCATTATTTTCCATTAAATAAATAAATATTTTATTAACTAAATAAATATAAATATTTATTAAATATTCTACTCACATAATATTCTCTCGAATAACTATTGATGGAATATATTCAATCAAGAAAAAAAATTATTAAAAAAATGAGGATATAATATTTATTAAACTTTTTAAATAATGAATAATAATATATTATTTAAATTAGATTCTAAATACACTTAGTGTGTGACTATGTAGGCCCATTTCTTGGTGGCACTTGGTTGAGTAGCTTAAATTCTAGGGTTAGCATCTAGAAACATTCCAAGATAGCCATATAGAAAGAATTTAATACCTCAATTATATAATACCTCAAATATATGCCCATTGTTTAATGGAATTCCTTCATCATCTTATCTCTAATAAAGTAGGTTGTATGCTCGTGTCATCAACCTATGTTATAAGAACTCAAAAATTTATGGAAGTAATTTACTGTTTAAATTTTGTTTTTAGTCCTTTCAAGTATGATAATTAAATGTATACTAGGTGTTTGAGGAAGCTAGCGTGTGTTTCGGGAGATTAAAATATTAAAGGAATAGATAAGTGGAAATCCTTTTAATTTTTCAAGGTTAGTTCATGGTTAGAGATAACCATGTTCCCAAACCATGCTAGCTAGGTGAAAAGGGTGCACATTTAAAGAAAATGTGTGAGGGGAGAGGCCAAACTGTGTAATTTTGGACAGATCCATTATGCACAATTGGTGAATGAGTTGTCAAACCGTGCAGGCTCCTCAGGTAATCATACGACATGGACCCCTCTTGGATCGAGGCTGACGCACGGTTCACGCATGGTCTGGAAAACCAAGTGTCTAAATAGTGTACCCCATTAAAGGAAATGAGAAATTATCATTCCCCTCCTAATTTTAAGTGTTTCACCTGATTTTCTTCCTCATATTTACTCATCCATCCCTAGTGATGAACCTAAACACCAAATATTCTCAAGGGTGGATCTAATTTGATTCTAGGACATCTGGAGTGTCGTTGGTTGTAGATAGAATCTCCAAGTAATTCTAATGATCCTCTTTATTTCCCTTTCCTTATTTAGGTATGTGGTTTCATTATTTTCCATCTAAATCACTAAAAAACCTATTTTTACAACATATCTTAGGTTTGGGCTTCCAAGGGTGATGAAATCTAGATCTAATACTATGTTTAAGTGATCATTCGTCTTTAAATTCAAGGTATGTGGTCTATAAGTTATATCTGAAAGTCTTGAAGTTAATTGTGAACATGTGGTTATGTTGTTACTTCTCTCTCATTGTGAAATTTGTATCTTTAGCAATTTTTGATACAAATTGGGGTCAAATTATGAATCAAACATCTTATGATCCTCATGATATTCATAGAGATTTATTAGACCAGTTTAGAATCACCACACGGGTGTGCTAATATTCCCAAACATTGAAAATAGTAATGTTAGACTAGAGTTGATTTATGTTGAAATAGATATCATGATAAATATATTGATTCATTGGTTTTTATTCAATCATTAGTAGTTTTGTGGTAGTTGTTGGAAACGATGTTAGAGATTTTTTGGCACAATTTATAAGGAGTAAATAGAATTAAGTGAACATGTAAAATTTATTATGAATTGGTAATGGAAATACATAAATGGATTAAGTAATATGATATTATGAATATATTAAATGGGTTAATTTACTAGAATTTCCGAATATGTCAAGTAGGATGAGGTATAAAAATTGTTAATTATGCTAATGGGTTAAGGTATGATATAGGGTAATGGGTTAAATGGGCTAAGTAAGGGAATTCGTAAATGTGTTAATGGTTTAAGGCATGAAGATGATTTATGTGTTAAATGTAATGTGAAATATGAATTTTATGTGTATTTATTTTGTCTGGTTTTTGATATGGTATATGTGGTAAATGGATATGTAAGAATGTGAAAATGGCTTAGTAGTTGTGGGGTTTTGGACTTGAATATCTACATCCATGGGTTGGGTTAGACTGAGGATCTAAATCCCACCCCTATAAAACATGGGTTAGGGAAGGGTGTTATGGCTCTATGCCCCTAATAGATGCATTTGATGAGACTACCACGATAAAGGCTCCCTAGAAAGTGTGATGTATTTTTTATGAAATGTTTATGCCTAGTGAGATAGGGAACATAACTTATTCCCTTATTCATAGTAATTGACTGGTTTAGACTATAGTAAAAGTTATTCTAATGCATAACCCATGGATTAAGATATGTAAATGGATTACTTGAATAAAAATTGAAGTAAATGATGAAATATTTAAAGTTAATGTTGTTATTTAATGGAACCTAAGTTATCTTTTTTTACCATGTTATTTATTTGGTACATGCACACACTATAAATTTAGACTATATATGTTTTAGACACCATTGGTGGTGGCCTATTGAGTTATTATCACACCCTACTCGTTTGACATTGGTTACTTGAGTGGATTTCGTGGTTGTTGATTAGGAAAAGCGCAAAGGCCCTATTTTAGAGAGTTGAGTTGGGCATGAGACGTGCACAGATAAGGATCTGGACATAGAGTCAGGACCCATTTTGGGGATTCATCTATTGTATTAATATAATATTTTCTTCAATTTTGGAATTGTTATCATGTCATGTCATATTTATCATTAGGTTTTTTTACCCATTTTGGGAAATGGTTGGTAATACATATTTATGGTTAATTTATTATTATTTCCATTATTTTATATGTTATCACATGATTATTACTCTTATAAATAGGGTATAGTATCCCCTGTTTTCTTTTATACCATCGCTATTAGTTTCTATCCTACGGTGTATGGGGAGGGATGCCTCACATCATGTAGTGACCTGACTCGGGGCACCAGTTTAGTGGCTTCAGGGTTGGGAAAATTAAAAAGTGGTATCATAGCAGTTATTTTCTAACCCATGTATGAGGGAAAACCCAAGTGCCTAGGGTGGGATTGTTGTTATTGATGTTTTTTATGATTTGAATGATATTTCACCATTGGGTTATGTGTGATGCGACTATTTTATGATATGTTTATCAGGCCCAGAATGACATGATTTTGTGCATTCATTCATCATTATAGGAACCTATGGATATAAGTGTAATGCATCATGATAGGCACACATGGGATGGTTGTGTGGTAAATGAAGGTTAGAATGAAGTTCACTTCCTAGAAAACATGAACAAAATGGTGTCTAATAAAGATGATGGAAAAAAATTTTGTTTGAAAATATGAAGACATTCTTGGATGCGCTCTGGCATAATTTTTTTTGGATCTCTGTGGGATGTTACCTTCGATGAAAGACACCAACATGTCTTTGGGGTCGTGGTGCTATATTTATTTATGTTTTTTTTGTTTCTGCAATGATGGTGGTTTAATTAATTTGGTTCAACTCATGGTGATTTTTTGAAAGTGGAATGGTAGGGAATTTATGGTGATTCACTTCTAGTTGGGTGTTTTTAACGATTATGACGATGCTTGAAGATGGAAATAATAGATTCCAGGGGTCATTCCATGCCATCGTTCTGTTATAATGACATGTTATATTTATGTCATGGTATGAAACATGAGGTGAGACATGTCCTGAGGAGGTGATGATGTCACAATTAAAAATTTGTATTTTGAAGTTGATTTTTTTATTTTGAATCTGGTTTTTGTGGTGTATGTGTGGTAGTGAATAGTTTTTTATGGTTTTTTACTTAACCAAAAAGTGTTTTATCAAAATATTAAAAAAATGGATATAGGTGTTAAAAAAGATGATGCAAATGGTTAAATGGGATGAATGTGAAATAATGATTAATGAATTGTGTTTAATGATAAATTAGAAATGAGTTAACATGATGGTTGTGATAGGTTTTGAAATGGGAATTTTTCTTAAAAGATAATTTTTTGTGTTGTGAAGGTGGAAATGGTTCAAAAAGGCGTCTAAATAAATACTTATAACTATGTATGCAGTTTTAGCCCACGTTGACCACAACCTATTATAGGTATGGTTGAGGGTAGTGTTATAGGTATAATGATGTCTTCTGGGATATTTTATGTGAAACAGGATATTTATGGATAATGTAGAGCCTTCTTTTTATGTAAATTGTGGAAGGTTTATGTTATTTTTTCTAATACTTGTGTTTGGTATTATAGAAAAATGCCACCACAAAGACATGTGTTGGTTGGGTGACAAGATGATATCACCGATAATTCTTCACTAGTATAAGATCAAGAAAACCCATGGGTCCAGGAGAATCATGAATGGATTTGTTTAGTGATAATTTTACTCCTTTTATTCAAATGATGGAAGTGGGACCAGGGCGGGTCATGTCTAACTGAAAATTAATTTTTTTATTATCACAAAACCCTTTTAAAGACTAAGGGGGAACCCAAGACATCAATGACATAGGAAAATAAATCATGACCCAATAATCCAAAACCCTCCGACATTTTATAGGGAGGGTGGACCCGAGGTAGAAGAACTATGGATAGAGTCAGTCCATTTGAATTTGGATTAGTTGGAGAATAATCTTGAGAAGAGAGTCAAGTTAGTGAATTATATGTTGTAGGGATAAGCAAAGAACTTGTGTGATGTTGTGGTTCACACTCAGCAGGATGATGGTAAGTTGTGGAAAGACATCCAAGAAATGTTCCTAGAGAGTTTCTATCTAGAGACCTTATTACATGAAAAGGATACATAGTTTTTCAAGATGACTTAGGGGCTATCAATGATGGATTATGTTGGACCCTTCATGGATTTGCAATTATTTGTTCTAGCATTTTAAGGTGACATGGTCACTACATCAAGATACTTCTAGGATGGTCTTGAACATGTTATTAATTCTTAGGTAAACATATATCATTTAAAGAGGCTCGTATATATAGTGGATCCGACACTTTTCTTAGAGGGGAACTTAAGGGAGGCTTCTGGTAGTGCGGTTTTGTTCTTGTTGGATGGACCAATGTTGAAACTTATAAGGGAAGGAAGCATCATTTTGGGAACCATCACTATGGAGGGAGTGTATAGAGTAAGATGAATAGGGAACTAACCTTTTAGAATGGTGAAAATGTATTTTGTTATTAGTGTGGAAGGCTAGGACACATGCATGCTCAGTGACCCCAACCGCTGGTTGAGTGCCGATCATACAACAAGATGGGGAATGTGAATAGGTTCTGTTATAACCCTTGATCGTTGGGTACAGATGGATGATTAATTCTGATGCCGAGTGTAGGAAGGGGATCAGATACCACAAACCAGGTTAGCAGTCTGAGATTGAATGGTAGTATCAATAGAGGTGGTGTTTGAGGTACTCCTCATCGAGATAATCCATACTAGTAGGTCATTTCATCACCATAGATTTAGAGCAAGGACCATTGTAAATGGAAATGTCATATTCATGCAGTTCTTCCTACATCGAAGAGTGGAGAGGCTGGACTATTAACTATTCGAGGTATGATCCTTATTGGATCCATGCTCTCTAGTGATTTATCCGATATAGGTACCTTAAATTATTTTATTTCTCCTAAGTTTGTGGTTATTTTTGGTCTAGTGGTTGAGTTTCTGTCTGGGTTAAACATGATTGATACACTATTATGGGTGTGATAAGAAAATATTTGTAAATGTAAGGGGTGTGATCTAGAGGTTGGTGGGTACCGTTTTCTATGGAACTTGTTTGTTCTTGAGATATCAAGTTTTGATTTGATTTTGGGTGTGGATTGGTTGATGTTGTACCAGGTCCATATTTATTTTTTTGAGGTAGGTTATGATTCACAAATCTTGAGAGATACACTTATCTCCACCGTGCTCAATGGGACGTCCGGGAAGGCTTTGCATGGCCATTTTGTCACCAGTTTGGTGAACTCACCGACCGAGTAGCTTGTATTATCCTTAACGATGGAAGAGTATAAAATATTTTACTTCTTATTATTGTGGATATTTATCAAGATGTGTCTTCTATATAATTATTAGGGCTTCCACCTGAGAGGGATGTTGATTTCATAATAGAGTTACTGCATGGAGTAGAACAAGTTTCCATTATGATATATAGAGTTGAACTAGTTGAGAACTAGGAAATAAAAAATAAGATGGTGGAAATAGAGAATAAAATAATTTATTCGTCATTGTACATCACCTTTAGGATCTCCAATTCCTTTTTCCAAGAAAGATGAGAGATTATTGTGGTTATGTATCAATTATAGGAAGCTTAATCGGATGATACTTAAGAACTGATACCCACTTCCTAAAATCGATGATCTCTTTGACCAGTTAAGGGTTCTTATTTGTTCTCTACAATTGATAAGAGATTAGGGTATCACCAGATAAGGGTGATACATTATGATGTACCATAGACTAACATCAGAATTAGGTATGAATTATATGTGTTTTTTTATTCTATTTGGGTAGAGCAATGTGACAAAAGTGTTTATTATCCTAATTAACCAAATATTTCTCCCAAAACTAGATTAGTTTGTAGTTTTCTTTGTCGATAAAATCTTAGTGCACTCTAAGACTCATGATGATAATGGAAAGCATCTTGACATCATCTCGAGTACACTAAGAGAGAATATGCCATACATTGAGGTATACAAGTGTCATTTTGAGATCAACAGGGTGAATTTCTTGGGTCATATAATCTTTGAGGAATGTGTGTCCATGGGACCATATAAAATAAAATATTTTGTATCTGGAGATAATCCCATGAATGTTTTTGAGGTCTAGAGTTTTCTGGTATTAGAGGGATATTACTGAAGATTCATAAACTATTTTTCCCATTCATAAGAACTAATATTAAGCTTTGGAAAAGGAGGTAATTAGGTTTGAATGGTCTGAGGAATGTGGGGATGATTTTAAAGAGTTGAAGAACCAGTTAACAACCACACCGATTGTAACCTTACTTGAGCTAGGTAAAGGGTATACCTTATTTTTTGATGTGTTTGGTATTGGGTTTGGGGTAGTGTTAATGAAATATGGTCAGGTTGTGGCATATGGTTCATGAAATTTGTGACCTCATAAATGAAATTACCCTACACATGATCTTGAATTGGCCATGGTGGTTTATACCTTAATGTGTTGGTTGAAATACTTTTTTGGATAAATATTTTATGGTGCATACTGATCCTAAAATTCATAAGTACATATTCTATCAGTGTGAATTGATTCTTCATTAGTAAATATGGGTCAATGATATGAATTCCTTTGACATTGAGCTGATTTACAAACTAGGAAAGGAGAGAGGTGTTGCAAATTACATGAGTCGGAAGACATAAAATCAGGCAGTTCCAGATTCTAGTTCGAAGTGGATAATGACGGTCTTGTTTACATAGATTCATATGGAGGTGAATCATGGTCAAGGGTAGATAAACCATACATCCTTGGTAGTTGATTCCATGATTCTCATCCAAATTAAGGAATGATAATTTGAGGAATTAGAATGTTTGGATTTTAATTAAAGTCTTAATGGTGGGGGATTCACCTTCTGGTTGGATGGTTGGAGATGATGATATTTTTTGTATTCATGGTCATGCTATTGTTCCGGTGCATATGCAAGAAGAGTTGAGGCATGAGTTTCATGCATTGAAGTTAGTACTGCATCTTGGTTTGACTAAAATGTATTTTCATCTTTATAATAACTATTGGTGGCCAATGATGAAGAATGAGGATGGAGGTTTTGAGGAGCGATTCCTTACCTATCTATAGGTGAAGGATGAACATAAATGACTAGGTGGTTTGTTACAATGGTTACCCATTTTGGAATTGAAATGGGATAATGTGAAGATTGATTTCTTGGTGGGTTTTCTGAGTACACCTTATAAGAATGATGTGATATGGGTAGTTTTGGAGTGGGTGATGTAACATCGTGACCCCAGAAGCCTAGATCCGGTGCATTATTTTGATACATTAGTTTGATTACGAGGAAGAAAATCCTGAAGGAATGATTTGTTTAATAGTCTTGGAAAGTAGATTATATAAATGGAATTTAAAATAGAATTAATAGAATAAAATATAACATAGATAATTCTTTGATAATGAAATTATTCTACAATATTAATCCTGCATGTCATTCATAATATACTTCTTCATATCCTGAGAAAAAAGGAAACATAAAAAAGGGATGAGCTCAGATAATCAGTAAGGGTAAAAAATATAGTGAATGATATAATAAATAATAATAAAATTTTAATGCATGGTATAAAACTAAAACACATGCATTTTAAATATAATATTCATCACAATATGGAAAGAATAAATTAAATAATTCTATTTAAACATTCACATGGATATTTTTCTAGTCGAATAATTACATGTAATATCAATAAATAATCACAGAATGAAGGAATTCATAATGATGGATCTCTACACTATCAAGATATATCCTCAAGATAGCCACTATCAAGATCTATCATCATGACAATTTATGTTTGTGGGTAGAAACCTATCTGATTTGTGTCAAGATCTATCCTCCTAACACTGTTAAACCGCTTGAAAAAACCGTGAAAGGGTTTTTTGCCAACTAATTCTGTCTCATGAGTCCTATTGATGCATTGAGGGGATATAGAGGGATCCTACCATCACTTACTAATTCCAATACATTCTTTATTTGAAAATAATTAAATTTAAACTACATAATCATTCATATTAAAAACTAGTATATGAAATATGAATACCTTAACAATAAACCAAGAATGGTATCTAATTTTCACAACCATAATCAAACAAATCAAAAAACATTCAATAAAATATGATAAATGATATCATAATAGATCAACCTAAATTAATCATAAGATCCAAAAAAAGTATGTTGACATAGATTAAAATAATTTTTGAAAATTATTAAAAATATCATTATACAAATACCCCATTTTCTTTGAAATCATTTATTCAAAAGTCATGCAATTAGAAAATAAGATATTTAAAAAGATATTTTTGAATCAAAGTTTCCCATACCACTTTGACACTTTTTAAAGGTATTAATATTTTAAAACAATAATTTCCATATAAATAAATCTTTAAAACCATTATGAAAACTTGGACATTTTTGAGATTGATTTAGAAGAATAAATCATTAAAAAGATTTAAAATGATATTTTTGTAGAAGAATCCCTTACATAAAACCTAAAAAATACACCCTTAGAAAAAATTGTAATGGAATTAATAATAGACATAAAATTTTCTTTATAATCCTTTATATAGATATATATAAATATGTATGATAATATCAATAATATTGAAATTGAGAAAGGATTAATTCATTAAACATTGAAAGCATTCCATACCACTTTGAAAATTTAAATAATAATCTCAAATATCTTCAAATGAATAATTAAATACCAAGAAGATAAATGTATTCATAATATCAATTATAATATATGAAATACATATACCACACATAAGAAATAAGTGGTGAACATGACTTATATCTCACAAAAATTAAAAGTGAGACTGAATTTCCTTACCTTAGGTCTGATACTCTTCGTACGTATACAAAACTATTGTATAATTGTTTTAAAATTTTTATTAAATACTATAAAAATCATAATAATATTTATTATATCATATATGATTCATTTCTAATTTTATATTACCCATTTATTAATAATTTCCCAGTTAAATCAACATTTCAGGAAATAATCGCTTTGTTTGTCATATGTGATTTGACATTTTATTATTGATTATATTATTTAGATCGTGATTTACTTACTTACAGAATGTATAATATGATTTATATATCATATATATTCAGTATAAAAATATATATAATTGATAGATATATGAAATAGAATACACCGTTCATTGAGACGGTAGGTTGGACACACACATGAACGTTGTTTCTCTTTTTTTCTTATCATATTGAATCGAAGATGGTAAATATATATATATATATATTATTCTAGTAAAATTATTATGTCATATATTTCATATTTATTCAATATATACATTTTTATAATCATTCTGAAATTATTATAATGGATGATGATTTTCATCGCATCATAGAGATAGTAAACCGTACGTACACATGAGCAACGATATCATTCCACAATGGTAAAGGTTAAAGAATTGGATGGAATATAAATTATAAAGAAAAAATATGATGTTATGTTTATGAGTTAAATATTTTATATTCATTGTTATACCCATCAAAATAATGTTTACATGAATAATAGTTTACACGATGGCGTGGAGACGGTAAGCCGTACGTACAAATGCATGAGGATATTGTTTTTTATAGGATTATAAAAATGAGAAATATGGTAGTCCCCTAATCATAACAACATATCATTAGATTATAGATACTGGATTTATTACTTTAATATGAAAATAACTAAGTAAAAGTAAGTATAAGAAGAAAACTACCTTGAAAGAGTTGGTAAAACAATTAGCTATTCTTTGAGTGTATCCTTTAGATTTGCACAAAAAGACTCCTTAGGGTGGATTTATGCCCAATGTATGGCCTCTAGGATGAATTGAGGGAATTTGGGAGGAGAAATGGGCAGATTTTTTCTGAACTAAAAGAATTTAGAGGTGTGAATAAAAGGGAAAGAGAGGTACCCTTTTATAAGGGATGGGAGTGAAGCTTTTGGAAATTATAAAATTATCAATTTATTATAAAATTATTTTTGATTTAAAATATCTAAAAAGTGAGTTATATAAAGAATAAGTTGAGGATGGGTTTAAATCCTCTCAAATAATTATTTTTATTCATGTTTAGGCTGCAAAATTAACTTTATCTTTTGGATTTAACTCTTAGTTAAACAATTTAACTCTTACCATGTCTACTGGTCTTTTTACACTATAGGGTTAATATAGTTAGTATAAAATGACAGAAGAACCCCAATTTAATAATTTAAGATATATTTAACACATTGATATTTATTTTAAATAAAATTATATTTTTATGACTATTATTTTATTTAATAAAATAGTTTTATTTTAAAATAACCTTTTTGTGAATTTAGACAATGTTTAATATATTATTTTTCAAAGTCATAAAAACATAATTCGTTAGAAAAACTAAATTAACTCACCCATAAAATGTAAATTTAATCAAAAAAAATGTGGATGGAATCAGATATTTCAAATTATATTTATTTTAATATTATTAGTATCATTTAATTGATTCTTCCTTTAATAAATCAATTTTTGCATCATCATTATGTCACTATTTAAATTAATTATATAATGTCTTATTATTATAAAAAAAATTATCATGATGTATATAGTAATTTTATATTTCTAATTAATATTTATTGTTTACCATATTAGTTATATAACCTCATATTAAAAATGATGTATTTATTAATATTTAAATATGAAAATTTTAACTCTTTGTTAAATAAAATATAATAAATGTCCCAGTCTAACAAAAGTTTCTTAAAAAGGATCATATTTTAGACTTAAGGTTGATTTGGGTTGAAAAACAGCTATCTTATGAAATTAGGGAAAGTTTTAGGGTAATTTTATTGTATTATATTATTATTTTTACCTTTAATTACCCTATTTACCTTTAACCATGGTAAATAAAATCCAAGAGTTACTATTAAAAAAAAATTATTATGACCCTATTAGAACAAGTTTTTCATATTTATTACTGATATGTATGTCTTTTTTCGAAATTCAATTCACAGAAGTGGTAAAATTAAGTTTAATGGTAATTTACAAATGTGGTTAGAAGGCGGTTAAAAGAGATTTTCAAAAGCTCAATAAATTTTTATATCTAATTATATTATAAAAATATATCCAATGACCTATGTTGGATTAATATATGTATTATTGATATATTGTGACTTTAAAAATAAATTTAATATATATAATATTTATTTAAACAAAAAACTTAGTTTTTATGTATAATGCGGTATTTTTTAAATTCATAAAATATAATAACTTTACAGAAAAATTAAAAAAAATCACCGTAATATAATTTTTGATATACCAAATTTTAAAATGAAGTATATTTTGAAAAGTAAAAATTTATAACTTTCATAATGTCGTTAAAACTTTTCATAACTTCTTTTTAAATGGCTAGTTTGAGAGATCATGGCACGCTCAAACTCGGTGTTGCCTACAACACAAGCTATTGAATTTCTTTAATAATATAACTTACCATTAAATAATAGGGTGTTACATTCTCCCCTCCTTCAAAAAAATTTATTCCCCGTAATTTGAAATTTCCCTTTGAAAATAAGAGGTTGATACTAGAAAATATTTATTGGAAGACCCACATCAAAAATAGTGGTAATAAAACAAACTCTTAATAATAGGGAAAGGGAAATGTTAAGATCACAAAAAAATTAGGATTTTGAATAAGAGAACATTAATCTAATGTAGAGATATATACATGGAGGGAAAACATAAATATTTATAGGGAGTGATTATGGTCTTTAATCATAAAAAATTGAATAATTAATGGAAAATTGAGTGACTCAAAGCCATAAATCTATGATGATATAATGGAACATTTGATTCATTGGAAAAGTACTAAGATGTCATTTTTGATTTCTATATCCATTTCAAGATTTGAATAATTATTTTACTATTTAGATAAGCACTTAATTGATTTCATTCTATCTCATAAGAATAATCTCATCCTTTGGTTGTGCTTCGATCTATTTTCACTTCATCACTTTCACCTAAAAATGAATGTCCAAAATGAGTTTTTCACGCCTAAAGAACTTTTGATAAATCATAAGGCACACAAGTATTTCCTTCATTCCTAAATTTTTTTTGATGACATATTACTGTGTCGAACCATCAATTATCAGGCTGTTACTCCATGGGACGCTCTTCCATCTCGGCATGCAACAAATCCTTCCCGGTTGGGGCTTCTCCAGATGACCTCTTCGTGGGGAGGGGGTTTCTACGCATTGAGGGATAAAAAACGCCACTCCCATATATTCCATTTAAATAAAGAATAAAATCCAATGTTTATCTTAATACATTCCATTATTAAGACTTTTAAAAATACTTCTACCCAAATTAACAGTCTAAAAAGGTTTCTAAAGTTTCCAAATCAACATAACATAATGATGATATTTTTTTCACATACTAATCAAGTGAAAACCTTTATCATATATTATTTTAAACATTGGTAATAATTTGACTTACCAAAAAACCTTTATTGAATGTGTTTGTTCTCCCTTATTCCTTATGTAAAACATAGAATATTGGAAATACTTCTTATATTCAAAAAATGTTGTAAACTCCAAAAATGATGGAATAAAAAAACCACTAATCACTTCTAAGGTGGGAAATAATATAGAATTTACTTTACTGAAGTCAATAATCTCTTTTTTACAACATCATTATCTCAGTATTATAAACATATTAAGGGTAATATTTTACTCAACCACATATTTTCCAAGAAGTTTAACTTTCTACTAAGTCACAGTTCTTGGTTCCATTCAATCTCAAATCCATAATGAAATTATACTGCAGTATAATCCTTATATATCTCAGTAATATTATAACAAATAAACGATTGATGTATTTATTATTGAATCTAAATAAAAAATAACCATAATCATTCCACTCCACTCTTAAACCATTAACTATGCTTCAACATCTTATTCCTTAATACCTATATCATCTCATTTTTCTTTCGTAGTCTCATCATTATCAAATGTGTAGCGATTACTTGTACAACCTTTCAGATTCTAACCATCTACCAAAACCTAAATCACAATATCATATACACTAATCATAATGATATATTTATAAGAATCATTTATAAGATCTCTAAATGATTTCATATTCTTTTCAACCCATAAGTCCATAGGATTAATATAGGTTATCTATTACCAACTCTAAAGGACCATATACTATACTTATACTGATCCTCAAATTCATTCACAGGGTTATGTTTTCTAATATAGGTTTTCTAAATCCAATTTTCAAGGTTGTTACAAAAGTTATTCTGACACCAACTATAATTCCCCAACCCCCGAATCCTGGAGTTGTTGCATTATTTTAATACATTGTTATGATTACAAGGAATCAAATCTCAAAGGATAAATCGGTTTTGAAGTCTTGGAAAATAGATTACATACATTGAAATTACCTTATAATTCATAAAATAAAACACAACATATATAATACTTAAAAAAATCATTATTCTCCTAGCTTAACCCAACATATCAATCATTATATATTTATTCACAAATTAGGAAAAAGTGTATCATAAGAAAGGGGTGAGATCTGATGCTCAATAATGTTAAACAATATAGAAGAAGAAATCATAAAGAAGCATAAAATTGTAAGGAAATTTTTAAAATTGAAACACAATCCTTTTAAACACAATCTTTATCATAATATGGGAATATAAAATCAAATAATTTCATTTAAACATTCACATGGATATTCTACTAATCGAATAATCAAATGTAATATCAGTAAATAATATCATAATGAGGGAATTCATAATAGCAGATGTCTACATTATCAATATAAATCCTAAAGATAGCCATTATCAAGATCTATCCTCCTGAAAATTTATGTTTGGGTGTAGAAACCAGTCTACTTTGTGTCAAGATCAATCCTCTTGGCAATGTTAAACTACTTGGAAAACACACACAAAGGGTTTGTCGCCAATGATTTTTGTCTCGTGAGACCTATTGATGCATAAAGGAGTTATAGTGGTCCCTTCCCACTACTTTATATATCCACTAAATTCCTCATATGAAAATAGTGAAATATATATTACATAATCATTCATATTAAAAACTAGTATAGGAAATATGAATACTTTAACCATAAATCAATAATGGTATCTGAATAGAACATCTACAATCAAAATGATCATAAAACATTCAATAAAATTTGGTAAATGATATCATAATAGACCAACTTCAATTAAGAATAATATCCAACAAAGGTTGTCTACATATAAGAAAACACTCTATTAAAGTAATTAAAAATATCTTGAGACAAATACCCCTTTTTATTTCAAATCATTTATTGAAAAGTAACACACTTATAAAAAAAGTCATTTAAAAAGTTCTTTTTGAATCAAAGTGTCCCATACAAATTTGAAACTTTTTAATGTAATTAAAAATTTAAAAAATTCAAGTCTATATAAGTAAATCTGTAAAACCGTTTTGAAAACATGGTAATTAATGAGAAAGATTTAGAAGAATAAATATTTAAAACATTTAAAATGATGTTTTAGTTAAAGATATCATTACATAAAAAATTAAAAATATGAATTTTGAAAACATTTTAATGAAATTCAAAATAGAGATAAAATTTTCTTTATAATCCTTTATATACATATAAATAAAAATGTTTGATAATATCAGGAATATTGAAATGGAGAAAGGATTAATTATTTAAACATTCAAAGCATCCCATACCACATTGAACATTTAAATAATAAGACCAATGACTTAAAATTAATATTTAAATACCAATCAAATAAATGTATAAAATATAATAGGGGAATCATATCTACTACACAGAAGAAATAGGTGGTGAACGTGGCTTATATCTAATAAAAATTAAAATTTAGACAAAACTCCCTTAACTTTGTTCCGATACTCACCATATATGTATGAAACTACAATATGATCATTTTAAACAGATTAAAAACTTCTAAAAGATTCATAATAATATTTATTATATCATATATGATTCATTTATGATTTTATATTACCAGTTTATTAATAATTTCCGTATTAAAGAAACATTTCGGATAATAATTGTTTTGTTTGTCAAATGTGTTTTGCCTTTTATTCTTGATCATATTATTTAGATCATTATTTACTTAATTCCAAAATTTATAAAATGATTTATACATCATATATATTCAGTATATAAATATATATAATAGATATATATTTATATATATATATGAAATTGAATACACCATTCAGGAAGACGGTAGACCGTACGTATGCATGAATGATGTTTCTGTGTTTTCTTTTCGTATTGAATGGAATTAAGTAAATGATATATATATATATATATATATATATATATATATATTATTTAAGTAACATTATTATGTCACATATTTACTATTTATTTAGTATATAAATTTTTATAATCATTCTGAAATTGTTGTAATGGAGGATGATTCCAGTCGTGTAGTGGAGACAATAGGTTGTACGTATGTTCGAGAGATGATATCATTCCATAATGGTAATGGGCAAACAATTATGTGGAATATGAATTATAAAGAAAAATATTAGGCCTTAGTTATTATTTAAATTCTTTATATTAATTGTTAAACCCATCTAAATATAGTATACATGAAAAACAATTTACACCACAATGTGGATACAGTAGGCCGTAAGCACGCACACATGGTGATATTATTTTTTCTAGGATAGGTAAACGGAGGAATATGGTTTTCCAATAACCATAAAAAGATATCAGAATATATTATTTTCAATATTTATTACCTTAGTATAGTAATAACATAAAAAAGGAAGTAGTATAATAAATTATATTTGAAAGAGTTGGTTAAATAATTACCTCTTCTTCTTGTGTCTCCTTTTGATTTTCAAAAAAGGACTCCCTAGGTTGGATCTCTACCCAAATTATAGCCTCTAGGATGAATTATGGGAATTCATAAGAAGAAATAGGCATTCTTTGGGGGATCTAAATGGATTTAGAGGTGTGAAAAAAATAGAAGGAGAGGTTCCCTTTTATAAGAAAGGGGAGGGGAAATTTTGGAAATTCAAATACTATTAATTTATTATATAATTACTTTAGATTTCAAATAGATCTAAAGTAAGATATTTCTGGGATAATATTGGTATTATTTGAAATAATATAAACCAACTATTTTTAAACATGTTTAGGTCACCAAATTAACCTTATCTTTTTTATTTAAGTCTTAGTTAAACAGTTTTACTGTTACCATGCCTATATTCATTTTTACACTATAGGTTTAACATAGTGACTATAAAAATCCAAAATTACCCCAATTGGATCATTTATGATAAATTTTCCATTATAAAAGTCATTTTAATTATCCTTATATTTTTATGAATTTTAAATCATTTCATAAAATAATATTTATTTTAAAATCACAATTATGTCAATTTTGACACTATTTAATACATGATTTTTGATAAATTCATAAAAACATGATTAATTCTAAAAAACAAAATTAAATCAACCCTAAAATGTCAATTTTGTTCCAAAAATATAATTTTGTTCATAAAATACATCAAATTATATTTATTTTAATATTATTTGTATCGTTTAAGTGATTATTTTTTTAATAAATCAATTAATGTAACATCATTGTGTCACTATTTAATTTAATTACATAATGTATAAAAATTATAAATAAATTATCACGATATAGATAAACATATTATATTTAAAATTACAATTTACAGTCGACCATACCACTTATAGAACCTCATATTTAAAATGACATAGTTATTAAAATTTAAATTTGATATTTTTAACTCTTCTTTAAATTAAAAATATTAAATGTCATAATCTGAAACAAGTGGCTTAAAAAAGAAAATATTTTTTACCAAAGGTTTTTCTTGTTTACAAAATTTATCCAACAAAATTAGGATAAGGTTTAGTATAATTTTATATTATTTTAAGATTATTTTTTACCTTTAATTACCATATTTGTCTTTAGGTGTGGTAAGTAAAATCCAAAAGTTACTATTCACCAAAAAATATTTTGATCCTATTAGACCAAATTTTTCATACTGATTAAAACCATGTATGTTGGTTTTTTGAAATTCAATTCACAGAAGTTGTAAAATTATGTTTAATGATATACCGTAAATGTGGTTAGAAGGGGGGTAAAAGAGACATTCAAAAGTTCAATAAAATTTTATATCTAATTCTATTATAAAAATAGCTCAATGAAATACATTGGATTAAAATATTTATTATTAATATATAGTTACTTTAAAAATAAATTTAATATATAATAATTATTTAAACAAAAAATTCATTTTTTAACTATAATGAAGTATTTTTACTATTCATAAAAAATTGACAGTTTTCAGAAAAATACCAAAAAATCACTTTAAGATAATTATGATATTATAAAGTTTAAAATGAGGTATATTTTAAAAAATAACATTTATAAATTTCATAATGAGGTCAGTACTATTCATAACTTCTTTTTTAAATGAATAGTTTGATAGATCATGGTGCGCTCGAACTTGGTGTTGCGTGCAACACAAGCTCTCGACTTTTTTTAATAAGATAACATACCATGAAATCTTGGGGTGTTATAATTGAAGAAGCTGGATCAATTCTTTCCAATTCAAGAGACCTTCTCCATGGATTATTAGGGTGAGATTTATGTTCGATTGATAATATGGTTGCATGGGATTACATGAATGATTGTTTCAAATAGTGATCAGTGTTTTACATCCCGCTTCTCGAAGGTCATGTAAAAACTGATTGGTATATGCAGGTTTTTTTAGTACGAATTTCCACCCGTATATGGACAGGTATCTATAACATACTTTTCAGGTACAGGGGGACATATTGAGGTCTTGTGTCTCATACTTTGGTGGATCATGAAAGAAGAATTTTTTATTTTTTGAGTTTTCCTACAACAATAGTTACAAGGATACAATTCAAAGGACACCACATGAGGTTATCTATGGTAGACCATGTATATATCACTTATGTTGGTTAGAGGCAAGGTAATTAGAGTTGTTGGGTCTGAGACTCATTCTAGAGATGTCATAAGAGGTTCAGTTGATTCAGAAACATATATAAATTTCTTAGAGTAGGAAGAAGTTGTATACTGATCGGCGTCATATGCCTCTTCAGTTTGTGGTGGGTGATCATGTGTTTCTTCAGCTTTCTACAAGGTTAGGTTACTATTAGATTAATAAATAACGAAATTTTGAACTTAGGTACATGAGTCCGTTATATATTGTAGAGAGAATTGATATGGTGGCTTACTGATTAGATCTTCCATAGAAGTATAGTGGCATGCATAATGTTTTTCATTTATCACAACTTAGGTAGTATCAACTTGAACCATCCTATGTGATTGATGTAGATGAATTTGAGCTTGAGTGTAAATCATCCTTTGAGTATCATCCAGTTAAAATTTTGGATCATATTGAGATAGTATTTTAGGGAAAGACTGTGCCATTGGTTTGAGTTTTGTGGCAACATGGTAACATTCCAGAAGAAAATTTGGAGAGGGATTCAGACATAATGGCCCAATGCCTCGATCTATTTTATTTGGAAGCTCAGTAATTCTTGGGAGTTTATATCAAGGATGAGTTGTTATAAGGTTGGTAGGTTTTATGATCCTCTAATTTTTGGAGGTATGTTCCCATATAAAATTTCGTTTAAATCCCAAAAAGTTGGCTAATTAAATGTTTACTTGGTGTTTGATGAGGATCGAGGCAGTTTTGAGGGTTCAAGACATAAAAGAAATATAAAAATGGCCATCTAGTACATATTTCAAGGTTCGCGTAGTGTTATATATGACCATTCACCCAAACCATGCTATCTAAGAGAAAAGGGTGCACGATTAAGGAAACCATGCAAGTGGGGAAGCCAAACTGTGTGATTTTGGATAGAGATCCTCCAAACAGTTGGCTCATGGTTTGTCAAACCATGTGGGATCCCAAGGTAACAATGTGGAATGGAACCCTCTTGGATAGAAGTTGTATTATAGTTTGGAAAACCATCCAGCAAAACCATGCACCCCATTAAAAAGTTAGAAATTATTATTCTCCCTTGGGATTTTAAGTGTTTGACCTAATTTCCTTCTCATTCCTCCTCCTCTAACCCTACTGACAAACCTAAACCCCCAAATATTCATAAGGGTTAATATAATTTAATTATTGGTCATTTTTAGAGTTTTGGGTTTTTAACCAAAGCTCTAGGAATGTCTAACGCTCTGTTTTCTTCTCTTTTTTGTATTTGGGATTGTGGTTTGTTTTTTCTTATTCTGATGCACTAAAACCATCTTTTCTCAATGGATCATAGGTTTGGACATCAATGAGTGATTGAATCCTGATCTAATGATTAGGTTAAGTGATCATTCATGTTCATATTCTGGTCAGGTGGTCTACACGTTATTTCTCATAGTCTTGATGTTGATTTGTGCATGTGTGGTTATGTTATTTCTTCTCTACTGTTGTGAAATTAATGTATTTAGTTATTGTTGATAAAAAGGTTTGTTAAATGGAGAATTAAACCTATTATAGTACCCATGGGATGAATATCGATCGATTAGACCAATTTAGAGTCACCAAATGGGTGTGCCTATATTCTCAAACATGTACAATAGTAATGTAAGACTAGAATTTATTTATGTTGAAATAGAACCCAAGAAAAATATGTTTACATATTGGTTTTAGTTATAAAGTGACATTAATAGTTGTTGTGTCTAGTTTTTTGCAATAACATAAGTGATTGTATGGAATAATGTGGAACATGCTAATAGGATAAAGTAAACATGTCAAATGGATTATGAATTTGTAATGGAAATGTGTAAATGGATTAAGGCATGTGAATTTATGAATATGTTAAATAGGGTAATGTATGGGAATTTCCGAATATGAAAAATGTGTTTAGGTATGAATTTTTTTAATTTTTCTAATGGGTTAAGGTAAGAGATAGGTGAATGGAATAAATGGACTATGTAAGGAAATTGTTAAATGTGTTAATGAGTAAAGTGATACAGGTGATTTATGTGTTAAATGTAATGTGCAACATAAATTTTATGTGCATTGATTATGTATGGTTTGTGATAAGGTACACGTGGTAAATGGATAAATAAACATGTGCACATGGCGTGGTAGTTGTGTGGTATTGGGTTTGATGATATATTCCCACGAGTTGGGTTAGACTGAGGCTTTAAGCCCCACCCCTATAATGCATGGGTTAGGGAAGGGGATTGAGGCTCTATTCCCATAATAGATGGGATTGCATGGGCCAAGGCTCCATGGTAAGTGTGATGGAATTTTTTGTGAAACGTTTATCCCTAGTGAGATAGGGATCTTTAATATTCACTTATTCATAGTAATTAACTAGATTAGGTTGTTGTGAAATTAAATTAAATGCCTAACACATGGATTAAGCATTGTAAATGGATTAAGTGAAGAAAAATAAAATTAAATGATGAAAGGGTAAAGGTGAATATTGATAACTAATGGAAGCTAAGTTATATTTTATTACCTTGTCATTTATTTTGTACTTATATGAATTATTTTTTAGACTGTATATTTTTTATACAATGTTGGTGATGGTCTATAGAGTTTTTACTCACTCCCTACTTAGACATCCATTCAATACCTATGAAGATTTCATGGATGCAAGTCAGGACAAAGGAAAAGTACCTATGCAATGGAGTTGATTTGGGGTTTGGATGTGAATAGATGAAGATCTAGACTTGAAGGTAAGAACTATTTTTGGGATTCTACTATTGTATTTATTTTAGGTTTTCTTTACTTTTGGCACTATTATAATGACATGACATATTTATCATATAGTTGTGTCTCTATCTATTTTGGGAAATGGTTGGTAACACATATTTTGGGTTTATTTCCAATTATTTCCTTTATTTAATATGTTATATGATGTGGATTACTCTAATAAAAAGGTTATAGTCTCTCCACATTTTCTTTTAGACCCTCAATGCTAGTCAGTAGGCTCTGGAATATAGGGAGGTGTGCTAGTGGTCATGTAGAGATTCTATTCGGGGAACCTGTTTAGTGGATTTTGGGTTGGAGAGGTTACACATGTTCTTGATGTCACTTTCTTTGAATTTCTAGAAATTGAACTTACATATATGACACAATTTACATGGATTTATTTAGTCTATATCATTTCCATAAAAGGCCCTAAGATATAAAATTCACTTAAATAACAGAAGGGACATCTCTTTTCTCACATTATTCATTAATGAAATATTACTCATGACTCTCCCAACATATCCTACCTCTATGTGAACATATATTAACATAATTTTCATCTACACATAAAAGTACTTGAAATATAATATTCATTAGTAATATTGTTAATTTCTATGTATCAATACACATGTCAACATATTGGAACATTTAAAGACACATATATATGTGGATTTCCTACTAGTGGGTCTCATTCTCATAATATTTGATACTGGATATTACCAAGGGTGTACACCATGAGAAGAGGCCTAAATTTCATATGAGTATCCACCCTTTATATCTTGAATCATTTTTTCCCCACAACTAATTTCACCCGGCTATAGAACATATATTAAAGATTACTATTGTGATACTTCTGGGTTCTCATCATAGTAAGGAACTGCTATGTCCTTTTAGTGCGACAAATACTCTTAGAACATTATCATATACTATGATACACAAAATAAATATCATGATATGATAATGAGTTTATTATTATTCAATAATATGAATAAAAGTTATGATAATGTACATAGAAGTTGGTTCTAGGGAACCAACTCCAACACATATCTGTTCAGTATTATCATCTTCCACATGAGTCTGAAGAGGTATTAAGTGTGATTTTGGATCTCAGTTTCATCTTAGTACCACCTTCCTTTATTATATGAATGAATTTATGGAGTGGACAGTCAAAACACTATATGATATATTGTGAGAATATATCTTGGATTTTCGTGGATTGTGGGTAAAGAAACCACACATGGTTGAGTTTTCATATAATAATGGATAGCACTACTCCATTGTCATGGATCTATTTGAGTAATTATATGGTAAGAGTTATAGATATTTATTATTCTAGATTGATGTTTTTGAGTATATTGTCTTCGGAATTGATGTGGTATTGGTCCAGACCATGAAGGTTCATATTAGTTTAGATTTGGTAAAGGTAGCAGATGGTAGTAATAAGTCATATACTGATTTGGGGACGAGACCAATAGAGTTTGAGGTTAGGGATGATGAGTTCTTGAGGGTTTCCCCTCATCATGAAAAGTATAGGTTTTTTCAGTAGATTCAGATTGATATCTAGTTTATCAATCCTTTTATGGTGTTGGATAGCGTAAATGAGGTGGTGTATTAGTTAGGTTTTAATTAAACTATATACATGATCAATAAAAGATCAATAAGAGGGGGTTTAACCAATGATCTATATTTTTAGGTTTGTTTTGAAATAAACTTAAAATTCCATTAGGCTGTTGTGATTTTAACTATCCTCACTCCCAAATTCACACAACACAAGGGAACTCAATACATTTACAAGGTTCACCTATCAATATACGAAGGCTATTCCTTAGTGTGATATGGATTCCTACAAACTCACACTACCCACTTGAATCATCATGTTGGTACAATGAGTATGGTATAACCTTTAAATTTATTTTTTAATATCCCAATTATATGATTTGGTGTATCCCAAACAAAAATGAATCAATCCCAATATAATGATCAATAAGTTAGGTAATAACTTACATGTCTTCTTCCTATATATGGTCATCAAGTTTTTGAGTGTGACGAGTTCTTCTCATTCTTCCATGATTATATAGTTTCATTATACCACTTCAATTTTCATGAAAAAAATTCTATATGGGGACCTATATATGAAAATTCATCATGAGAATGGTTCTTCAAGGTATATGGAAGAAACACCTTCTTCTTCCTCTCATTATACTATCAACATAATGACTATCTCACCATATATGCTATTTAAATTTCATAAAACTACTAATTACTTTTTCCTTGATGAATATTTATTCACAAAATATCATCTGAATAATATTCCATTATATAATTTTTCTTTCTGAGTATTCTTCGCATAATATTAAAGTTACATAATTATTAATATAATTTCCTTGAATAAAGGACATTCAAAAACAACTCATGTCTCCTTCTCCATAACTTCTCGTAATAGCATGTTTACAAGAAGAACCATTATATTATTATTTATTTATAAATTTTTGTATTCTTCCTCCCTCTATACATTATATCTAAATATATATAAATTATATATAAATACATAATGGAATGAAAAAACCAAGATAATGGAACCTACATCATGGGATGAAATGCTTCATGAATTCTTATTCTTCTTAAAAACTTATATAATCAGGGTAAACTATATAATGATATTTATTTCATGGAATATTATCTTAATCAACATCATAAAAATTAATTTAAATCTATACAAATCAACAAATCTATCCACTAAAAATTCTTATATTTTAACTTAATATTCTCAAAATTCAAGCCTTTTCCAAAAATTGGGTGGATTATGATTTTATATGACTTTGGAATTCATATGAAAATTATAAAGACATTTAGCTTTCATGAAGTTATTTAGAATGAATTAGAATTCATATAATATATCACTTGAAGTAATATAAAATCAGAAGTTAGTGCCTATAAGACATGAAGTTTGGCATGACGTTATATAGAATGACTTTTAAGTCATGCGATCTATCACTTGAATTTTTTTTTAAATTAGAATTTATAGTATAGAAATCATATGAAATATCATAATTCATGTGAAAAAAAATTCAAAAGAAATTCCACTGTAATTCATATGAAATAATCAAATTAAAACAAAATCCATTCGAATTAAAAAATAATGGTCAAAGTCATAAGACATTCTCAAGTCCTTTAAATATTTATCTTGATTTGGAAATTCCAAAACACTTCAAAATCTCTCAAGACTTATTCCAACCACCGTAGAACTAATTCCAATAAACTTCAAACACTCAATGAAGTTAGATTGACCTTCCTAAATTGTTTTTGAATTAGATTTATGTCTTTAAAGAAGGAAACCATAAAAATTACATCCACGTAATCATTCTTCAATATTTCTTATCTTTACATACACTGTAATCTAGATGAACTTCATTAATCCTCTAATAAAAAATCTTTATCTCGGGTCTTTAATAATCTCCCCAAGATCATCTTATTCTAAATCCCATATCAACTAAAGACTTGATCTCATTAATCTCCCTCTTTGATTTTTTTTTTCAAACAAGGAACATAAATCACTATCAAACTTATAAAACATAGAAAAAAATATTCATCTAATAATTATAAGCCTGCATCAGAAAAATTTGGGTAGGAAACACAAATATTGAAAATTAAAATGTTGTTTTTAGAGAAATAGTGATAAATGTTCATATATTTTCAAAATGGTTTTTGTGATGAATTTATACAACTTGAGGATGAACTTGAGATGATTTTTTTTTGAAATCAATACTTTATCATCACATATTATAATCAAAACTTTTTTAAGAAACACATCATCATCACATAAAATACATCCTCATATTTAAAAACATATCCAAGAAATCTAATAAGAAATAAATAATTACATACACTTAAACAAAATGGGAAAAATAGTTCACACATGAACTATAATGAATGAATCAATTTCTACTTTTAATTACACACCCTAAATATATACTTATCTAAGGAGACACATATAATAAATAGTTACTGTGATTAGAATATTATCTCCTTTTCTAAATAAAACATATGAAGATAAACATAAAATATCATTTATATTATAGTTTATTTTCTACCACTTTTCCAAAAAATATCCAAATACAATATGGAAGAAGGAAAAAAACACCACAACATAGCCTTGATAAATATGTGGTTTAACTATCAACATCACCCTTTGATTCTGAAATTCATTTTTGAAAATGTATTGGAGAAAACATAAACTATTTTTTCCTTTATGGAAACAAAATCCAGCATCATATCATTTCTTTCAATAACATATTTAATAAAGTGATATTTTATGTCAATGTGATTGGATCTTGAATATTGAATTTGATTATTTGATAATTTTATATAACTTTTTTATCCCAACTCAAGGGTTGTGGAAACTTAATTCCATCCTTGATATCTTCCAACCAATTTTTTTTCCACATCATTTGGGTTGTGGAATTTTTATCATCCACATATTCTTCCTCAACAATTCTTAAGGTGAATATGTTTTGATTTTCAGTGTTCTAATAATCATACCTCTCTTAAAATAAGAAATCTACACCAGATATTGTTTTATTTTCATCAACACAACCATCATAGTCATCATTTGTATAATTGAAAAGATTAATCGTCCATTTTCTATTATATATTAGCCCAAAACTGATTATGCCTTTGATAAACATGGGAATTATTTTTCTAACACTAACATAAGACTATTTTCGAACGATTTGATTGGTAAAACTAAGTGTAAAAACATGTACTAGAATTGTACTTGAAGATATTAAGTATATCATAAATAAAATATTATTTATGAACTCCCTTGGATAAACTTAATTCTTTTATGCATATTTGGAATTTTTTTTCATTCAAATGGGTGAGAAATTATTATTTGAATCCTCCATTCAAAAATCTTATCAAAATTTACCTAGAACACTTCTCTTCATAAGGAATGATGTGAATTTTATCTTATCAAATTGAAAGTCCTATAAATTACCTAATGTATCAAAGTTTGTAAATTTTAAAAATATTCTTCATATATTTACAAAATTATTCACAAACTAATTCATCATTTCTAGTAGAAATAATATCATATACATAGACACAAACAATGTGAGATACCGCTTTCTCATCCTTTATGTATATATTTTTATAAATCTTTTTTTTGAAATTTTTCTTCTTCATATACATGTAGATCATAGAATACTAAGCTATCTGGGCTTAATTAAGTCTATATAAATATTTTTTTAACATGAAAAAAAGATTCTATTATTCTCTAAGAATTAAACCACATGATTTATCAATTTATACCTCATCTTCTAAATAACCATTGGGATATAATAATAATAAATATTTTAATAGAATCAATACTCGTAATTAGGGAAAAGGCCCCATCAAAATCATATCCCTTTTCTGGTTGATATACTTTTCCAACCAATTTTTATTTATTTCTCACCACTTCTTCCTGTTAATTTAACTTGTTTTGGAAAAACCACTTTATTCTAATCATATTTTTGTCTAAAGGTTATATAACTAGGTCCCAAGTATCATTTTTCTCCAATTTGGTCAAATTATTCATATATAACATCAACCTAATTTTAATTCTTCAATTCTTCTTCAACATGTTTATGTTCATCTTGATAGAACAATGAAGTATGAGATATTGTCCTCATATTCCTCAAAGATTATACCTAATGATTTTTATTTTCCATGATATTTTGGAGTTGTACTTGTTTTCCATGATATTTTGTAGTTGTACTTGTCTTATCACCGTTGGATGAGATGTATAAGGTTATTCATCATCACTTTAATGGATGAAACTTCTTTTAAAATTGTTATATCTTTAACACATTAATATTTCTCATCTTTTTTCTGGATTTTTGATTAAAAGAACATCAACAACACTTATGGTCCTTTATTTTTCATATATGACTTCATTATTTGAATTTTCTAGGAACTTAACATCAATAGTATAAAAATTCATATAGTCCCATTATTAAAAAAATATTACCTTCTATTTGAAGTATATCCAATACAAATTACAACAAAACCTCTTGAATCCAACTTAACTAGATTTCCACCCTTTAACATGATAATTAAAGAGATACCAAATATATGAAGGTACTTTGAACATGGAAACATTTTATAATGTATCTAATAAGAATACAATTTGGAATTTGGTTTTTTTATATACTGATTTTGAATCTAAACTATTATAACAATATCTTGATTTAAAAAATACTGAGAATTATCAAGCTCGACAAGCATTTTCTGATCCATCTCCACCAAACACCTATTATTTGTTTCTACTACACTATTTTATTATGGTGTGTATAATTTATTGAGTTCAAGTCAGATTCCATGATTCTTGAAATAAGAATCAAGCTTTAAATTTTTATGCTTACTTCTATTTTAATTATTAATCTTCTTGAGAGAACAACTACACTGTTTTTTTCACTTCATAGAAAACATTAAAAATAATTGAAGACATTAGACTTCAATTTCATAAATATGTTTCAAGTCATTCATGTGGAGTCATAAATAAAAGTAAAAAGTACTTATCTCTATTGGTTGATTACTTTAACATGGGACAATATAAATCTAAATGAATAAGCTCCAACGGATGAGTAGATTGAATATCCACCTTAATATGTAAATATTTAACAATCTTCCATATTTTTAATATCGAGTGTATCCCGTATCTATCTTATTAAAAAAATTAGGATCATGAAACTAATCTCCTCAAGTGATAATGTTCATCTTATTTTGGACAAGAATCAAGATCATTTGATGCCACAACTAACTCTCTTTTTTTAGGATAAGATAACAGGAATTTCTACCATCCCCCACTTGAAATAAATTACTTATAATATGATATCCTTTTTCCACATGTAACACCATGAGATTTTACAATATTTAATTATATTTATTAAATTTTAAATTTTTATGTCATTTATTACACACAAAAAAAGATCTATGATGAACCATTGTATAAAATTGCAATATATGTAGAATATTTTCCCTTAATAAAATGAATAATAAATTATACATTGTTTATCAATTAGTTAGAAATGATGATTAAATTAATTACTATTATTAAATGATTCAAATAAAATTATTAGATTATATATTTAATAAAATAAATTAACAATCATGCAATTATGGTTTTTAGTAAAGGAATAAGAATAATGTATTTTATTCTTAAAAAACATTTTGTTCAAAAATGGTTTTTATTAAATTTTTTTCATGAATATTATAATTACTTTTAGATAGTGTTTGATATTTTATTTTAAAAAATTAACACCATGTTTGAAATAAGTATTTGAAAACTATCTTAAAGTGACATTTTGTAATTTTTTTAGAAAATATTGATTTTTGAGTGAATAAGAAAAAATACCAATTATTGCTAAACAATCATTTATTTTATATAAATAAAGTTATTTAAAAGTACTATATTTTTTTATCTGGTTTCAAAGTAAATAAATACCACTTTTATTAAACATAATGAAATTAATTACCTATGAATAAAAATTATATTTTATTTTTTTATAAGTTTTTAATGCTTAATAATTATTTTTTTTCTCTAAAAAACATTTATTTTGTTTTGAAAAAATATTTTAAAATTACTTTCATCCTGTTATAGAAGTTGAATCTTGAAAAATGGATTTCATATTTGGAATATGAAGATTAACCTTGGTAAAAATGTTGTCACTATGATAAAAGGTTAAAACATGTTAATAATGGTTAAAATTTTGTGACACAGTCAATAAATCTCATATAAATTCTTATTGGAATAGAGGATTTCAGCCTTTATCACCTTATCTTTGAAATTGAATTATTTTAGTGCCACTTAGCCATGAGTAAGAAACTGATGATATCCACAACACTTGATCCCTTTATCTAGTCCAAGACATTCCCAAATCTCTTCCCAACTCCCTTTCCCATTACATAGAGGTTCTAGTATCACCACATTTCTTATTAAATAAGGATTATTGTGTAATGAAAGGGAAGATACATGATGAATATGAATTTATCATTAATAATAAATTTCAAGTTTATTTCATCCTTAGCCTCCTCCGAATCTTCCATAACCAAATTAACATGATATCATAGATTTGTTTGCTATTATAAAATGCTATTATGTTAATTGTTCAACAATTTTCTACCTCATTTACATGTAATGTAAAATAACAACATCACTAATGCATACGTATGGACTACTATCTCCCTTAAGCGATGAATTTTAATTTTTATTACAATCTCTTGGGATGGTAATATAGATATATTTAATCAATTTATATTATTCTTATAATATAATTAATATATTTTAAAGAAAAACTATTACCTACCTTTTTACTTCCCCATCCATTGGAAAACGATAGCGTCGCTCTTGCGTAGATGCAGACTACACCTCCATGAAGTGATATGATTCATTTTCCTTTTCCTATTTACATGGATGGTCATACAAATATATTTACTGAATATATATTATTTTTAGGATATTATTATTTTTATATAAATATATATTATTTTTTAACTTTTTTTCTTTTCTCTTTTTTGGAAAATGAAAGCATGACTCGTGCGTACATACAAACTATCATCGCTGCATTGTGATGTAATTAATTTTTCATCTCCACTTTATATAAATAATTATAAAATTTAATATAATGAATAAATATGATGCTAATTAAATTATTAATATTTTTAAAATAATGTATGATGACCAATGTTCAAGGATCGAAACTGTGAAAATGAAACATGTATGTGAAAGAAAAAATTTAACACTACAATTTTGGTTTTAATGAAGAATTATTAAAAAATGGGTAATTATAAATTATAATTTCATTATGTATAGTAAGATAAGTATGATATTATTTTGGTATATATGTACAATATATATATATTTATTATACATGTGTTTAAGAGTGAATATGAAGATACTATAGACTTGAGGTAAGTGTTTATGTTATAATCATGTTTCTTTTCGGAATTGACTTTGCTAAATTTTCGATGAGGGAAAATATATGATCATTATATTTTTAACTCGATAAATTTTATTTTCCTATATTTATTTATAGGGTATTAAAGTATTTGTACCATTTTCCTCTATTTAGTACTCAAAAAGGATTTAAAGAATATTTTTACGAAATTCTGAGGTTATTTCTATTCTTTTAGTCGAGAATCTTTTTTTACTATATCAATGTTCTTAAAATTGATTTATTCAATTTTATACCTATAAATAATTATTTCAAAAAAAATCATATTCAATAAATTTTATTTTACCAACCTGATATTTTTAATGATAACTATGATCGATAGTATATATGACATGCAACACCGAGCTAAAATGAACCATAGAATTGTATTACATAAATGTTATTTTTATAACATTGTTTTCAAATTTTTGGGTATGAATAAGATTAAATAAATTATGAGATATATATAGAGAGTTCATAATCACTAAAAATTTATTGGTTAGTTCTTAAAAAAAAAATAACTCAATTTTTTGTAAAGTTATTTTATACTTTAAAAATAGATTTTTTTTTCAAAAATAATTCTTATTTATTTTTGTATGTTAATATAATAATTAATTTTTGAAAATTTAAGATTTTTTTTGATAAAAAAATTAATTTTCAAATTAATATAGCAATATTATCTTAGAGTAAAATTTTGGGATTTTTCTAAAAATATTGATTACTTAGTAAATTGTGAATTTTTTAAATTATCATTTCCATTTATTATAAAGTATCATTATGATTTTAATTTGATATTAAATTAACATAATACAATTTTATTTATAAATAATATAATTAATTACTCATTAATAGACTTTATACTTGATTTTGGTTTTACGTTTATTTTTGGCCACAAAAGTTATTTTTCTAATAGCTATTTTCCTTTCCATTTTTCACATTTATATTAAAATTTATTTCCATCACTTATAGAATTTTAATCCTAAAAAATGGACGCCAAATTTATTTATTTTATAGTTTTATTAAATTCTTATGAAATTTTGACACAATGATTGTGATATTAGTATAAAATTAGTGTAAATTATTTTTAAAAACATCAATAGTTATGTTGTTTTATATGTATTATGGTTTCAAATAAATTTTACAATTAATAATAATGTATAATTGAGGTTTGAAATGTTTATATTTTAATTATATACATGTATAGATGTTCTTCAAGTCAAAATACGTGAATTGTTATTAAAAAGCCATTAATTATATTTTATATTAACGAATATCTTATTAAATGATTTAATTTTTTAAAAAATATTATATTCAGCTAAGTGAATTGTATTCGGTTTAATATATAAACCATTATCTATTCACGAGTTTTTTTTTCTTTTAAATTAACTTTCTTGACCCCTAAAGAGTAAAAAACATTGATATCACGGTAATTGTCAAAAGGGTTAATATGGGTTAAAACAATGAGATAAGGGTGAAAATATTGTCAAAACTTGCCCAAGATTTATTTTACTGGAGGATTTGTAACAATATTGTTACCATATTATAAATATTTATTTTTTTTGAAAATATTCCATGCAAATTTAATTATATAAATTTAATACTTTAAGCAATTCTATGATTTCCCCTTCCCTAAAATATAATAGTTTACATCACCCCCTCTCCCTCACATCACTTGAGCACTATTTTTCAGCCAATACGTTATGAAACCCATTAATAAAATCCATCAAAACATATTATAGGATATATTTTTATTATAATACCAACATTATATACCTTAAGGTTTAATGAAAATGAGGTTTTACATAGAATAAGTATAACTTTTCTCCAAATGTTTTATATTTATTTCTTTTTCTACTTCCTTAAAAACTATTATAACAATTATGACATAAAAAAATAAGTATATAAAATATACTGATATGTTATTATATTAATTTATTAACCCTAATACATCTATTTATTTTATAAAATGGGAAATAAAACCATCATTTATGTGTACGTCAGACAACTAACTCTTGAACAGATGCAATTCATTTTCCATAACCACCACTAAAAGATGTTCATAGAGATTGATTTAATGTATATATATGATACGAAAGAAATTATTGTTATTATTTGAATATAATATATTATTTATTTTCTTACCTTACCTTCCATTGATAAATGATAACGTCGTTTGTGTGTACATGTGGATTACCACCTCCATGAAGCGATGTGATTCATTTTTCATCACTGCACCACATGGATGGTATATATAAATTTATTTAAAGATATAATATTAAATTTATCATATAATCTTAATTTTATAAAGAATAAATTATTTTCACCTACTTTCTCTCAAGTTTTTTTAAAAATAGAAATGTTACACAAGCGTATGTACGACATACTTTCTCCAATATTATAACGTAATTCATTTTTCATAACTATATTTAACAGTTGTTTATAAAAGTATTATTAAAGTTTAAAAATTATAATTAATAAATGATTATTATTTTATATACTATATAATAAATACCCCTTTGATCATAGTCAATGTACCAATGTTATTTTGAAGTTATGAACTAGACATCTACAAAATACTCTATATGGATTTAATTGATTATGTCATAAATTTTTTCAATGAAATAAATAAATATACTTGTTTAGTGATTAATTAATTATCCTAAATTTTTTTATTAAATAATTAAAAAATTTATATAATTATATTATATAGGTTTTAAATTCATATTTAGAATGTATGGACTCGAGGAAAGGTATTTCATCTCAATTTACCTTCATTGAGGCATGCTTTAATATTATATAATGATTTTTTTATATGGTGTATGTAATACCCTTTTTTATATTATATCATAAATAATTCAAACTGTATGGTATCTTAAATTACAATTCATGTTAATTCATCAAAGGGGTTTGAATTAGGATGTTACCAAAGTGGTAAATATATTCTTAACTAAATCTCTTTTCATTGTGTTATATAAATTTTTCATTGAGTATATTATGTCATGATTATGTGTGATATAATTTTTTATTTATATTGTATTTTAACTAGTATTTTATGGATATTAATCTATTAAACATAATAAATACATTAATTAATTCTCAATTCCATGGCATGATCTTTATAAGGATTATTCATCTCAAATTTTCCTTCTTTGGGGTATATGATTTTTCTATGCACCTAACTTATTTCATGAGGTGTATATAGTGTCCCTTTGACATATTATATTTTGAATATCATTTTTCATGATATTTAGGGATCCATTTTAATTTATTCATTAATGGTCCATACGATTGAAAAGTTACATTGTGGTAAGGGGATTATTTTTCTATCCCATTTTTTAATCTAGACTATTTATACTTGAATTTACATTGAGAAATTATATAATCCAAATTTGAAGAACTCATTTAATTTTTCTTGTTCTCTGTATTATTTTAAAATTTTGAAGTTTAATTACTATTTTGTCTCTTTTTTACTCAAAATGGTTTGTAAAATGTTTTTAGGAAAATCCAGCCTTATTTCTCCGCTTACACTTAGGAAATATTTTTATTCCAAAGACATTTTTTCTAAATTTTTACAATAATTTTTTTGACAATACTTTAATGATTATTTAAATTCATTTTTAACCATATTTGAAATTAAGAAAAAACTAAAAATATTGGTCTTTTCATTTTTTGAACAGGGTACATTTTACCTAAGGCATGAATAAAATATTTTTTTAACAATTATAACATGAATATAATTTGATGCCATTATGACCAATCAATGATTTGAAAATTCATTTATAAGTTTTTCAAGTTATATTTTAGAAGATTTTTTCTAATATAATAGAAATTGTTATTTTTTTGATGTTATTTTCAAAGTGGAATGTTTATTTTCCTCAAGAATATTTTTAAAGATCTTTTAATGTAATTTTAATTCATCAAGGAAAAAAATACTTGATTTAAATTAGGCTCTACTAGGGATATTTTGTAGTGGTTACATCCTTATTCTTTCTCTAGATGTATTATGAGTGTTTCAATGAGATTTTGATAGATTTTGTTTTCATGATTATATGAAGCTATGAAAGAAAAATCATTATTTTTATGTTAAAAAATTAAAGATTTTAGTTTTTTCCTCATGATATGGTACTTGGGAAACTATTTGTGAAAGTTTTATCAGGGTGTGATCCCAAATAATTAAGGGATTTTTTTTATTTGTTACGGGTTAGATTGTTTTAGCCCTATAATTCAATGGGAAAAGACGATGGAGTTGACTGAATATAAGTAACTACTATGATATGAACATGTTATTCAATTAATAGGTTACCGAGAAGATATTATTAGTAATGGAAAGGGAAGGATATCAAATCTATAAGGGTTATTGTAAGTGTTATATTAATTTAATGTTCCCAGATACAAAAACATTTTTCTCTATTTTTTCTGTGAGTATCTAATGAATATTTTTATAAAGGATTACTTTCAAATGGCTCATGGTTGTTAAATTATACGATTCCTGTATTATGTTGATGTGTTTTGTCATATTTCATGATTTATGATCCTAGTTACATGGGTATAAATCCGCTTATATTCTAATAATACACTTTGAATTTATTAGCATACCCATATGCTCATAATTTTTCTCATTGATGAAATTTTATTGTTCATGCTTATGTTTACCATTAATAAGCATTTTATCACACCCTTATTATGTTTCTTCTTTCCCTTGGTTGCAAAACAAGGGTTTAAGTATGTTATTCCTAATAATGTTAATAGTTGTGAATAACATGGTGTGTGATATTGTAGGATTTTACAAACAAATTGTCTATATATCCATGTTTTAATGTAAGAATTTTACTAATTCTCTAAAAATATAACCTTAAATGGTAATTGGGTATGTAATTGATACAATATTTAAATTTTATTTTATATATTAAAAAGGGTTAAATTTGGGTGAAGTCTATTGGTATAAAGTAATGAAATGTAAATATTATGTTTTATAACTTGATCTAGGTGTGCCGATTTGAGGTTGTTATAGTTGGTATATGAGGAGGGTTCAGATAACATTGAAGATTATAAGGTTTTATTTTGTGGTGAACATAAGATTTATGGAATCCATATTCAGTTTATAAGTTCAAGGTTGATCATAAGTTCAATGGAATAAAACCCTTTTTCTTGTTTTATGTGATGAGGTTTTAAATAAATTAATGATATTTTGGGAGACATTTTATTGGGTTGAGGTACATGTAAGCCATAGGTTTAACATGAATAAATATTTCATAAGAATTCTATTACATTCTTAGATATGTAAGATGAAAGGTCTGAGACAACATTTGAGGTTAAAAAATTATTTAATGTTGAATTTATTAAGGTTAACTGAGATATAGATTTATATTTTTATGGAATGATCTATGTTGAAAATTTAGTGTTAATATTTAATTATATATATTAATTTAATTTGGATGTTATATAATCATGTGCTAACAATTTTTATTTTAGTAAATATAAAAAGAATATGTTTTCATCATTTTATATATGTCATTGTTCGTAGTTAAAAAATTATAAAAACAAATATTAATGATGAACCAGTGGTGTTACTTTTGAGGTTTAGAGATTGATTTTTTATATTGGATAACTTGTGCTAACCATATTCTATTTGGAAAATAGTTAGTGATATATGGGAATACTTTTCACTCTTTTATGGATCATAGGATCTGTTAAAAGTGGATTTTAGTGCTTTAGGCATAAAAATTCCTGTTTGGATATTCAAGTGATTTAGTAAAGAATGAATTGTAAATTTATTGCAGGAAAAAATAAAGGATGAACTTTTTATTTTTAAATAGAAAAATATCATGTAAGTATATTTCCTTACATTCTTTGATAGTAAAAAAATTCATCAACTTTAGGAAAAATGATATTGAAACAAAAATGTTATCCTATTAAATTCATTTTTGATTAGTCATAAAATTTTTCAAATCCTCAGAGATTTATGGTTTTGAGGCCCATAACTCTATATTAATCACTCAAACTCTTTTTATCATTGAACTTTATCACTCTATATAATTATTTATGATTTTATTTTATATGCATATATTTACTTTCCACCAATGTTACCCTAAATGGAAACTATGTTAAATATTATTACAGATTACCTTGGTACATAATTTTATCTCTTGTCAAGACGTTGTTTTATTAACTCTTTAATAATGTGGGTTTTAAAAATAATAACTTTCATATCTCAAACCCTTGATTACCGATATCATGTGAAAATTTTGAGAATGAATTTTTTTGAAGGTGGGGACAACATAAAACTCCATGATTTTAAAATAGGTACATTACTTTCAGTAGTATATATTACAAGAAACAATGAGCTCAAAAAACCCATAGATTATATTTGGCATCATACCATATTATTACATAAATTTTCGTTACATTTTATAAACAAAAAATCTTATAAGGTTTAATGTCTTGGAATTTTGGTACATAATACATGATAACATGACAAAAATTCTAATCCACATGAAATGATTAATCTTAGGTTAATTATAAGTTCAATTACTACATCTCATAACCTGGGGACATACATCAAAAGAAAAATATGTCCAAAATGATGAGTAAGGGAAAACAAGGGAAATCTTTTACTTGTAATCTTGAGAAATATCAATAAGAACTTGATGAAATACATAAATTAATGAGAAAGAGGAATATATCATAAAACATGTCAGCTATAGATTTTAAAATCTTTACCCAATGAATTGAATCACTATCATGGTTAACCCTTAATATGTATTATTTAATTTGAGATACATAGCTCATAATAAAACATTTAATAAATAACATGTGGAGAGTACAAGAAACAAGTTTTATATCAAAATCATGGTGTTTTTGAAAGTGCTTAAAAACAAGATCCTTTAATCATTTTAAACCCACGGAAAAGAAAGGTTGGATTAAGTTATATTAATCATAGAATAAAATATAGTGTTTTTAAATATATTTAAAAACCCATTGAGAAGAAAAAGTTTTGGGTATTCACAAAATAAAATAAAATAAAATCTGGAGAAAAAGATATAAATTTCGAGAAAAATATTATGTTGAATAACAGGTGTGAAATATGGATTAAGAAAACACTGAATGAAAGGGGAAAAGATTATCCCACTAATAAAATAATCTTAATAGAGTAAAGTTATAGAATAAAATCGAAATAAGATCAAAGTATGGAAAATTTGGAGACATACCACATTAAGAGGTAACTTGAAAAGAAAAGATAAGTTGAGATTTCATTTACCTTGAAGAATGACACCTAAAACACAAAGATCAAGAATTTAGGGGCTTGAGGACACCTTGGGAAACTCCTTTGGATGTAACAATATCAAATATTTTTGGAGGATGAATTTATACTTAAAGGAAAATAATAAATGGGTGGGTATTTATAGCAAAAGTGAGGGAGTTTTTTTTTAATTTCCTTAGACACCTCGTTATTGACTCATTAAATGGATTCCTCGTTATCTATTCCCTAACATAGATTGAAATCATTATTAATAAATCATTACTCATAGATATTATCATTACTATACATGTACATTAATTTTTGAATACCCATTTATCTTTGATGGGTTAAGGATCAATTAGAGGATTCACTGAAATCGAAAATTGATTTTGGTACATGGAATCCATTTCAACATTCATAACATCTTACCCCTTAGTAGATGTCAAGCTGTTTGTTTCTTCCTTGTTAGATATAGTTCTATTAAATTTAATGAAAAAATGTAGAACCGTACTCAATAAATATAGAAACATATCTCTCTAGTTCTAAAAACTCTCTAGTGCCCATACCTAACACTTCTGTCTCCAAAATAACATATTCCATGAACCTTGAAGAATTTAATCAAATTATAACTGTTGGGTTTCTTGAGCCTTTTATTTATTATATTAAGTCCTTGAAACACCATCTATTTTGTATATGGGCTCTATTTCTTAATACATATTATATATTTTCTTTACTAATTTTCAATATGATGGAACATATACATAATATCCTATTGTCTATTTGTGATATCCTCTAAAGATAGATTTTGTGCCTCAATATAAAATATTGTTTTTATTATAATTAAAATTAATAAATTCTCTACATCCCCATATATATATATATGTAGAAAATATATTTCTTGTCTTACTATAATTCGTATAAAATTCCTCTTTATTCTTTGATTTAAACTCTACTTAGTCTGTCTGATACATATTGTAATGTATATCACTAAATGGATAATTGAAGGTTTACATGAAACATCATCGATATAAAAATTAATAATATGGCAAGGTTATTAAATTCTATAATAAAATACCATTGTGTATTATGTAGAGTAATAACTTGGGACAATGTACAAAACTATTTTAAATAATTGAGGAATTCATGTGCAAGATATTCCTAACCACTATCTGAGTGATTATTCTTTATCTTCTTACCAATATTATTCTCTATATTATTATAATATTTCATAAATTTGTAAAAGGAATCAATCTTTTACCTCCTAAAATAGATATATCCATATATACTAAAATCATCAGTGAAAGTAATTAAATATGTGATTCTATCTCTTGCTTATGCTAGAAAAGTTCTACATACATCTGTGTGATCTAATTCTAGAAACACATTTTCTTTCTCACATTTCCACTGGAAGGTGATTTTTTCATTATTAATTGTTAAGTATCATTCCATATATCAATGGTTTTATACTAAAAATATGTGAATACCCTTCTTGGCGTAAACTTTTCAAGCACTTCTAATTTACATGACCAAGTAAATGATTCCACAACTAGGTGTAATACAATTCATGTGAACATGATTTATTAAAAATATTACATACTTGATTTTATTATTATAGTATATGAAGAAAATTATTTATATATTATATACTATAAAATTTTCTATTTTAATTAATGTAGAAACATAAATTTTTAAACAGAAAAATAGATCCATCTCTTTCTAAACAATACAAAGAGATTATGTTCTTTACTACACTAGAAACATAATATATTTTATTCCAAAATAATGTCATTATTGTCAAAAATGTGATATGGTAGTATCTTATTGTTATCATTGGTAATATCATCCTATTGGTAGCTCAAATATCCACCCACCTTCAGTAATTTTCATGAATCTATAGAAGTTGATTTTTTTTCTACACTGTGCTTTTATCATTGGGTTTTTAAAAAAAATTAAAAAGGGATTTTGACATCAATTTTTAATAAGAAATAGTAATTGATATATTAATTGTGAATTATTAGGGAAAATCTCAAAAAAATAATTTAAAAGTTGTTTTATAAAATAAACTTTTAACATATATGTTTTACGCATATTAATGTATATTTAAGAAAACTCATGTTCCAAGTATCGTTTGACTACTTATTACAATATTTTTATAAAACCCATAATTTAAAGTGTACTTTTAATTTTTGTTTGTTTACAAATTGATGTAATATTTATAAGGATTTTTTTAAAATACAAACATAATATATTTTCAATTTTTCACACTACATGATTATAAATTTTTTTCTTCCCACTTTTGAATTCATTGTGTGGATTCGTAATCTTTATTTTTCTGTTAAATATTAATCAACATGGTCACTATTAATCATTTGGATCGAAATTTTATTTATCCCAACTTTAAATTTCTTTATATACTCATATTTTATCTTTTGATTGATTTGATGTTGTAATCTCTCTTTATTGTTGTTATTCTCTTAGTTTTTCTTATTTTAAACATTTTGTCAAAAAATTTATTTTTTATAAAGTTGATTCTTTTAAAGATGATTAATATTACACATGTTTTGTTCAATAAAGTTCCAAAAATTAATCATTATTTTTTCATTATAAATGAAATGAATATTAAAAACTGATCTCTAAATTCATAGGAAATGGGTACAAGTACGAAGAAGAATGGAAAATGTTAATTTTTTTCCATTTGATTCCAAAACGTTTCTTATTGTTAACTTATTTTTTGATCAATGTTATGTTATGTGAACTAATATTTTATTTTCACCGAAAAATTATCACCTTTTACATAAATGTTTTTACAAATGATGTGAAAATATACTTTTCTTGTTAGTTATCTATATTGATGACGGGAAAATCTCCTTTTCATGTTATTTATATATTTAAATAATTTGAAAAGTGGTCATACACTTAAATTAACTAATTTTAAAATATATTCACATGTTATTTTTATATAACTGATGTAAAAATGTATTTACTACATCAGAAATAATAATGTCAGTTTAAAAGAATTGTTAAAATGTTAAACAACTCATACAAAAATTCTTTTTTCCACTAGTGGTACTAGCTTACTGTATTTTGATTCAAATGTATGAACCAAAATGTGACATCCTTGGCCTATTTCACTCATAAATAATCAACCAAGAAGGTTCAATGGACTCAAATAAATCTCCACATATTCAAGAGGATACTGACTTGTAGTGAGAGACTAATACTTGTTTGGTCGATAGAAAATACCATTTGTATCAGAAGAAAAAACAATAGAATATAAATGAAATAATCTTTATTAATATAATAAAAAACTAACCTATCAGAAACTGCCAAAAAAAGACATACAAAAATAATTATGGTACATGTAAAAGGAAATCAATAAATATATTAGGGTTGGGAAAAAATAAATAAATAAACCAAATAAACCAACCATAGTAGGTAGTCTGAGAACAAACTTTATCCATAGCTCCAACAACAGGTCTTGGCCGAAGATAAGTAACAATAAAGGGGTTCCACCTTTAGGCCTTAACCAACATCTAAAAGATCTACTTGTTCATATAGTGGCAGTCCAAATAGGCTGTGAATAAAAGTCATTAGGATACCGCTAATAGTGTATAATGCAGTTCCAATTTGTGATTATAAACCATATGGTGTGTAGTCTATATAATAATAAATAAATTAAATTAATTTATTGGTGTTAAGAATAGGCACATAGGTGGTACCTGGCTAACCCTACCAACTTCAGTCTAAGCGAGCTATCTGTAAACATAGAACCGAAAAGGTAATCATATGACCAATAGAAATAATACCAAGAATCCAATAACATGTAACTATTCAAATCCATGGAGTGGTTATGTGAATTCCCATGAAATAAATTAAATATAATCTAGGAAAATATCCAATTAATTATATTTGAGGAGCTTGTGATCCAACCCATGGTTATCAACCCATGGTGTATATAAATAGAGTAGAATCTGAGGGATAAACCCTCATAATCTAACTTCATAAAGGGGTTCTAACTAATCCAATGGAGGAATTCCTTGGTAATTTTTGGGAAGGGCTTCACTAGAATTCCAAGAGGTAATCCATGGTATTTGGTATCCATGAAAATCAAGCAGGATCTGGGACAACATCCCAATAATTTTAAAGTTATGGATTTTCTAGTTGAAAATATAATCTTGGGGAAATAAATTCTTGAATATAAGATATTGACCATATGTATAGTGGGATTACCCATATAATTCACACCAATTAATCAGTTGACATGTACAAGTTTCATTTTTGGAATTCATATCTATTATCCAAGGCCTACACATGGAATGCCTCACCTATAATACACAACTAGATTCATTATATTACCATGATTAACAAGGTCTAATGTATTGTCTTTAGTAGATAATATGGAACCATTTGGGTTTATGATTGGCATTCAAATCCAAAATTCAATGTTTACCCATGAAATGTGTCATATTTTATTCACATCTAGATTTATTATACTAGTCAATATCACAAGAAAAAATCTCTTTTTGAGGAAAAAGGAATTTAAATACTGAGAAATTAATCATGGATTAAGGAAATTCACTTTAATGACACCCCAAGACTTCTATGTGTTATTATCCAATTAGGTTCAATAATAAAATTTCGTAGATTATCTTATTATATTAATATTAACTCAACTCACTGATACCATCAATTTAATTTATTTTCTTCAATTCATCCACAAGAATTAACATTCCTTTGTTTGTTTTATTACTCAACAAGAAATTTGAGAAGTTATCATTTTATTAACTACGGTCTAGTCACAAACTATTACCAAAGGGACATATGGTTATCAGGTCCATATTAAAGGTTAATATAACCCAATTCAATCCAGGTTCAAAATTATTGATCATGTACCTCATAAAAATCTCGTAACATTGAATTTATTCATGCACTAGGTTTATCTAATTATATTATGAGTTTATCAACAAAAGTGATTTCATGATCAAAGAGATCAACCTTAATTCTTCCGATGCTTATTTTTTTTAGTTTAATTGTTCATAGAACTCATAAAGTTTCTACCAATTCTAGAAGAATTTATTCAACCTAAGAGAACATCGAGGGTGACTCAATTAATATGTCAATTCTCTTATATAGAAAATAAATGGCCCCTAGAACTTGATGAATACATTAATTAACAGTACCTAGAAATTAATTCTTAAGTAAGGAAATACATGGTTCAATTAATTTGTTGAATCAATGTTAGTTCATAATCCTCCCATTGACCATTCACGATCCATGGGTGGTTCACTAAATAATAGGTGAAAATGTAGACATTAATGTAACCAAAGGCCATGAACTATTGAAACATTACATTATAAATTAAATACAAGGCCAACGTCAGATGTATGCATGAAAAAATATCGATGTTCCTTATAAATCAACAAGACATTAAGGGAAATAACATATACCACAGACCTCATATATGGAGCCTTTTCAATTTAACTCTTTCCAAAAAACCTACAACCTAAAAATCTCCCTGACTTAAAACCAATGACCAAAATACTCTCATTCCTATCTCACATCCTAAAAACCAAAATTAATTGATTTCAATAAAATTATAATTAATTAAAAATCAAAACAAATGGAAAAAAATAAACCACTTAGCTGTAAATGTAAAATCAGTAACACGGTACGCTCGACGCTCTCAAACCAAGAGCAATGGCCCTTTAGACGTTTGTACCAAACTTTTAGCTCTCACTAATCTAAATCCCTAATAAAAATACCTAAAACCATAATATAAGGTATTTAAAATTTCCCAAAACCATTTAAAAACTCATCTAGACACATAACTCCCATGGAAAGACTACCAAAAGAGTGAAAATGTCATCTCAAGACACCCTCTCACTAAAAAAAAGAATGATACATCATTTTGGGATGATTCCAACATTCTCTAGTGGAATAATTAATAATTATTCTAATTATAAAAAACAAGAAAATAGAGAAAAATAGATGGTAAAATAAATTATTTCATTGATTTACTATAGACTATTTCTTTCAAGTGATCTCATATCTTTTGAAAATGATTCAAGGGAGATCTCATATAAATATGATAGGGAATGAGAGACATGTGAGGTATACTAAAATGAAAAATGAAACCAGTAATATAGAGTAAATGTCATAATTGAGGGTGGGGGATAAATGTTAGTGATTCCCCTCAGTTAAAACCAATCAAGAAGTCAACTAGCCAGTTGATAGTCTCCACTAGCTAGCTGGTGTCAAATGGGCTAGACACTCTAAGGCCACCAACCATTTGGTGATCCCAAGTACTATGTAGGGATTCTTGTATCGCCACTGGCTAACTAGTGTCACTGTACCGACTAGAACATTGTTCTACATTAATATACTACAACCCCTAATCCACTCTTGATTCTTCCTTCTTCTTAATAATACCATCCAACCCTTACCCAAAGTCCAAAAAATAATTTAGAGGTGCCTAATCATTCCTTATATCTATCCAAACCCCAATTCATAAAATGAATTATCAACTAGTTTAAAAATTATTTTTTTGGACGATTCCTATATATCTGTGCACCCATATAGGAATTGGGGTTTGCACTATCCCCGGTTTATAAATCCTCATACCTGAGTAATCTCATTGGTTTTCTAAAATGATTCTCCAGCCTAGGTCAGTCACCAGACCCATTCAACAGTTATGTTCCAAATCCAAATACATAATTCACACCTATAACATATATTTAAATTTAAATAACTTAATACATTGAACAAAATCCACCACATGAACTCATCAATAAAACAAAAATACAAAGATCTCTCATCCTATCGACTAAGATACACTTGAAGAATTCTTATCCAAACCAAAAGAGGCCAATTCCAAGCCATGTAACCTCCATTACTGGAATTTCGTACCATAACATGATCTTGCTATTCCAATAACTTGTCCAAAAAGGTTTAAAACTCACCAAATCCATTCACACCTGAGAAAATCACTCCCATTTCTTGATTTTGATCTGGTTTAGGTGAAATTCCATCAACCAAATTGAAAACCTGATCACCACAAACCTTACTCGGTAGCCCCGATCGGTCTTTAAAAATACCTTTCCATATCGCAAAAAACCTACCTAATTTGGTTCTATATTAAATTTATGCCATTTTCTAGAAGAATTAATATCTAAAAACCTCAGTAAGGCATTACATGAAAACACATGGATTTTTCTAGTGACTTCCCATAAAACACCTGATCTCGGTGCCCTTGATCTATGAGACACACATTGATCATTTCAACACACTCAAAAGATCTCATTAATGAGTCTTGGTGTGACTCCATAGTTAGGCCACTAGTATACATATTTTTGTGTGTGCTTATGGTGATCAAATACACATTCTGAATCTGACCTTCACTCATATTTTATCGAGTCATCCTTATCCTGATGCCCTTACTCGAACTCAACCCAAAACCATATCTGAATTTTGATCATTAGTCATAGAGGAATCAATTATTACTTTGGTCCATTTATTAACTGGTATCCAAATTACACAATGATCACCACACTATGTGTTCATGTGTACTAGAATAACTTACCCGGTGGTTGTATCCAAATATCAACATCTAACTCCCCACCATAGAAGTATCGATAAAATTATATCACTAAACCATTCATGACCTTCACATCAAATGCTCTTTCCACCACCAAACATAATGTAAAAATGGTTCCAAAAATTCTTACCCCTGATCATCCCACTAAAAGGAAACCATATTCCACTCACAACCCATATAAACATCACCAAGGACATCACTTTAAATTCCTTAGATAATGAGAGTTACAACTAGAAAATTACTATGGTGTATCCCACATCATATGAGTCATACATTATTAATTATTAAAGAAATGATACAAACAAGACTCATCAAAACCACACATGTGTCAGTCCTCTTGATCCATGATTCCCCAGAAGACATATCGGCCCATATTTCTTCCATTGAGGTTCTAGCCAGATTGGTCATTCCTTCACATACATTATTTACATGTCTGCATTCCCACTCCTCATACATTTAGATTTTCACATGAGAGCCTCGATTCACCATTTATGCAAGCTTTTCGTCATACTAACATAATTTATTATCCTTGATCCACGACTACCTATACATAATATATCAAAGGAATACACTACAATAGAAAAGAAAAATGAAAAAAATTAAACCACATATCTCTAATACACTGTTTCTTCAAAGATTCTATTAAAACTCAATCGTTACTCACTCATGAGAAAACTAGTCCAAGAAACTTGTCTTAGGCCCCAAAGAGGCTTTTTTTCATTCAAAATTGGCCCAAATGTTAGATTAACAAGTCGTTATCCTTTCCTTTCTTACAAAAAAATTTCACCAATCATATATCACCATCGGTGCCTCTACAAAACTAAAGAATTTATCTAAGACAAAAAACCTATAACACTAGTCTACTATTAGTGCAATTCTAAGATTCCATTGGAATTCTTCTATATTTTCAAAACTATCATGAACCAGTTCAGGTAACCTAGTAACCCGATAACCAAGACTATCCTAACATATTCCGAAGGGTGTTCCTGATAACCATGGGTCGGATACTTGCACATGGAATCATAAAACATGCAAGTGGGAAAAAAATTCCCACTAAACATAGAGGAAGTAGGAAAAGAAAGTAAATATACATACAAAAGAAAATCCACTGGGAGTAATGTACCAGAAGTCAACATGGAATTAAATCCCAACATTCTGCAAATTGAGTACCAAAGTAAGGAAGAACTTCCCATGTCCCTAAGGACACAACTAATCATGTCTACGGTTCAACAGCTAGATCCACTTCCAAGATATCCTTTCATCCTGCCCGAACATGGAATGAGATAATCTACAAACACACAAAGGCACAAGATTAGTGCGAGATAAAAATATGTGTAGGGTATCACAATGGATTTTATAAAAGATTCTAATAATAGATATACCAAATGAATTCATTCAATTTTAAAATAAATAAATTTATATTTTAAATAATATTTAAAAAATCATGCTATACCAATCAAATGAATGAATATACTTTAATAAAAAGCTTTACAACTGATGGACTCTTTCTAAAACAATTGACTAAATAATTAAAAAAAAACTTAACATAAATTTAGAAGTCATGTAATGCAGTTTAATAAAATTATCATATATTTCTATCTGAAATATAAAACAATCATGCCACCAGGTTATCTTCCAAATAGGTATGGAAGTACCAGGATATAGGAATCTAAACTCTCTGTGTGATCATAGAAATATGAGTATATACATGTCCCTCTAACACTAGATGAATGTGATTAATCACTATCCCATCTGGTATGTGACCTAAAGAATTTATGCTTTAGAACCTTGTACAATTGTAAAGTGTGTCCAAATAACTCACAATCTACATAATTCTTGCATGTTCTCTTACAAAATCAATGAAGGATAATTAATTTTATGATTTCTTAAAATACAATTAAGTCCCAGTATCCCATTTAAAATTCAAATTTTCTATTCAAAACAAAAAATGTTTTTAATTAAAAACATGGTTTTCCAATAAGATAAAACCATTAGATTTATGTCATGGAAATTTGACCCAATTTCACATTTTTTAAATCAATTAGAAACCAATTCCTTTAGTTACACAATTCATTTCAAGAATTAAATTAATAAAATTTAATAGAGATGGTTTCCATAAAATCTACAATTTAAATAAAACAATATAAATCAACCAATTTCCATAAACACTACCCAATTCAATGGAATTGGGGGTTTTCCAAATTTTTATGCCAAAAACATTTCAAATCTACCAATTCATTGGAATTGGGTTTCAGTAAATCAATTGAAATAAATTTTGATCAATTTAATTTATATAAACAATTGAAACAAATCAATAAATTCAAAGTTAATCAATTTTTCCAAATGAGATGGTACCACCTACCTTTTTCATGAAACTCAACACTCACAATGAGACCCAACAATTAGAAAAAAGGTACGAAATTTCTCAAAACTCTACCAAGAAACAAGATCCAACATCACAGATCATAGATACATAAGTTTAAGGATAATCTATTAAAATCCCAATAGATGAGGAAGATATAAAGATGAATAATAAGGGAGAAATATTACCCCAGAATCACACCACCTATGAAATGATGATCAATTTCTGAAAAAAGAAATCTAAATGGGTTGGAGAGATACAATATCTCATGTGGAAGGATATGAGTCTAGAGAAGTGAAATTGTATAGGGTCAAAAAGGGAGAGATTAGTTGTGCTGCCTATTTCAAAATAGTAGTCAGGGGTATGACACATCGTGTAACCACTTTACACATCATGAAATAATTAATTTCCATAACCACTGAAAACACATCCATTACAATTAAAAACCTATATTTATTTAACTCACAATATTTAATGACTCTTCCCCACAATAAAAATATTGTGTCCCCAAAAAACCTATGATGAAGCATCCATGTCAAAGAAATGAGGCCACTTCTCTCTCTATTAAATTCCTCACATTCCCACATATCATGAATATAATAATCATGATTTTGAATCACAAAAACAAAAGGTATCAATATCCCATGAAGTATGTTGGTCTCAAAATCAACTATCCTGATTGGCTAGTTAGTCAAAGATAAATCAGGTTCAATCACAATATCACTCCATCTGAAAATGTGAGATGGTTATGAGAGATACTTTTTCTACTGTGATACAAAAAATTCATTATGTATCATATTTAGATGTGGTGGAAGTGATAAATGTTATGAAACTTTCCCCACTTGGTCATCAACCATAAATTGTTCCACAAAACAAGTAGTAAGAGTCCCTTGCCTCCCAAGTTGTTGAAGAACCAACTGGGGAAAAAAATCAAGAAAAACTGGTCACCAACTGAGAACTCCAAAGTTATAAAACGATGATAATCATAAGTCTTATATTGTATCTGGGCAGTAAACATTCTATAATGAATTAACTGAATCTTTGTTGTCGTTTCTTGCACCAAAAATGGTCAAAATAAGGAACATTTACCAATATCAAACCCACACAATATATTTTTTCATTGACATATATAAAAGGCCTCATAAGGATCCATTCTAATCATGGATTGGTAATTATTGTTATAAAAAAATCGACCATCCCCCAATGATCTTCCCAAGCCCCACCAAAGTTGAGAACACACATGCGGAGAATATCCTCTAGAATCTCTATAGCTCTTTTTGTCAGGCCATCTAACTACGGATGGTAGATCATGCTCAAACTGACCTCAGATACCAATTCCACCAAAAGAACTTTCCAAATGTATGAATTGAATTAAGGATCACTATCAGAGACAATAGAATATGGAAGTCCATAAAAATGAGAAAACACATTAATGTAGATATTTCCTAACCCCTCAACTTTGGATGTATTATTAATGGATATTAAGTGAGCCAACATTTTCATCTTATCGAACAAAAACCATATCTCATTTTTCCTTCTCTAGGTATGAGGAAATGAAACCAAAATGTTCTTGGAGATTTCATCACAGTTCCATGTAGGAATAAGATGTGGCTAAAATTTAACACAATGGTTTATAGTGCTTAGACTTAACCTTTTTGAAATTATAACAATGGAAAACAAACTCTGCAAAAAAATATCACACACATGACCATCAAAACTTCCACCACATGTCATATAATATCTTAGTGTTTCTTTGGTGCACAACCCATTGGGAATTATGACAGGCCCCCATCACAACCATCTTTTCCACTAACGACACTACAATGCAATATTGATAATATAAAACCCCTTTTTGTAGAACATCAACTAAGAACTTGTCTCCCACCATAAATAAAGTCTCTAATACAAAAAAAATTCACAATCAGATATTGATCCTAAAGAATCATCTTGAATCGAGGAGATGATAACTAAATGATGGCTAAGGAAACATCGGCCCATAATTCCAAGACCCCAATATGAAACTGTGGAAATAGGTTCATTAGATTAAACTCTCCAGAAGATTATTTCACTATTTGGGTAGTAAGTTTCATGCTCAAAGAAACTTCAATGACATTCCATTTCTTCAAGGTGTAGGCTATGTAAAAGAAAAAAGATTGCAGATAATCCACCTAAAGACTCTAGTGGAGATTCAAATCTTTTTGAGAGAAGATATAACTCAATCTCTGGTGGTCTGAATACGTAGTAAATTTTTCTCCACAAAGCTAGTAACACCCCATAATGATAAAGGGTAAAATGACTAAATGATATGGATTTTGTCAACAAGGTGCACCTTAATTTTTAGGAGCCTACCTGATTAGAACTTCACAGTTAAGAAAACTTGGCATGAGGTAGTGATCAAGATGAGTGACCTTTTGGGAAGATTCCTCGGGTGTGTGAGAGTGAGGAAAAAGAACACTGGGAAGGACATGTGTTGGCCTATGGGGACTATCATTAGTCAGATAACCTGAGGCATGAGGGTGGGCCCCAGGTGGGGACCACGTGTCTGTGGGGAAACTGGTGATACCTAGAGGGAAAGGACCCGGCGACCATGTAAAGGTGGGGTGTATGTGCTATCACCAGGACCAGGTTGCACATTTGGCATACGAGTTGGTACCCAGCCTTAAGTGTAGTGCGCTTCCTGGGTTGAGATATATGGCCCACAACGAGGATGTTATTCTGTAAAGGTAGGGTGTGATTGTGACACCCCAGAACGATAAATGGTTAAATTACTAAATTATATGACTCATGTAAACAAGGTGAACCTTACTTTTCAAAAGGCTACCTGATTAGAACCCTATAGTTAAGCGTGCTTAGACTGGAGTAGTGATCAGGATGGGTGACCTTTTGGGAATTTTCACAGGGTGTGTGCGAATGAAGACAAAGCACAATATAAAGGACCTATGTTGGCCTGTGGGGACTGTCATTAGTCAGATGACCCAAGGCACGTGACTGGGCCCCAGAGTGGGGACCACGTGTCTGTGGGGAAACTGGTGGTACCTAGAGAGGTTGGACTCGATGACCATGTAAAGGAAGGGTGTTTGTGCTATCACTGGGACCCGGTTTTTTCATTTTTTTATTAGAGGAGGTACCCAGCCTTAAGTGCGGTGAACTGCTTGGGTTGAGATATAGGTCCCACAACGCGGACGTTGTGATCTAGGGGGGGGGGTGATTGTAACACCTCAGAATGATAAAGGGATAAATGGATAAATTATATGACTCATGTCAACAAGGTGCACCTCCCTTTTCTGGATCCTACCTAATTAAAACTCCATAGTTATGCATGCATAGCCTGGAGTAGTGATCAAGATAGGTGGCATTCTAGGAAGTTTCCCAGGGTGTGTGTGAGTGAGGATAAAGCACACTAGAAAGGACATGTGATGGCCTGTGGGGACTTTCATTAGTCAGATGACCCAAAGCATGTCGGTGGGCCCTAGGGTGGGGACCACCTATCTGCGGGGCAACTGGCGGTACCTGGTAGGCCAGGACCCAATGACCATATAAGGACAGGGTGTCTGTGCTATCACTGAGACCCTGTTGTCACAAAGGTAGTTCTTCCAACTCTTAAGCGCATGTGTTTCATATTCAAGTTCAAGGCCATGGGTAGTATAATTATTATCATGTGGCCTATGATGATGAGATCCATAAAAAAATACATGATCACCTAGTATAAGAACACATCCCAAACCACAACCTCATGTATCATAAAAAACCACGTATCCCTACCTAGAATCTGGAAGAGCCTAAAATAGAATATTAGTCAACAAAAGTTTCATAAATGATATGGCTCATGTAAACAAGGTGCACCTCCCTTTTCTGGAGCCTACCTGATTATAAATCCATAGTTATGTGTGCTTGTCCTAGATTATTGATCAAGATGGGTTTCTTTATGGGATGTTTCCCAGGGTGTGTGTGGGTGAGGACAAAGCACACTAGAAAGGGCATGCGTTGTCCTATGGAGACTGTCATTAGTCAGATGACCCGATGCATGTGGGTGGGCCCTAGGGTGGAGACCACCTGTCTGTGGGGAAACTGGCGGTACCTGGCGGTCCAGGACCCAACGACCATGTAAGGATAGGGTGTCTGTTCTCTCACCGAGACCCAGTTGTCACAAAGGTAGTTCTTCAAACTCTTAAGCTCGTGCGTTTCATATTCAAGTTCAAGGCCATGGGTAGTATAATTCTTATCATGTGTCTTATGATGATGAGATACATACAAAAATACATGATCACCTTGTATAAGAACACATCCCAAAACACAACCTGATGTATCATAAAAGACCACGTAGCCCTACCTAGTATCTGGAAGAGCCTAAACAGGGATAGTTGTCAACAAAAGTTTCATAAATGATATGAATCATGTCAAAAAGGTGAACCTACCTTTTCTAGAGCCTACCTGATTATAACTCCACATTTATGCATTCTTCTCCTCGTGTAGTGATCAAGATGGGTGGCTTTTTGGGATGTTTCTGAGGGTGTGTGTGGGTGAGGACAAAGAACACTAGAAAGGACATGTGTTGCCCTGTGGGGAATATCATTTTTCAGATGACCCGAGGCACGTGGGTGGGCCCCAGGGTGGGGACCACCTATCTAGAGGGAAAATTATGGTACCTGGTGGGCCAAGACCTGACGAACATGTAAAGGTAGGGTGTCTGTGCTGCCACTGGGACCCAGTTGTCACAAAGGTAGTTCTTCCAACTCTTAAGCGCATGCGTTACAGATTCAAATTCATGGCCATGTTTAGTATAATTCTTATCATGTGGCTTAAGATGATGAGATCCATACAAAAATACATGATAACATTGTATAAGAACACATCCCAAACCACAACCTCATGTATCATAAAAGACCACATATCCCTACCTTGCCCCAGGAAGAGCCTACACTGACACAATAGTCAAAAAACATTTCATTTGAATGATAGGGGGTGATTGTAATACCCTAGAACGATAAAGGGTTAAATGTGTAAATGATAAGACTCATGTCAACATGGTGTACCTCCTTTTTCAGGAGAATACCTGATTAAAACTTCATAGTTAAGCGTGCTTGGCCTGGATTAGTGATCCAGATGGGTGGATTTATGGGATGTTTCCTATGGTGTTTTTGAGTGAGGACAAAGCACATTGGAAAGGACATGTGTTGGTCTATGTGTACTATCATTAGTCAGATGACCCGAGGCACATTGGTGGGCTCTAGTTTAGCGACCACGTTTTTGCGGGGCAACTGGTGGTACCTAGCGGGACCGGACATGACGACCATGTAAAGGCAAGGTGTCTATGCTGTCACCGGGACCCGTTTGTCACAAAGGTAGTTATTAAAACTCTTAAGCGCATGCATTATAGATTCAAGTTCAATGCCATGGGTAGTATAATTCTTATCACATGTCTTATGATGATGAGACCCATACAAAAATACATGATCACCTTGTATAAGAACACATCCCAAACCACAAACCGATGTATCATAAAAGACCAAATAGCCCTAACTAGTCTCTGGAAGAGCATACACTAGCATGTGGGTGGGACCCAAGGTGGGGACCACATGTTTTCTAGGCCACTAGTGGTACCTGGCGGGCTAGGACCCGACAACCATGTAAAGGTAGGGTGTTTGTGCTATCACCGGGACGCAGTTGTCACAAAGGTAGTTCTTCTCACACTTAAGCGCATGCATTACAGATTCATGTTCAAGTCCATGGGTAGTATAATTATTATCATGTGGATTAATATGATGAGGTCCATATAAAAATACATGATCACCTTGTATATGAACACATCCCAAACCACAACCCGATGTATCATAAAAGACCACCTAGCCCAGCCTAGCCTCTAAAAGATCCTACACTGGAACAATAGTCAACAAACATTTCTTCTGAATAATAGAATTTTGGTATCTATCTTACTAAGAAAAATTCACTCCTTTTCGTGTTATAGAAGTCATCGGAGAATAAATCTTTGGGAATTACTTTACGAACTGATTATACTCTCTCACTATTCCTAAGAAGCTCTGAATCTCGTAGACATTACATGGTTTCTACAAAGTTATTACAACCTTCATCTTATCTAGATCAACTGATATTCCTTATTCTAACACCACATGTACCATTAATTTCACTTCCCTAATCCAGAAATCACACTTGAAAATCTTGATATAAAGTTACTGATTTGTCAGCACACTCAAAACTATTCAAAAATGAAGTACATGATCCTCCTCAGACTTGGAGTAAATGAGGATGTCATCCAAAAATACCACTAAAAAGGTATCTAGATACACATGGAAAATCCTATCCATCAAGAACATGAAAATTGAAGGATCATTTGTCCGAATAAAGGTCATGATAAGGTACTCATAACATTCATACTTTATCTAAAAGGCTATTTTCTGAATGTCTGATTCTGTAAACCTTATATGATGATAACCAGACCGAAAGTCTTTCATTGAGAACTAATTCACCCCTTTTAACTAATTAAATAGTTCATCCGTCCATGTAAATAGATATTTTTTCTTTACCATAAATCGATTGATCTTTCTATAATCAATACATTAGATAAGAGAATCATAAGCTTTCTCAGCAAAGAGAACTGATGCCGCCCAAGGTGACACACTCGAGCGTATAATGCATTTCTCAGGAAGATCATCCAACATGGACTTCATATCCTTCATTTTAGATGGATCCATATGTTAAGAAGGATTTGAAATAGGATGAGTACCATATATTAATTCAATTGAAAACTTCTCCTCCCTTACTAGGGAAAGACTAGAGAAATAAAAGTAAAACACATTAGGACACTAGACAACAATTGGAGGAAGATCACTTCTCAAAGATTACGACTTCAGATTAAAAGAAAATATTGACATTGCCTTCCCTAACTCTAGATAAGAAGGTCCGTAACTACTCAAATTTGGGTCCTATTCTCCTTGAAAGACAAGAGACACACCACTAGATGTATATATATAGACTCATCAAAGATAATAATAAATCTATGAATTATTGGCAATGGGAAAATCCATTCTGAAAATGGAATCAAGAGGATTCAGGTTGAGGACAAAAAAACTCCATTCCATATTGACATCTGATAGAGATAAGACACAAGTGGGACTATGGAGACCCTACTCTCTCTTCATTCCATGGGGTGTAGTAATATCCATTTCACAGGATGAAAGATCCATATGATGATTTACTAGATTAACAATATGGGTTGATATAAAAAATGGAAATTTAACTATATAAAATAGACCATTCACTAATAATGAATCTATAGTAATGGTACCTCTCATAGTCACTAGACCCATACCTTATTCATATGGATACTCTTTTACGGCATATAGTATCTTTGGTTTGGATGCCTATGGCTGGAACCATTTAAAATTTGAATCATATTATTTCCCCCACTGATTTAGGAGGATCATATGATCTTATTCCACTATGCATAGTATAAAATATATGACAAGATATTTGTAAGTGTCCTTAATGTATGAAGGAGTGACAAATCTTGGGAGTCATAATGAAAACCCTCTTTGAGTTTCTTGGATTTCCACACTGATTTCCAGTCATTTCCATCTCAACCATTATCTCCCTATCCAGTATATTAGAGTAAGTGGGTAGCATAAGAAAGGAAACCTAATAAAAAATATCTATTAGAATACCCTACTCAAACTATCAAGCCGTCATCCTCGAATTAATTATAATCTTAGGTGAAAACTGCAAGAGTTTAGCAAATAGATTTCAATACTCATTCAGAGTTTTTTCATCCTGATCATGCTTGAAAAACTCCACAACCATAGCCAATAACATTGGTTCTAGATAAAATAGGTCGATGAAAAGAACCACGGTGTCTTTATACTCTAATCCCTGATGTTTCTTTTCCTTCACTATCTTGTCCCACTATCTCCTAATCGGTCTTTCTTGTAGTAACATGGAACCCTTAACCTTGATCATGTTTAGGGTCTCCGAGAACTAAAAAAAACAATATATATTTCCCAATCATTCCATAGCATGTTGAGGCCTAGTGGAGACTTTAAAAAATGGTGGCTTCTGGTGAAGAAACTCTAGAGAACTATGTAAAAAACATCCCCTTGAGGTTTCACAATTGCAGCGAAAATTGGCGCTGAAGGTAGTGCCTGTCCTAGATCTTGGACAGTGCGTACAATCACTTGAACTAGATTCAGGTCCACTAGAGGATGCAAACACTACGGTTCAACATCATCTTTCTTTTGAATCTGATTATCATGTCTTATTAAAGGCATGATTTTACAAATGATCAGTAGACAAGAAAATATATATTAGATAATATTCAAACAAAGAAGTGAGGGGAGCATGATTCTGATCGGTAAAACAAACAAGATTTGGATTTCTCTCTATCCCACTAAAAATAAGGAAAAAATAGAATAGAACCACACGATTTATTTCCCTATACAACCCTAGAAACTTACTGTTTTTTTGTGGTGAGAGATGGTCTGGACTCAATCAAAACTCCCTCCTAAGTCCTGATAAGATTTCAAAATTAATACCGACTTCAAGACAAGAAGCTCAAAGAACATCCTTTGATAAAACATTGTCACGAACCAGCTCAGGTACCCTAATAAACTGATAAATGATCTAGACCTAACATAACCCAAGGGAATTATCAATCACCATGGGTTGGAAACTAATACCTGACATCAAAAAACATACAATTGGGAATTAATTTTCCACAAAAAATTGAAGGATTAAGACAAAAAAGTCAATATTCATACATAAGAAATTCAACTAGGACTAATCTTCCAAAGTCAAAAAGGAATTAAATTCCAAAGTACTAAAACAAAATTACCAACATAGGGAAGAACAACCCAATTCCCTAAGAACATAACTCACTATGTTCAAGGTTAAACAACTGGATCCACCTCCAAGAGATCCTTTCCCATTGATCGAACTTGTAATATGATAATCTATAAACACCCAAAGGCAAAATTTGGGTGTAACATAAAAATACCAATAGGGTCTAACCAAGGACCCCATAACAGATTACAATAATATATTAACCAAAGGAATACTTTCAATTTCAAAATAAATAGGTTTGGAATTTTAAATCATATTTAAACAAATCATGCTATACAGTCAAATGATGAAAAATAATCTAAGAAAATGATTTAAAAGTTATGGAATATTTATAAAACAATGTATTAAATAAAAAATTTATATAAACTTGTTTATATAAATTCAGAAGTCATGTAAATTTGTTTTAAAACATTGAAATTCATTTATTTCTTAAATATAAAACAAATGGAAAAAATGCTCATATGCCAAATTGGTAAGAAAGTTACAGGATACAGGAAACTACACTCTCATAGTGATCATGAAAATATTTGTATATACACATCCCTCTAACACTAGCCAAGGTTGACTCATCACCATCCCATCAGGACACGAGTGGTTGCATTTATGTTTTAGAATGTCGTATAGTAGTACAGTGTATTCAAATAACTCACAATCTACATAAGGCTGGCATGTTCCCTTACAAAATAAAATATAGTAAATTTATATTAAGACTACTTAAAAAGACAATTAAATTCTTTCCCCCCATTTCAAATTCCAATTTTCCATTTAAAACCAAAACACATTTTAATAAAAAACATTCCTTTCCAACAAGATAAACCCACAAGGTTTCAATCAAATTTTTTTAATCCATCTTCATAAGTTTGAAATCAATTCGAAACCAATTCCATCAATTTAAAAATTCATTTCCACCATTTATATTAAACTGTTTAATCAAAAAAAATTCTATACAATTAGAACTTTTAATTAAATAATTTAAATGGACCAATTTCCATAAACACACCACAATTCAATCGAACATGGGGTTTTCCCAATTTTCATGACAAAACCATGTGAAAGATCTCAATTTAATTGTATTGGGATTGATTAAATCAATAGAAATAATGTTTGAGAAATTTAATTTAAATCCACTATTGAAACAAATCACGCAATTTGAGGTTAATTAAATTTGACAAATAGGATGGAACCACCATTATTTATTAAAAAACATAACACTCATAATAAAACTCCCCAAAGAGAACCAAGGTGTATAAGGCCTCAAAAAAATACCTAGAAATGAGATCCAACATCATTGATTATAGATCCAAAATTTTGTGATGATATATCGAAATCCCAAAGGAGGTGAAAGAGAGAAACATGAAGAACAAGGGATAAATCTTACCTAGTAATCACACTACCAATGAAACGATGATCAAACACTAAAAGAATGTATCTAGATGGGTTAGAGAGATCCAAAATCTCATAGGGAAGGATCTGGGTTGAGATAAGTGAAATTATAGGGGATCCAAAATGAAGATATTGTCTAGGACACCTTTTTTAAAATATCAGTTGGGGTATTACATGATGTGTTACCCCTTTACACATTGTGAGATAGATTATTTCTGTAACCCACAAGAAGCACATCACTTCAAATTAAAAACCAATTTTCATTATCACTTGATGTGTAATGACTTGTCACATCATGTAACTTTATTGGTGAAAACCTTTCACAATATGCACTCATCAAACATTACACATCATGGTACCCTCATATTGCCTGTATAAATGGCTGGTTGAAGCTGAGAGACCAAAAAACATCTAACATCACTATTATGGGTATCCTCATAATTCATTCTCAACACTACTCAATCAATCAAAAGAAAAAACCATGACAAGTTTCAAGATGTATATGTCAGATAAGTAATAGGATGTTTCAAAAACATTTATAAAGGTACACTATAGTCCATCATGGCTAGGCACATTATCTAATCTATCCCTCACAAAACGAACATGCTTTTACATCAAAGTTTATTTTAGTGGGCACCATGTGTGATAATAAAATCCTACTCAATATTACTTAATCATTGCTAGTGTACCATTTCTTTGGGTTTTTAGTCCAAATGAAAAAACAAATTCCTAATATGATCTATATTACTACATATTGTCTGTTGGAATCCTCATGTATTAATCATGTTTTAATGATCACAAATCATATTGAGTCTATAGACCCTATTAACTTTATGTAATCTATCTCACATAAAATGTATAGTTGTTTAGTAAAATCTATCCAAATATATTAAGTTATATTCACTCAGTTTGGTTACTGTACACTATATTTTGATTTACATTACAATTTTTTTGAAAAATGATTAAGTATAACACATTCTATGAATATATCTACTTAAGTCTGAATACAGATATCTGGCTAAGTTTGAGACATTGTGAGTCTGTCATTGGTTAGGTTTTTCGGGAAAAGTAATGAGATATTGTGACTATGAGACACCATGACCAAGAGACACTGTGAATGGGACACCATAAACGAGACACCGTGAACAAGACACCGTAAACCAGACACCATGAACCATGAGACACCGTGAACGAGACACCGTGAACTATGACACACCATGAACCATGAGACACCATGAACCCTGAGACACCGTGAACCATGTGACACCGTGAACCATGATACACCGTGAATGAGACATCGTGAACTAGACCCCGCAATCTAGAAACTATGAATGTGACACCGTGACCAATCCTGACACCATTTGAAGGAGATGCCATTTCCATGTCATACTGTGACACCGTTTCTTTTTCTGCCTTTTCATTTTTCAATTTACTCTCTAACGATCATATTTGAAGCTTTTAAATGCACTGAAATAATTAATGTATCATTGTAGACATGTCATTTAACAGTACAAGGTACGAGGTGAAAAATAAATTCAACCTGTTGGCTCCAACACATGCACTCCAAGATAAAAGAGTAGTGCAGCCCATAAAAATATATATATAGATGAAAGCAAAGAAAAAAATAGGGATGAAAACAAAGAACATACTCAGAGAATTTTTTAAGAAAGAATTTTCACATGCAACTTGATGCTGCTGAAGAACACACGAATCATACATGAATCCCAGAATCGAGAACATATTCAAACTGTCAAACGTCACAAACAACAGAAGCATGATCTATTTGACTTGTGACACTGTTTTCCATACAAAGACTTGATTTATGCATTTTCATTATCTCAGAAGTCTAGAGTTGGAAAAAAACACTCATAGTACTTCTAAACATATTTCAATATTTCTACTCTATTGTGTATCATTTTATTAGATTTTGAGCAGTGTATGTATTTATATAACAACACACTCTGTATCCTTCATTTAACTGAAGGATAAAAGATATTCTTTCTCAAACATCTTTTCACAATTCTATACCCACGAATAAGTGTGGAAGAGGTCCCTGTGTGGCCTGGTAGTTTGTACCCACGAAGAACTGTATAAGAGGTCAAGAGACTTGGATAGTCCTGTGTACTATTGTTAACCCCGATCCAGGGTGTGGATAAAGTTTATTTATATAAACTGTTTAGTGGTAGGTGATCACCAAGTGGAGTGGATTAGGTCTCACCTTGAGACTGAAAAACTTGTTTTATATCCGTTGTGTTACTTAATTTAGTCTTCTCGGTTTTACCACTTTACTGTATAATTTATAAATAAAAAAATTCTCTTTGATAGTTAATATTGGAAAAAAGCTATAATTTTTTTTCATTAGTAGAATAACATAAATAACAATATTAATAATTGATCTTAAGATTACTAAGTATTAATCAATCTTCTGAGAAGTTATTCAAACAATCAAACTTTCCTAACAGTAGAATATTGATTAACTGGGCTGTATTTAACCATATTGGGGAAACCTTTTTAAGAATAATTTTGAACCATAAATTTTTATAGATACTCAATTCACCCCCCTCTTGAGTAATATACTCCAAACAACATTTGGTATCAGACGGTTTTTATTAAAGACTTGTTTAACCTTATTCAACTTTGATTGTAGTTGTACTTTAAAGATATGTAAATTTATGATAATTGAAAATTTTTATGTCTTTTAATGTATTTAGATATTATGGATAATAGATTGGAAGTTTTTTCAACCAACAGACCACCATTATTTAATGGAACCAACTGTTCTCAATGGAAAATTAAAATAAAAATGCATTTAGAAAGTATGGGTTTTGAAATTTGGCCTTCCTTTATAGATGAATATAAGATTCATTCTACTGATAGAATCACTTGGGATGAACCTACCAAAACTAACTATAATAACAATTTTAAATCTATGAATAATTTATATTTCTCTTTAGAAAATGATTAATTCGATAGAATTTCTGCTTGTAAAACTGCCAATGAAATTTGGGATACCTTGTTTGTTTCACATAAAGGAACATCTAGTGTGAAAGAAATGAGACTTGAAACTTATACTATTGAATATGAAAACTTTAAAATGAAACCTAATGAGCCTATCTCTGACATGTAGCTCAGGTTCAATGAGATTGTCAACACAATGATTTCTCTTGGAAGAGAAGTCACTGTCAAGGAACAGATCATGCGAATTCTCTGTTTTTTGCTTGACAGATGGAGAGGATCCTTTGTCTCTAATAGAGACTAAGGTTAAATTAGTAAGATAAATGTAAAAAAACTCATTGGGAAACTGATGATGTAATAAGAAGAAATGAAAGTCTACATGGAAGAAAAGGATGAACCAAAAATGAAATCTCTTGCATTCAAGACCACCACCTCTAAACATGAAGACAATTGAAAATTTGAAGCTTATATAAAAAGTTCTAGTAGTGAACAGTCATCACCTGAAAGTGATGAGGAGATGGCTTAATTAGATAAAATATTGAAAAGATTTTGTAAGAAGAAGAACTTTTTCAGAAAGCCTAACTTTAAGGGAATATATGAAAAAAAGGATATTGGAAGAAGGATTGGAAAAGACGTGACAAGACTGATGAGATTGTTTACTATGAATGTAAGCACAAAGAACATATCAAGGATGACTGTCCAAATCTCAACTACAGAAAGAGATATGAGGATAAGGACAAGAATTATAAAATATTAATGAAAGCAACCAAGAGTGCTTCTGAGGATAGTTCAAGAGATTCAAAAATATCACATGATGAACAAGATAAAAAATCCGATATGTGTTTTATAAAAAATAAATCTGAGGTAACACTAGACTCTGAACATAATTCATACTATTCTGGAGATGAGAGTGACTATGAAAATATGAGTTATAAAGAAATGTTTGAATACTGTAACATGCTTGAAGAAACATGCAATGAACTAAAAGAAAAATATAAATTTTTAAAGAAACAATATGATCTTACTGTAACTGTTGAATCTAAACTCATAACTGAAAAAGAGAAAAATTATCCACTGCACAAAGAGAACAATCAATTAAAAATTTCTAATGAGAAGTTGAATAATGACTTAGAAAAGTTTACCAAGGGTAAAAATAATCTTACTCAAATTATAGGAAAATTTTTTTTCCATAAATACAAAACTGGATTTGGTTATCGACCTGGAAAAAGAAATCATGGAAGAACAAACATTGTTTCTAAATCTAGGACATATAGTTTTACTCCCAGTTCTAGACACAAATTAACTAGTTCATGTTATGATACACTTTCTACTATTTTATGTTTTTTTGGACCGAATAAAGTTTATTTTTCAAATACTTTACACAATGCTTATATGAATTCTATGAGGTAGATATGGGTTCCTAAAGATCTTATCACTAATGTTACTGGACCCAAACAAGTATGGGTACCATAATCTATTATTTATTGATCATCGTGTTGGAAAGCAGCTTAAAGAGTTCCTATAAAATTTTACGGTACTTGGACGACAAGTGTTCAAGACACATGATGTGAGACTACTCATGCTTCAATAACCTAATAAAAATAGATGGATGACATTTCATATTTATTGACAATGCAAACAGAAATATTATTGGCCTTGTACAAATCGGTAACTCTAACTCAGATTTGATTTCTAAAGCACTATTTGTTAATGGTTTGAGATATAATCTGATTAGTATCTCACAATTATGTGATGATGGATTTTATGTTAGATTTGAAAATGATTCTTTTAATGTCATTAATTCTAAAGAAGAATTAGTGTTTTCTATACTAAGAAATGAAAATGATTATTCTGTTAAAATAGATTATTTAGTTTCTCAAAACGATTCATTCTTAATTTTATTTCATAAAGAGTATTGGATTTGGAATAGCAGACTAGGGCACTATAATATTCACTCCCTTAGAAAGTTAAAGAAAAAAATCCTAGTCAAAGACCTACCCAAACTTGTGTTTCCAAATGATAAAGTGTTTGATCTCTATCAAAAGGTAAAACAACACAAAATTTCCTTCAAGCCAAAGAATGATGTGTCAACATATCAACCTCTCGAATTGGTTCACATAGATTTTTTTGGACCATTTAGAGTTTCTCGTTTGAATGGGAAACACTATGCTTATGTTCTTGTAGATGAATATTCTAGATATACATGGACCTTCTTTCTGGATCACAAAAGTGAAGCCTGCTCTTATTTTAATAAATTTTCCAATTTTGTAGAAAATCTTACTGGACTTATGATTAAAACCTTAAGAAGTGATCATCGCTGTGAGTTTGAAAATCTTGAGTTTGAATTATTTTTCTTGCAAAATGGCTATAGAAATAATTTCTCTACCCCTGGAACACCTCAACAAAATAGAGTTTTAGAAAGAAGATATAGAACCCTACATGAGATTTATAGAAAAATGCTTAGTGAATATGATCGACCTTTTTATTTTTGGGATGAAGCTGTAAATACAACATGCTACATAATCAATAGAGTGTTGTTCAAACCAGTTGTTAAAAATACTCCTTCTGAGCAATGGAACAATCTAAAACCCAAATTTAACTACTTCAAAGTTTTTGGTTGTATGGTATATATCCTTAATACTATGGAAAATATTGACAAATTTGCATTCCAGAGTGTTGAAGGCATATTTTTAGGATATTCTATTTCCAGTAAAGCCTATAGAGTGTTCAATAAAAGAACTAAATGTGTGGAAGAATATATCCATGTCAAATTTGATGAAATATATCCACATGAGCCTAAAACCATTCCAAAAAACCTAGAGGATGATGTATCAAGTCTGAACATTATTTAAAAATCCTCAAACTATTTTGTGAAAGAATCTGTGAAAACATCCAGTTTTGTAAATTCCTTAGACTCAAGTTAGAATGAACCTAAAGCTGTTGATGAACCTGAAATCACTAGTCCTTATTTATCTAGAGCTATTAGAACTCTTAAGAACCATCCCATAAATGTTGTTGTAGGAGACCTAGACAATGGAACTCAAACTAGAGCTTCTCTTAGAAATTAGGTTGAACACTAAGTCTTCTTGTCACAACATGAACCTAGAAACATTAGTGATGTAATCAATGATGAATTTTGGGTGATGACCATGCAAGAAGAACTTAATCAGTTTGAAAGGAACAATGTTGGGAAAATTGTATAATGACCCAAGGACACATTCACTATAGGCACTAAATGGGTGTTTAGAAACAATGTAGATGAAGTTGGTAACATAGTTAGAAATTAGGCTAGATTGGTTGCACAAGGCTACAGTCAGGAATTAGGAATTGACTGTGAAGAAACCTTTGCAGTAGTAGCTGGACTTGAAGCCATCGGAATTCTGCTAGCTAATGTTCCACATCTGAATTTCAAACTATATCAAATGGATGCTAAGAGTGAATTCCTAAATGTGTATATTTCTGACGATATCTTTGTGGAGAAACCTCTTGGTTTTACAAATCCTCATTTTCCAAATCATATTTTTAAATTATCAAAAGCTTTATATGGTTTAAAACAAGCTTCAAGAGCCTTGTATGATAGACTGAGTACTTTTATTATTTCCAAAGGTTTTACAAAAGGAATAGCTAATCCAACCCTTTTTAGAAAACGAATTTCTAATGATGTTTTAGTTGTTAAAATATATGTAGATGACATTATCTTTAGATCTTGAATAAATTCATTATGTATTTATTTTACTAAAATAATGTTAAAAGAATTTGAAATGAGTTTAATGGGTGAACCAAAATTCTTTCTTGGATTTCAAATCTTTCAAAATAATGATGGTATTATTTTAAATCTAAATAAATACACTAGAGATATTCTAAAACGTTTTTTATTGGATAGAACTAAAATTAATGACACTCAAATGAATACCACTTGTAAGTTAGATCTTGATTAAGATGGAAAATCTGTTGATCAAACCACTTATAGAGGAATGTTTGCAAGTTTACTCTACTTAACTGATATTCGACCTGAAATTATGTTTAGTGAGTGTATGTGTGCTCATTTTCAAGAAAATCCTAAGGAATTTCATCTAAATGTTGTAACAAGAATTTTCAAATACCTCAAGAATACACCAAATCTAGGACTGTTCTATCCTAGAGGACAATGATTTGAATTAGATTGTTATTCTTATGCTGAAATAGATGGTTGTGAGTTAGATAGAAAAAGCATCTCTGGAACATGTCACCTTTTAGGCAAGTCACTAGTATCATTGTGTAGTAAGAATCAAAATTCTGTTGCATTATCTACTGTAGAAGATGAATATATAGCTGCTAGTAGCAGTTGTACACAAATTTTGTGGATGAAACACACATTACTATATTATGGATATCAATTCAGGAATGTACCTGTAAATTGTGAAAAAATTGCTATTAATATCTTGAAAATCATGTTTCACACTCTAGGATAAATCAAATTGATGTAAGACATCAGTTTTTGAGAGATCATTATCAAAAAGGTGATATCACTCTAGAATTCATTAGAACTGAATGTCAACTTGCTGATATATTCACCAAACCATTAAATTATGATAGAATAGACTACATCATACAAGAACTAGGCATGATAAAACTTAAGTAAATGTCTTAATGTTTTATATCTTACTGTTTTATATATTACTATGTCATGATTTTAGTCCCACAGTTAGCATTTCATTTTTACAGTATGACTCTTATAGTCTCTAGCAATACAGTCGCTTGATTTAGAAATCGAATTCTTTTACCGTGTCACCGTACAACATTTGTTACTTCCTCACGATAAAAAAATTGTTAATGTCTCACCATAAAAAATTTGTTACTATCTCACCGTAAAACAATGGTTACTGTCTCACTGTGAGAGTTAGTTACTGTCTCACCGTAAGAATGTATTGTTATTTAATTTATAAATTAGAACCCGTATCGCGGTAATTACTTATATCTTTCCCATGCTTTTGTTGTTACGAAGTTTGGTAATCTTAAATGATAAAATAAAAGGAAGTTTCACTGGTTCCTCACTCAAGAACCCTTCTATTCTCTCAAACCGTAACCCTTATTCAACATTTAAAACCTTCTCTCTCTAGAAACTTCGGTGAATTCCCATGATTCAATTCCCTTTGTCGTTGACTCCTTATAAACATAGTTCAATGAAGAAGAACATCACACCTAAGTTAGTACCTGAGGGTCCCCTGAATCCAAATCTAGTGAACCGAACTGTAGTACCGGAGAAAGAGATATTCCCTAAGTGGATTCTGTCGAGTAATTCATTGGTTTTGAAAGTATTAAAAGAGAAAGGCTGGTTAAAATGGATTTCAATGGAAGATAGACCTATCTACCTGAATCTAGTTGTAAAATATTATCAGTTTGTACAGTTTTTGTTTGATTCAAAAAGTGGCTATGTTGTGAAGAGTTGTATAAATACCCAGAGATCCTCTTTTTCTTCAAGGTTATGGGTTGCATTACTTAGGATGCCTCATGGAGGTATCTATGAGGACTATCAGAGAGGACCTCCACCTCCCAGTGAATTATTTTTTTTGGAAGATGCTTTGAAACGCTTAACTGGAAATTGCACAAAGAGGATAGTTATCGCTGCTGAACTGGATGGAGAATTTAGAGTTATTTTTCTATTTATTCAGAACATGATTAGCCCCAGAAAATGTGATTTTCTGTACTAAAAAATCTGGATATATTTTTGATTCATCTTATGAAAAGTGTTCATATGATCAATATTTGTAAGTATGTCATACACCATATGTGTGAATTGATCAAGACTACATCCAAGACAACCTCCTATTCTATTCTCTGCTTATCTCATCCATGCTTTATACCAAAGGATTGGTTGGACCAAATGAAGAAGTTATCAAGGATCACGAGTTCTGTCTTTCAAAAGTCATTATCGAAGGGATAAAGATCAATTTGAATCTTCGGAAAAAGGTATGGGTGGAAGATAATGAGAGGATCTATGAAAAGATCAATCTAGGGGAACATCTCTCAAGACCAAAAGGTATTTCTGATCTTGATTTGGAACCAGATGAATTTTCTAAGTATTCTAATGAAGAAGAAGAAGAGGATGCTGAGCCTTCCAGAGAAACTATTTTTTGATAAAAAAGATACTTCTGATGTTCCTCATTTATTAATTGAAAAAGAAATCCCAGCTCCTAAAGATGTTGCTGATCTGGACAATCAACCAAAACGTGAAAAATAATCTATTTCCAAAGAAATCGAAATGGATGGTATGGAAGAACATATAGAAGAACAAATTTATGTTATATAAAAAACTGACCCTGAGGGACTTACAATGGAACAATCTGTTCTGGAAGTAATTCCTTCAGCTGAAGAGAGGATATAGCTAGCTTTTAGTTAGCTAGACTAGAAATGGGTGAAGAACTAAAGGGATGAATTCGTGGAGATAGATCAAGATCCAAATCTTCTCAGTCCTGAGAAGGATGAAACTGTTGGGGGGGGGGGAGCATCCCCCCAATTTAGAATCTGTTGAAGTGCCAAACCCAATTGATCCAAGCTTAGTAGACACATGGTATAAATTTCCCAGTTACTTTGTTGTGAATGAATCTTAAGAAGTCTCAGTCAAAGTTCTTGACCTCTCCATTATGTTTCAGTTGAAAATGACACCAGGCCCTAAAGTTTTCTCTTCCAAAGAACCTAAGCCTGTCTCAGTCACTGTATTGGAACCTTTATCAGAACAACCAACCTTGGTAAGTAAAGATGAACTGAAATAATTGGTAGCTGCCCTTTTAGTTAGGGTTGAAAAACTCTAGAATACCCAACTATCTCTTGTAACAAATCTAAGTGAGAGAGATGCCTCACTGTTGTTGGAGAAATTCATTTGGAATATTCAACCCAAAATGCTTCATGAGATTCAGGATGTCATAGTTGAGAATGGACTACTTAGTGATGAATTGAAGACTCTAAGAGGTATGCTTGAAGACATGAAGAAAGTGATGAATTCGAGATCAGAGCTTGCTTCTCATTCTATTGAACCTTTTGTTCCTCAAACCCCACAAGATATTGCTTCTACGATTCAACCTCACTAAGATTCTTTAGCTAAAAAGGTAGATGAATGAAACAAACAGATAGTGAAAGAGATGCGTGAAATTGTTGTTAGTCTTAACAATATTATTGATGAGTATATGAGGTGCCTTCAAAAGGTTCTAAATCAACTAAAATTTCTTACCTTAGTTTTCACTGCTTCTAAAGCCTCTGGAAAATCATCTCAACCTTCCTTAGATAGTGACCTACTCAGAATAGTGGTCAATGTAGAACTTCAGACTTTGCTTCGTGGTTTCAATAAAGAATCTCGTTTTGAAGTTATCAAAAACAGTGACAGAGTTCTTGATCTGGTCCAAATACATTCCAAAATTTCTAATGATGCTCATCAAGAAATTACCAAGAATGTGGACTTCTACTTCAACTGAATCTTCTGAAATACTGACATGACAATCATTTCAAGTACCTTGTAGAAAATCTGAGGATTCCTCCTATTACTCAAGCTTTCAAGACTCAAGTCCAAAATATCATAGAGTTCAATCGTCTGTTGGATACGTTTATGGGAAACAAGGATGACTTTCAGAAAGCCATGCAGTATGGTGGAGAGATCATTGGTGATTTTATCAAGTTTATGAGGCACTATCTTCATGTACAAAGTAATTCCATAGTTTCTCCTCTAGCTGAACCTTTGTGACCCAGTTCTCCAACCATTACCTCTGCCTTAGCCTCCACCTCTATGACTGTCAGTCAGACAATGAGTCAGATAAGGCTTGTAATCCTTAATCAACAATTACCTCCGTCTTCTACTACACCTACACTGGCTCCCTCTATCTTCGAAGGTCTTCCTTTACCTTCTCTGTCAACCAGATCCCTCCCTTATGATACCTCAACCTATGCTCCAATGGCTTCTTCTTCAAATGATACTAATAAGGGAATAAGGAATACCAATCAGTGATGAAGAATAGTGATTACTGTCCTTTTATAATAATGTTGTTTCATTAAATATTTGTACTGAAATTTTATTTTTCTCTAATAAATTGTGCCCTTCTTGTTGTCTACTCATTATTCACTCTTTTCGATAATCCCAAAAGGGGGAGAAATATATATGGAAAAATATCTATAGGAGAAAACAATATATATTCTATATGCACATTGGAAATATGTTGTTTGACCAAATTTACACTCTAAATATACATGGTTTTTGATCATAAAAAATGGGGAGATTGTTGGACTCCTCATGTATTAATCATGTTTTAATGATAAAAAATCATATTCAGTCTATAAACCCGGTTAACTCTATGTAATCTATCTCACATCAAATGTACAGTTATTTAGTAAAATCTGTCCAAAGCTATTAAGTGATATACACTCAGCTTGTTTACTACACACTATCTTTTGATTTACTTTAAAATTTCTTTGAAAAATGATTAAGTGTAACCCATTCTATGAATATCTCTACTTATGATTGAATACATATATTTGTCTAAGTCTGAGACACTGTGAGTCTACCACTGGTTATGTTTTTCTAGAAAAGTAATGAGACACCGGTACCATGAGACACCGTAACCATGAGACACCATTAATGAGACACCGTGAACAAGACACCATGAACCAAACAACACGAACTATACACTATGAACCATGAGACACTGTGAACAAGACACCGTGAACCAAGAGACACCGTGAACAAGACACAGTGAACCACGAGACACCGCGAACCATGAGACACCATGAACCGTGAGACACCGTGAACCACAAGACATCGTGAACCATGAGATAACATGAACGATACACTATAAACCAGACACCGCAATCCAAACACAGTTAATGAGACACCATGAAAAATCCAGACATCGTTTGAAGGAGACACTATTTACAGGACATACTATGACACCGTTTCATTATCTGCTTTGTTTTTTTAATTTACTCTCTAATATTCAAATTTGAAGCTTTTAAATTCACTAACATAATTAATTTTCTTTTTAGACATTTCACATGACAGTACAATGTACGAGGTGCAGAATAAATGCAACATGTCAGCTTCAACAAATGCACTCCAAGATAAAGATTAATGAGGCCCAGAAACAATATATATAGATGAAAGTGAGGAAAACAAAAGAGGAATGAAAACAAAGAACACACTTATAGAATTTTTTAATAAATAATTATTTCATGCAACTTGATGCTGCTGAAGAACACACGAACCATACTTGAATCCCAGAGTCAAGAACATCTTCACACTATCAAACATCATGAAGAACACAAGCCAGATCTTTCTGACTTGTGACACTCTGTTTTCCATATGAGTACTTGATTTCTTGAATATGATTCATATTAGAATTCTAGAGATCCAAAGGCTAACACTCATATCCCTTATAAACTTATTTTAATATTTCTCATCTGTTGTGTATCATTTTATCAGCTTTAGAGAAGTGAGTGTATCTGTATAACAACACACTATGTCTCCAGCATTAAACTGAAGGATACAAGATATCCTTTCTCAAACATCATTTTATACTTGTATACCCACAGATAAGTGTGCTAGGGGTCCCTATGTGGCCTAGTAGTTTCTACCCCTGAAGAACTATGGAAGAGGTCAAGAGACCTGGAATGTTCTGTGTACTGTTGTTAACCCTAATAGAGGGTGTGGATCAAGTTTATTTATATAGGATTCTTAGTGGAAGATGATCACCAAGTGGAGTGGTTTTTGTCTCAGCTTGAGACTGAATAACTTGATTTATATCCACTGTGCTGCTTAATTTAGTTTTCTTGGTTTTACTACTTTACTGTATAATTCAAAAATCACTAAATTCACTTTGATAGTTTATCTTGGAAAGAAGTAATAATTTTTTCCTTAGTAGAATAACTTCAAAAATAATCTTAATAATAGATATTAAGATTACTGAGAATTAATAAATCTTTTGAGAGGTTATTCAAATAGTCAAACTTTTATAATAGTATAACCATGATTAACTGGGCTGTATTTAAACATATTGGTGAAATGTTTTTAAGAATAATTTTAGACCAGAAATTTATAGAGATACTGAATTCACCAGCCTCTATCGAGTAATCTATTCCGAAAAGCATTATCAAACATAGGGTTCATGTTTTTTCAAACGACCATTTATAACCTGATAGGAGACTCCTTGAGTCATATATGAGTGAAATTAATCTCTCATGATTAACTAAAAAACCAAAAATGCCATTATATTGTTAGTCCTATTAAACTCAAGTATCCATGATTCTCACATGACAGACATGACTTGACTTACCTCATAACCATATGCTTACTTGGGAACCATTGAAAACTTAAATGTATTCATGATCTGACTGTGGCACCCCAATCTTCCATGATACGCTTCTCTTTGAATATTACAATAGCTTGCACGGTACGCAACTTCGAGTTATAGCACCCCACAACAAATCAAACTACTCATTATGAATAGTAATACCCCCTTTTTTAAATTCTATAATTTTTTTATAATTGAGTTCATTTTTGGATTCAAAATATCAAAATTATCTTAGGGTTAATTTTTGGTATTTTTCTGAAAACATTCATTTTTTAAGAAATAGTGAAAAACACTACATTATTGTTTAAAACCAACTTTTTTATTTAAATAAATAGTTATTTATTTAAATTTATTTTAGGTAAAAATAGACACATAATACCTATATATGTTCAATGCAATTCATTGTATTCAATTTATAAGAAGATTAGATATATAAAATTTTACTAAACTATTAATATCTTTTACCGACCTTCAAGGCATATTTGTAAATTTACATAAAACGTAATTTTAACACGTCTATGAATTTAATTTAAAAAATTGGAGAGGAATGTTCTACATGAGTATGTAAAATGTGGTTCAATAAGATGAAAATTATTTTTTGTGAATAGTTTTTTGACTTTTATTTACGACGGTTAAAAGTAAATAGGATAATTAAAGGTAAGAAATGATATTATAATTACCCAAACACATGTCCTTATTCAATTGGATAAATGTATTTCTTCCAAAATAAACCTTAGGTAAAAAATATGATCCTTTTGGTCCACTTGGATTAGATTAGGACATTTATTATTATTTTATTTAAAGAAGAGTGAAAATTGTTGAATTCAAAGTTTAAAAACTAATCCATTTTTAATATATGGTTATACATAAGATAAATTTGACTATAAATATTCATTCTAAATCTAAAAATATTTTCCATGTAATATTATTTTATTTATAATTTTTAGACATTAAATAATAAAATTAATTTATGACACAAAAATTATGTAGTAATTACCTTATTAATGAAGGATTAAAATAATTGATATCATAAATATCCAAATAAATCTAAATTGAGACTTCTAATGAATTACACTAATTTTATAGGTCAATATTACAGTTTTTGGTTCATTAAATAAACTTTTCTAAAATTGATATAGTTTTTATGACTTTTACAAAATCAAAATACCAAATATTATTAAAATTGACAGAAATGAGTTTTTAAAACGAATACTATATTACTAATTGATATAATATTCTTTAAAATCTGAGGTTCAGCCAAAGGACTTATATAAGGTTAGATATGTCATTAATTAACCACATGGGGTTCTCTTTTCTTTTTATAGTATGTTTATTAACCTTTTATTATAATAATACAAAAATACATGATAAAAGGTAAACTATTTAACTAAGAGTTAAATCTAAAATATAAGGTTAATATGGTGATATAAAACAGTCTAAAAAATATTTTGTGAGAGGTTTTCGACCTATCCCCACCTTAGCATCGAAGTAAATGCTTTTGGAGCCATTATAAACTGAATATGATTGGATAATAAAATAATATTTTAAGAATTTCCTAAAGTGACCCTTACCTCTCTTATAAAAGGGTACTTACCCTTATCTCAAAAGCACACCTCAAAATCCATTTAGCTTGGAAAAACTATGATCAGATATCCTCCCATATAACCTCACTTCAACTTAGTGTCCTTACTTTGATCAGAATCCAAACTAAGGAGGACTTTTGATCAAATCAAAAGGAATCACTTGAAGAAGAGGTAATAATTTCATCACCTCTTTCAAAGTTCTTTTCTTCTTCCACTTCCACTTTATTTGTTGTTTCCATGCGAAAATAATAACTCTTGTACCTTATACATAATGTAATGTTATTATAAATATGGTACTGAATGTCTCTGGCACTATGGAAGCTCTTGGGTGAATGTGACCACTTGGATTTTTGTCATTAGCAATGATCAATCCGGGATCAATATGACGATAAATCCCAGACTCTATGGATCGAATCAAAGAAATAGACAATGAATAAGAATAGTCCTAAAACCAAAAATAAGGATCATTACATGTTGACTATAAGTAATTTAATTAATTGACAAGAAGTACCTTTTATGGAGTTCTTTCTTCTTTGATATTTATGATCACGTTCTGATGTGATTAATCGCTGCGTCACAGAAGCCAAGTGTATACTTCCTTTAGCAGTGATCCACATGTGCTCTACATATCTCTGGATGTCACCAAAGGAATATTCAGGTGATAGAATGGAGAATCCTTTGCATACATTGTCCGCCTTGGATCACCTTGAGAGCGTTCTTGGAAGATGGAGTTATTTCGATTTTGAGAGAATTATCTAAAATTGTTGTGTACATCGATTCTTAAGGAAATTGTTGGGGTTGTGATGTTATTTATAATCAGGTTTGAGGTTATAGAGTTATGATAATAAATAAATGTGTTATGAATTTTATTTTTTTCATTAAATCTTATTAAAAAACCCACATCTAATAATTAATTCCTTGACATGTTCCCACGCTGATTATAATAAATATCATTTAATAAAACGATATCATTTCCTCAAAATTATGACTGAAAAAACAACACAGCATGTAATCATTAATACTTGTGTACCCGACGTGTATATCTTGTTTTCATTTTATTCTTCCTCCAAAATTAAAATGATTTAGGCTTCCTCGAATAATTATTAAACCACATATGGGAATAATATTTATTCTACTTGAGATACTTGGATACACTTAGTATGTGACCCTCTAGGCCTCTTTCTCGTTGTCATTAGGTGGGCTTGCCTAATGTCTGAGATTACTATCTAGCAATGGGTCAAGGCACCCAAGTGAAATAAGTTGATGCCACATTGATGTGTCACCTCATACAAATGATTACTGTGTAATTTAATCCCTTTTTCTAAGTATCTCATCAATAAGGTTTCATGGAAGTGTCATAAACCAATATGGTTGATCCTTCATTTTTTAACTTCCAGAAATAAAATCTTCATGACACCATGGCCATGGAAATTTAGAGATAGTTATATTTCAATCAAAGTGACCAAGATATCTACTTCCACAAATATGGAAGGGAAAAATCATTCCTCGGCATATCTATTAGCAACATGTCATTCGTGAGGCACCCAATGTACCCTACTTCCCACAAACTATCTTTGTGACGATTTTCGTCAGAAAATCTAAGTGCTCGAGTCATGACATGAGTTAATGATAATCTTCTAGTCTAAGGACCATTAAAAACACTCGTAGATAGCAATGTCCGATGACACCTTGACATGCGGAATTGCTACTGGAGGATCTATTCTCATAATCTCCCATCTTGGAGATTACCAAGTGAGAACTCCATGAGAGAGAGTCTCGTCTTCTTATGAGTACTCAAACATGATGGTTTTTATACCATGTGTCATATTATAGTATGTTATCCAACTATATAACTTCATTTAAGAATATTTTTATAACATTTCAAGATTCTCATCATAGAGAGGATCTTCCATGACCTTATTTATGCAAAAAATATTCCAGGACATTATTATATTATAGGCATGAAAAACAATGAAAAATATATTATAAGTGTACAATCATGTAATTGAAGCATAAAAAGTTGGTTCTTAGGACACCAACCCTAACAGGTAAAACCATATTCATTATTCTATCCATCCTAAGAATGATAAGTCACCATACGTGCATACGTACGACTTACCATCTCCACGTCATGGTGTAGTTTTTTATTCAAACACTTGATTATTTTAATGGGTATAATAATGAGTATAACTGATTTAAATAATAAATATATGATGTAAATTATTCTGTATATATGATATATCATCCAATTACATATGATTTCACCATCAATAGAATGATATTGTTGCTCGTGCATACGTACAGATAACCATCTCCACGAACGCGATGAAATTCATTCCCCATCATAACCATTCAAGAATAATTATATTTTATGATGAAAATTAATGTTTAAGAACTTAATATCATTTTGGATTTGAGTCAAATACATCCTATACATAACTAACATGTCTTACATAACCAGGAATATAAAGGAAAATGATTCAGTAAACACCTGAAACAATGATAATACTGAAATATTATTAACAAAGCAATATTAGAAGATCATATATGATATCATATTTATGTATGTGGTTATTTTATAATTTAATAACAATTATTTAACTATCATACATGAGGTTAATGTTCCCTCTATCAAGTAAAAGAAGAAGGTAGGGGTTAACTCTATAATCTCCTCATTATCCGAGGTTGTTTTTAGGTGAGTATCTACTATGTCATCTTTATCATCCACATCTGTGTTTATTAAAAATGGATTTCAAAAAAATTTATACTATTTCTCTGAATATGGGTTAAATTCATTTATAAACTTTTTTGGAATTTTTTAAATTGTTTTTAAAGGAATCTTTTCGTCGTTTTCCAAACACAATACTTTATGACCATTTCAACAAAAGTAAGGAAGTAATGTTTTTTAACTTATACTGCATGTGCATCTAGTTTCCAATGTTATTACACATTTGAAGCTTCCCATACAAGATTATAAGAATATTTTCAAAATAAATGTTTTATCATATAATTATTTGTGTATTAAATGATTTCAAAATAGAAATATATATTTCTCTCAAATAGTTTTGATTTTATCTATGTCAACATCCTTTGATGGATTTTACACTTGTTTGAAGTTGATTTATTATGATACAATATTCCATATTATATTGAAGGTTTTTTGGTATGTTTGACTATAGATGTGATATTTTTATACCATTCATTCTTTATATTTAATGTATTACCACTTCATATGCTAGTTTTAGTATAAATGTTTATGTTATATTTCAACCATTTCATATGTGGAATGAATTGGACTTAGTAAGTGATGGGTGGAGTCTGCTATAGCTTCTCGATGAATCAGTAGGTCTAATGAAACAAACTAGTTTCTTGGTAAAAGACCTTGAAAAAAATATTATTTTCAATCTTGGCATGAGGCCTTGACTGTATGGTTATGATGTCCGCCATTATGAATTCCATCATTATGAAATTGGATATTGGTATTACATGTGATTATTTGAATAGTAGAATTTCCATGTGAATAAGTAAATAGAATTATTAGATTTATCCTCGCCATATTATGTTGATGTTTAAGTTTAAAAGTCTTGGTTTTAGTCTTATAAATTTCCTTAAATGTTTATGCTTATTTATCATAGTTTCTGCTATATTGTTATCCTTACTGAGCATCTGAGCTCACCCCTATTTATGTTTTATTTTTCCTAGGATGTGAAGATGTATATTATGATTAACTTGTAGGAATATTCTAAGTATTATGAGAGTTTTCAAAGGGGACACAATGTTGTTGTTTTTATTTCATGATGTTGTGTAAAACTTATTTATGTATCTAGTACTTCCAAGGATACTAAAATGATCGATCATTTGGGACATGATTCCTTGTATCATGCCAATGTTATGTAATAATGTACTAACTCTAGGTAACTGGGGTAGGTGCATTATAGTTGGTATCAGATGAAGTTTAATACAAGCCTATGAAACTAGATTTAGAAAAAATATGATGAGAGAACATTACCCTAACATAGACTTTGAGGATTAGTATAGATGAACTTCCTTGAATTTTGGTAATGTAGAGATTTTGTGAGTTTTCCAAGAAATACATCCATGTCTGGATATAAGAAGGTAGAGGAAGCTCTGGAATAGATGTACTTAGGAGCGAAATCATTGACAAGGAGTTTCGGGCTTGACCCGGGGTATCCTCATACACAACAACAAGGATTTCTGCACTCTTGGTTATGATACTGCTAGGGGATATGATTAAGATAATTCACATTCTTTTTACAAACCATTATGAATGATTTATGAGTAAATAATTCCACAAATAAAACATTTTTTTTATGGTTATGGATTATATCCGTAAACTATTCAATTTCTGTTAGGTATTTTACAAGTCTTAAATTATGCATTGTGATTCATAAACTAATTTAGTGTATGCCATTGTTTCGAAATGGTGCCTAATGGAAGGAATAGAAACCGTATCAATGCATTTAATCAATTTAGGGATTTCTATCCTACTCAAGTTAATTTTAGTGGAGTTGGTGATGAAACTGGTGCTAATAAACTTATCACCATACTGAGACAACTCAATCAGGTTATGAATAATAACCTTACCCATATAGAGCACCCTGATCCATAATGCGGAGGATAAATTTTAGACCGCTTCATGAGGTAAAAACCACCACCATTCAATGGTACTAAAAATCCATTTTTAGATGACCAATGGATAAGTTCCTTAGGGAAAATATTTCATGAATTGGGGAGTAACGAAAGGGAAAAAGTTGTCATGGCAGTTTATCGCCTCACGGGAGATGCAGATCAATGGTGGTCATTAATTCAAAACACAAAAGAGGATGAAGAAGTATCAAATATGTAATAGAGGGAGTTTAAAGAACTTTTCATAGAAAAATAATTTCCTTGTGACTATCGAGCAAATATGGAAAGAAAATTTCAGAGTCTGAGGAAAAAGAAGGATGAGAATGTCGCAAAGTATGAGGATAACATTTCAAGGTTATAAAGGGATTCAAAAAATTACATATGTAACCCAAGGAGTAAAACTGATTGATTATTTAGTGGGTTAAAACTATTTATACATCTAGTATTAGTCTCACAATCCTTTTCATTGTACAAAGATATTGTCTCATGTGCTATCATGATAGAAAAGGAATTATCTAAGTCTTACGACTTTAAAGAAAAGAAAGAGAAGAATAGATCTATTGAACAATCTGGAAATAGAAATAAGGATAATAAGGGAAAATGATGATTTTCTATCCTATATTAAATGTGGTGAGAAACACCTCGGTACTTTCCTGAAGGGAATGAGAGTCTGTTACATGTGTGGTGAAAAAGGCCACCAAGCTCGTTATTGCAAGGGAAAGAAAGAACCTGTCAATGTTGAATACTACAATTGTAGATAAATGGAGAATTATGCAAATTAATGTCCTAATACCCAAGCAAACTTACCTAAAAAATAGCCAATTATGCAAGGCGAAGATTATTCTATAACTACTGTTGAGGTTGAAGCTCTGAATGACATGGTTGAAGGTAATTGAATGGTTTTCTCAAGTTTAGCCAAAGAAGAACTTGATTCTGGATCATCACATTGTTTCATATCTTCCTAGTTTTCTAAGAAAATTATATATTTCCAATTTGATTTAATAAGGGAGTTTCCAGTCAAAACACCTATGGTATGTATCATTGAAACAATGTATTGTGTATCAATTCCCATTAAGGAATATAAATGATCTTTATATACAAATATCATCATCATACCTATGATTGAATTTGATATAATCCTTGTCATGGATTGGACTTTGGACCATGATTCAAGAATTTATTCTATGAAGAAGGAGGTTACAATTTTCGATGATGATAAGAAGTACCTTATCTTTAGAGAAGAAACGTCACCATATGATTCTTATCTAGATCCACCCGCAGTGGCTCTAATAAATATACTTATTGTGGAGGAAGTCAATGAAATAGATATGGGTGAGGAAAGGAATGTTCAAATAGAGTATGTACCTATTGTGCAAGAATATGTTGATTTGTTTCCATAGGATTTACCTAGACATCCTTCAGAATGAGTAATTGAGTTTCCATCGATTTAATTTCTAGTTCAAGGCCCATATTGAAGACCACTTATAGGATAGCCACTATCAAATAATGGAACTAAAAATACAACTAGAGGAATTGAGTGAAAATGAATTTATTCACCAAAGTGATTCTCCATGGAGAGCCCCTGTTTTTACTTAGAGGAAAGATGGATCTATGAGGTTGTGCATTGACTACATGGATATCAAATCTATAACAATAATAAAAAAGTACACCCTACCTCAAATTGATGATTCATTCAACCAACTTCATTGAGATCAATATTTTCCAAATATTGACCTTTGATTGGGAAATCATTAGTTGTGCTTGAAGAAGGAAGGAATTCCGAAGATAACATTTCGTATCAGGTATGGGTAATAAGAGTTTACAGTAATGCCTTTTGGACTAACTAATGTACCCTCTGTTTTCATGGATCTAATGTATATTGTTTTCAATTAATATATTGATGAATTTATAGTGGTATTTATTGATGATATATTGGTTTACTCCAAAAGCTATGAAGATCAGGAAAATTACTTGTACACTATTCTGAAAAACCTCTGATGAAATGAATTATATGGGAAGGTTAGAAAGTGTAAATTCTGGCTTCAGGAGATTTCTTTTCTTGGCCATATTGTCTCTAATGGAAGAATCTCTATTGATCCTTCTAATACAAGAGAAATAAAATAATTGACAACATAGACGAGTATAATTGAGGTACACAGTTTTGTTGGTTTAGTTGGTTATTATCAGCGTTTCATCCAATATTTTTCCTGATTGGGTAACCCATTAACCAAGATCACACATAAAGGGGTTAAATTTGTTTGAAAAAAAAGAGTGTGAAGAATGTTTTGAAAAACTTAATAGAATATTAGTCAATTATCATATCTTGACTCTAACAACAGGGAATGATGGGTCTGTTATTTATAGAGATTCTTCAAAGAATGGACTTGGTTGTGTCCTTTTGCATAAAGATAGAGTTATTTCTTATGCACTATGAAAACCAAAAATACATGAACAAAACAATCCCACTCATGATATTAAGTTATAATCTGTAATATTTTCCTTGATGATATGGAGACACTATATCTATGGTAAAAAATGTGAGATATATACTGATCACAAGAGTTTGAAGTATATTTTACCACAGAAAGAACTCAACATGAGATAAAGACGATGGCTTGAACTACTCAAGGATTATGATTACACTAAACGCTACCACCAGGGGAAGGAAAATAAGGTGGAAAATGCTTTGAGCAGAAATAATCATGGAGTTTTGAACAAGATGAGAGTTAAAAGTGTTCCTATGTTCATGGATCTAGTAAATATGGATATGGGAAAAATAATGGAAGATGAAACCTCAATAATTTTTCAAATGATTTCCAAACCATATTTACTAGAAAGGATAAAAAGCTCTCAAACTAAAGATGAGGAGTTTCAAAAGAAAATTGAACCTGTGAATGATGGGTGATTGATTGACTTCATATATGAAGATAGAATTTTGAAATTTGGGAAAAGACTTTGTGTTCCTGACATACCTGATCTAAAAATGGAATTGTTGGATGATGCTTATAGCTCCAATTTCTCTATACACGGTGGAATCACTATGATGTATAGATATTGAAAAAAAAATTGGTTGGACAACATGGAGAAGGATATTGCTGATTATGGGTCAAGATGTATGGTTTGTCATGAGGCTAAGGCTGGAAGACAATTTCCTAGAGGATTCATGCATCCTCTTCAAACACCTGAGTGGAAATGGGATAATATTACGATGGACTTTGTCATAGGGATACTAAAGACTCCTAAAAGGAATGATGCAATATTGGTCATTGTTGATCATCATACCATTCTAGCACATTTTTATGCTATAATAAAAGATTTACCTTTTGAACGTTTAGAAATAAAATATATTAATGAAGTTTTAAGACTTCATGGTGTACCCCTATTGATTCTTTCAGATTGTGATCCCTGTTTCACATAAAAATTATGGAAAAGTCTTCAGAAGGCCTTGGATACAGAACTTTGTTTAAGCACTACCTTCCAGCCTCAAAATGATGGAAAATAAAAACAGACTATTCAATCCATAAAAGACTTGATGAGATCTTGCTCACTTGACTTTTAAGGTATGTGGGATCAGTATTTACCTCTGGTAGAATTTTCCAATAACAAAAGCATCCATTGAAGTATTCAGATGGCACCATATGAAGAATTATATAGAAAGAGATGTCGCACACCAACTTGTTGGGATGATGTTGGTGAAAGAAAACTCAATGGCCCAGAACTTGTTGAGGAAATATTGGAAACAAGTAAGATTATCCAAACGCACAACAAATTAGCTCAAAGTAGGAAAAAGAGTTATGTCTATAACTGAAGGAAAGATTTGGAATTTCAAGTAGGATATCATGTTTTTTGAAGGTATCTCCATGGAAGGGTGTTATACGATTCATTAAGAAGGGAAAATTAAGAAGCAGGTATATCAGAACTTTCAAAATTCTAGAACGAATTGGAGTTGTAGCTTATTGTTCGGGAATCCAGCGAAGTCTCTCCAAATTTCATGATGTGTTCCACATATCACAGTTGAGAAAATACATGCCTAACCTAACACATGTACTCACATATGATGAAATAGAACTCTAACCTGATCTATCTTATTGTGAAGATCTTATCAAGATTCTTGATACCAGAGAATAAGTGTTGAGAAATCAAACGACTCTTCTGCTAAAAGTTCTATGGAGAAACTATAAGATGGAAGAGGCAATATGAGAACCCAGAGAACTTATGATGAAGAACCTACCGAATCATTTAATGCCATAGTATTCTAGAAATTTCAATGTCGAAATTATTTAAAGGAGGGAATGATGTAACACCCCAAGCTTCCACGGTATGCTTCTCTTTGAATAATGTAATAGTTTGCGTTGTATATAAATTTGAGTTCTAGCACCCCACGACCAATCAAACTCGCCGTTATGAATAGTAATACCCTCTTTTTTAAATTTTATAATTTTTATTTTTCAAAATGGGCTTCATTTTTGGATTTGGAATATCAAAATTAGCTTAAGGTTAATTTTGGTATTTTTCTGAAAGCTTTCATATTTTGATTAATAGTGAAAAACATTTCGTTATTTATTAAAATCAACTTTTTATTTAAATAATTAATTATTTTATGTAAATTTATTTTTGGTAAAAAATGATACATAATACCTATATATGGTCAATGTAATTAATTGGAGTCATTTTATAATAAGATTAGATATATAAAATTTTATTGAACTTTTAACGTCTTTTACCCACCTTGTAGGCACATTTGTAAATTTGTATAAAACATAGCTTTACCACTTCTGTGAATTGAATTTCAAAAATACTAGGGACATGGTTGAAATCACTATGTAAAATTTGGTTCAATAAGATGAAAATAATTTTTTGTGAATAGTAACTTTTGAATTTTATTTACTGCAGTTAAATGTAAATAGAATAATTAAAGGTAAAAAATGATATTATAATTACCCTAAAACATGACCTAATTCTATTAGATAAGTCTATTTCAAACAAAATCAACCTTACGATTAAAATATCATCCTTTTGGTCCACTTTTATTAGATTAGGACATTTATTATTATTTTATTTAAAGAAGAGTTAAAAGTTTTAAATTCAATTTTTAATTACTAAACTATTTTTAATACAGAATTATACATAAGATAAATTCTACTATAAATATTCATTAGAAAGATAATATTATTTCCTAAATAATGGTATTTTATTTATAATTTTTAGACATTAAATAATTAAATTTATTTATGACACAGTAATGATGCCATTGTTACCTTATTAATGAAAGATTAAAATAATTGATATAATAAATATCCAAATAAATGTAAATTGAGACTTCTGATGAATTAAAATAATTTTCTATGTTAATATGACATATTAGGGTTGATTAAATAATTTTTTTTATAATTGATAAAGTTTTTATGACTTTCACAAAAACAAAATACCAAATATTCTCAAAATTGACAGAAATGATTTTTTAAAACAAATACTATATTATTTTTTTATATAATATTCATAAAAATATATGGTTCGACCTAAGTACATAGATAAGGTTAAATATATAAATAATGAACCACTTGGAGTTCTCTTTTCTTTTTATATTATGTTTATTAAACAATTATTATAATAATACAAGAATACAAGGTAAAAGTTGATATATTTAACTGAGAGTTAAATCTAAAAGATAAGTTTAAAATGGTCACCTAAACCTATCTTAAAACTATTGGTTGAAAGGTTTTCGACCCATACCCACCTTATCCTAAAAAAAATCTTTTGGATCCGTTATAAACCGAATATGATTGTATAATAAAATAATATTTTAATCTTTTCCTAAAGTGACCCTCGCCTCTCTTATAAAAGGTTACTTCACCTTCTCCAAAAATATCACCTACAAGGCCATTTGGATCTACCAAACCCTACTGAATTATACTCCCAACAACCTTAACATCAGAAAAGAGGCCTTACATTGATTAGAAGACAACCTAAGGAGTCATTTTGATCAAATCAAAAGGAATCACCCGAAGAAGAGGGAATAATTTCATCACCTCTTTCAATGTTTTTTCTTCTTCCACTTACTCTTTCTTTGTTGATTCCATACCAAAATAATAACTCCAGTAACTTATAAATACTGCGATGTTATTATAAATATGGTACAACCATATTAATTATTCTATCCATCATATGAATGAAAAGTCCCCATATATGCGTATGTACGACATACAGTCTTCGCGTCGTGGTGTAGTTTGTTATTCAAACACTTCATTATTTTGATGGGTATAATAATTAGTATAACTATTGTAAATAATAAATATAACATGTTATTGATTATATATATATGATATACCATCCAATTACATATTATTTCAGCATAAATAGAATGATATTGTCACTCCTGTGTACATAAGTTTTACCGTCTCCACGAACGCAATGAAATTCATTCCCCATCATAACGATTCAAGAATAATTTTCATTTTATGATTAAAAATAATGTTCAAGAACTTAATATAAATTGTGATATGGATTAAATACATCCTATACATAACAACCATGGATTAAGTAACCAATAATATAAAGGAAAACGAATCAGGTAACACAAGAAAGATTGATACTACTGAAATATTATGAACAAAGAAATATTAGAAGATTATATATGATATCATATTTATATATGTTCTTCTTGTTTAATTTAATAAATTTGTTTTAACTATTATATAGGAAGTTAATGTTCCCTCGATCAAGGAAAAGTACAAGTTAAGGTTTAATTCTACAATCTCTTCATTATCAGAGGTTGTTTTACATGAGTATCTACTGAGACCTCTTTATCATCAACATCCATGTTTCTTAAAAATGTATTTCAAACCATTTTTTAATATTTACTAGAATACAGGTTAAAGTAATTTATACCATTTTTTGACTTATTATAAACTATTTTGAAAGGAATCTTTTTTTCGTTTTCCAAACAAGGTACTTTATTACCTTTTCGATAAGATTAAAGAAAGAATGTTTTTAAACTTATACGGAGAATGTAGCTATTTTCTGTTGTTATAACTCCTTAGAAGCTTCCATTACATGCTCATAAAAATATTTTCAAAATAAATGTTTTGTTTTATAATAATGTGACTTTTAAATGATTTCAAAATAGAAAGAGATATTTCTCTCAAATAGTTTTGATTTTATCTATGTCAACATCTTTTGATGGATTTTACATTTATATAAAGTTTATTTATTATGATAAAATCTTTCATATTATATTGAAGGTTTTGTAATATATTTGACTGTGGATGTGTTATTTTTATACCATTCATGTTTTATAGTTAAAGTATTAAAATTTCATATGCTATTTTTAATATGAATGTTTATGTTATGTTTCATCATGTTCAAACAAGGAATACATTGGACCTAGTAAATGACGGGTGGAGCCCGTTATAGCTCCTTGATGCATCAGTAGATCTCACGAGACAAAATAGTGTCTTGGCACAAGGCATTGAAAAAATATTTTTTGTAGTCTTGGCACGAGGCCTTGACTCTGTGGTTTTGATGTCCGGCATTATGCATTCCATCATTACGAAATTGGATATTGATATTACATGTGATTGTTCAACAAGTAGAAAATCCAAGTGAATAATTAAATGGAATTATTTTATTTATCCTTGCCATATTATGTTTAAGTTTTAAGTTTAAAATGATTGTGTTTTAGTATTATACACTGCCTTAAATGTTTATTCTTATTTAGGATGTTTTCCACTATATTTTTATCCTTACTGAGCATCTAAGCTAACCCCTTTCTTATGATTTATTTTCCCCAGGATGCAAAAAATTATATTAAGATTAACCTGAATAGTCTATGGGATATAAGAGTGTTCAAAGGGGAAAAAGTTGTGTTTTTATTTTATGATGTAATGTAAAACATATGTATGTATCTAGTAAATCCAAGACTAATAAACTGATTAGTCTTTCGGGACATGATTCATTATATCATCCCATTGTTATGTAATAATGCACCGATTCTGGGTAACTGGGTTCAGAGCATTACACTGGTAGCATAGATATGGATTGATTATTACTATGCGACTAGAGGTTCTGTTTATCCATCTAATGTATTCGGTAAAGATTAATGTAACGACAAAGGTATTGAAATAATAATAATTTTTTTTCATTTCAAATAATATTTATGAATAAGATATTAATTTTAGGATAAATATGACACTTTTTTCGATAGCATACAAAAAATGAAACAATGGTTTTCCTTGAAATCTTACGCTGCACACAACATTGAGTTATATCGAAAAATAAAATAATAATAATAATATTTTAAATGGATATTAACACATAGCCGTTGTATTTTTGGAAATGAAAATAACTAACTATATTATGATTAAACATATTTGTAAAATGTTTTTATATTTATCCAATAAATTATAAAGTCTTAAAATTAGAATGAAATCTATTTTTAGCATGAAATACTTTAATAATCTTTAAAAGGTCTATTTACATCATTTTGATGGAAGACTCTTTTTAAATATAGCATTTTCAATTTTATATGTTCAATTTGACAAAATAAAATTATTTTTTAGAAGAAGGACATCCATACTTACTTTGGATGAATGTTTTTTATTTTTCTGAGAAAATTCAATTTGTATAAATAGTGAAAAATACTACATTATAATTAAAAACTGACTTTTAATTTAATTTATTTATACAGTTAGATTGTAATTTTCATTGGGTTTAAAGTTTAATTGGATTATATTTTTATCATTTAATCCAATTTCGGTCATTTTATGTAATTTCACTTTGAAATTGGACATAAACACATGCCAATCTTTTGGTTGTTGTTACTTCTTAAAAACACGTTTTTTTGGTTTTGACAACCTGAATAATTTTTAAATTAATTTCAGCAAATTATATGATTTTAATTTGGAAAAAGGGAATCCATATTTGGAATCATGAGTTCTAAATTTTTTAAATAGGTAAATTTTATTTTTAGACATTATGAATAGTAACTTCAGTAAATATTTTATTTACCATGGTTATAGGATAAGTCTAGTAAATAAGGGTAAAAAATAATATTAAATTATCGTAACACATGTCTTAATCCTGTTGAATGAGATACTTCCGACCAAGGTCATTATTGAGTCTATTTTAGGACCCCATGGCGCCACTTGTGTGTGAAAAGGACATTTAATTACTTTTAATTTATAGTTAGGGAAAATATAACATAAATATATATCTTTAAATAAAAACAATTTTATATAGGGTTATATATGTTATCCCTTTGACTATAAATTTTCATTAGATCTCTAAAAATATTCACTACATCTTGTTATTTTATTTATAAATTTTAGATGTCAAATAAATAAATTTATTTATGAATCAATGATGATGTAGTGATTACCTTATTAATGAATGTTTTAAACAAATTATATTATAAAAAATAAAATATATTTTTTGAAACTTTTTATGCCATACTCGAATTTTAGGGATAATTATGGCTTGTAACATTTTAATTAATAAAGTTTTATTGAATGAACCATGTTGTTATGCATTTTGTAAAAATCTTGATTTGAATAGTATAGAAATTGTCATAAATGAGTTTTTAAAACAAATAGTATTTTAATAAATGATATAATAGTCTTAAAATAATATGATTTAGCCAAATGACTTAGATAATGTTGAAAATGTCATTAATGAACCACTTGAGGTTTTATTGTCATTTTATGGTAAATATGTTAACCATATAGTATGACTATACAAAAAGATATGATAAGAGTCAAATAAGTTAACTAAGGGTTAAATCTAAATGATAAGGTTAAATTTGAAACCCAAACCTGTCTAAAAACTATTTTTTGAGAGGAAGTATAAAAATAATCATCCTATATTAGAATTAAATGAGTTTTTTACCTCTTTAAAAACGAAATTACATTTATAATAAAATAATGTTTCAAACTTTTCTAAAATACCCAACATCCCTCTTATAAAAGGCCCCCACTTCAAACCCTTACTCACACCTATCCTGATCTCTTGCCTCATCCAAACTCTGCCAAAATTATCTCCCAACATCCTTATCTTACTACTAGAAACCATACCTTTGGAATAAGGCAGTTCAAGAAGGCCATTTAGCTTAAATCAAAAGGAGTTACCCGATTTGAGGAAATGTCTTCTCTCAAGATTATTCCATTTATTTTTCCTTCTCCAACCTCATAAACTATTTTTATTCCATTATTTTATAAAAAAACTAGTATCTTCAGTATAATAGGATGTTTTTATGAGAATTATTAAACTTACACTCACACACATCTCCATTAAATAGATTTAGAACCTATTGCTTTTGTGGACGCCGAACTACTTCTTCACGAAACGATGATTGTTCAATTATATCCGACCTCCTATCAAGGTGGACATTATGATGGAAATTTATTCATATATGATATATATTATATTTATATTGCTTATATATTTTTGTATTCTTAATTTATATCACACCTTTATGTTTTCCATAACACATCAATACGATAAATTTAATTTGAGGAAGTGCGGACTACCGCCCCCTCAAAGTGATATGACACGTTTAGGCTATACATGGAACGTATAAATGATTAAATTATTGATATTATGTAACATATATAAAATAGATATTATAATTGAATTATAATATACCTATGTATCATTTAGTTTTCATTTCATTGAATATAAAAAAGAAATGAAAGTAATGGTCACGCGTACGTATGACTTACCGTTTCCATGAACGGTGCATTTCACTTCTTATATCCAAATGTTATGGAATATTCTAAATAAATATATACTGGATATAAATTCATATATACTGAATATATAATTTATTTAAATCAAGAATAAAATTATGGAGATAATTAACTTTTTTCAACATGGACAATTTTTAATTATAACAAGTACATTTTTATCTCAAGTTCCGAACATCGACAAAACGACCGATATGAACTTGAATAATTATATGTAAGTTATATAAATTTAATAGTAACACCCATGTGTTTTAAGAAATATTTAAATAATTTTTATTCTTCACTATATTGTTTTGCACGCAATCGTTAGTTTACACAAACTATGAGATGCCCTTAATATAAAATTTCTGTTATAACCTAGACATTAAGTTAGTGGGAATAAATATAACTAACTTTTAAAATTTTATGAAAAATGTAATTAAATTATATGTCATATTAGTTATTTGAGTGAATGAAATTAATAAGATATGTATGTTATATAATTAAAATGATATTTTTTATATTCATCAAATAGATATTAAAAGAATGTTTTTCCGCCTTTTGATGGAAAAACCTTATTAATTTATGATTTAGGCACATTAATAATTTTAATATTAAAATTTAAATCTTTTATTTGGAAGTGGGATGTAGAAATTTACTTTGGTTAATATTATGATATTTTTCTGATAAGCTTCATAACTTGATGAATAATGAAAATACGCTAAATTTTAATAAAAAACAACTTTTTTCATTAAGATAATTTATAGGGTTAAGTAATAATATTTAATGGTTTTAAATTATAAATAAAATAAATTTTTACTTTTTAATATAATTTATGTCATTATCATTAATTTTACAATTAATTCACTTTTGAAATGTTTTAAATAAAAACCCATTTTTTTGGACAACGAGATTAATTTTCAATTAAATTTATGAAACTTCTTGTGTCTCGAATATGGAAAAATGGATTCCATATTTTTAATCAATAGGTAAAAATTATGTTAATATGCTACTTTTATTTTCGGGCATTATGAATAGTAACTACGGTAAATTGTTTTACCACAGTTAAAGGTAAATCGGGTAATTAAAGGTAAATATAATATTATAAAATTACCCTAAAACTTTTATTAATATAAGTGAATTATTATATTTCATCCAAAAACATACTTGGGTCGAAATGGTATGAATTGGAACCCACTTGGATGAGATTGAGACAATTGATTAATTTTATTTAAAGGAAAGTGAAATATGTCTCACTCAAACTTTAATAATTAAATTATTTTTAATATTAGGTTATATAGAATATAAATTCGATTATAAATACTAATTTGAAAGATAAAATGTTTTTCTTAATCATAGTTATTTATTTGTAATTTTTATGAAATATATAATTATCTTAATAGCTTATACATTAATGATGGAGGAATTAATTATTTTGTAAAAAATCAATAATATTGTTTTTATTAAGATAATAATACCCATTAAAAGGAAAAAAAACTTAACCAAACCTTATTGGTCGAGTATATATAAACCGTAAGAATACAGGGTTCAACTTGAAGACAATTTAGAGCCTTATAAAAGTGATTATGACACTTATATTTTTTATTTTAAATGATGTAAAAATTGTTACCTTCATAATTTAATAAATATACAACTTTAAATGTTTGTTTTTTTAGAAGCTAAAATCGACAGAAAGTATTATTATGAAATATAATAGATTTTTCTCTATCATAGTATTTTAGTTTTAATTTTTATGCAAAAAATAAGTAGATTAAACAATTATACAAAAATGTTGTAGTAATTATTTTATCAAGAGAAATATCTAATAAATAGTTCTAAAAATATTAAAATAAATATTATATGGTATAATTAATGTTGTCCACGAATTTTACAGATGAAAATTACTTGTTAGGAATCTATTAAATATTTTTTTCTATAATATCTTCTCTGTGGATTTTTTTTAAATTCAAAAAATTAATTATATCAAAATTGACACAATTGATATTTTATTAAAATGAATTATTATTAAATTGTTTATAAATTAAAAAAATATTTAAAAATTAAAAATTAAAAATTATATGGTCTACCATGTAATAAAGTATCAAATTATATACAATTAACAACACATAAGTAAGTATTCATAACCATTTAAAATTTATTACAATATTACCACAAATAAAATTAAATAGATTAAATAAGGATAAATCAAAATGATAAGTTTTAAAATAAAATAAAAGAATGTCTAAATTTTATTTGTTGATGATATTAAAACCCCATATCATATAATCTTAGAATTTGAGACATTTTTGAGGTTTTTTATGTGGGTTTGGTTTTATTATAAATTAATATTTTTGAGGTTTCCAAAAGTGACTCTCTCCTCTCTTATAAAATGGCACCCCTTCCCTCTCATCTTCAATCAATTTTGAGCCTTCAATCTCGGAAAACCCCTGAAAATTATTATTTTAAGCCTCTATAGTTACATTATAGAGGTTCTGGTCATCTCAAATGACCAACTCTAGTGACCTAAGGGGAAGTTTAAAGGAGACACTTTGAGGAAGATGTAATATCTTCTACTGATTCTTTCAAATTTATTTCTTATTATACTTCCTCTTACTCAGTTGTTCTATTATAAATTAATAAAATTGGTATCAATAATATACTGATATTTTATTATAAATATGAAACAACCCTAATTCACCTTCTATCCATCCTACGAAAAATGAAATAACCGCGTGTGCGTACGTACAGAATACCGTTTCCACGCCATGGTGTAATATTTTTTTTCATCACCAACATACTTTGATGGGTATAATTATGTAATAAATTACTATATATTATTATTTTAAATTGATATTGATTATGAAATTTTATACACCATACACTTCAATAAAATTCCACAATCTTGGGAATAATATCATCGCTCGTGCGTACGTACATCCTACTGTCTCCACGATGTGATGCGATTCGTTCTACATGATATTCATTGAAGAAATATTATATAAATTAATTGTACGAATAAATATGATATATATTATAATAATAAAATTCTTTTAATGATATATCTATAACCTAAAAAGAGGAATAAGAATTTATTTGACGAAACATGCATAAGAATATAAAGCAGTTAACACCCGGATAACGAGTAACAATGAAATGTTACTAATAAAAAGACATGAATATGAAAATATATGATATCATAGAAACAAAAATGATTATAGAATAAGTAAATTACATTATTTAAATCATTATATAGGAGGTTCAGATATGTATATAGCATATCAGACATAGGGTAAGGGAAAATCTCCCAATCTCATTACTTTATCCGAGTCTATTTATACTTCAGTATTTACTAGGGAATATTTATCATCAACATCCATGTTTCCAAAATATTTTATATTATTTTTATCCTCCTATAATTTTTGATATCCAATTTTACATATTTATGATTTTTTAATAAAAGAAATGAAAAAAATCTTTTTTTTTGTTTCCAGTAAGAGATACTTTTCGACTTTTCTGGCCAAAGTATGAGAAGAATGTTTTTTAACATATACAGAATGAAAAAATTTTTATAATTTCATAGGTAATTATTTCCATGTAAGCTTACATTACATTTTTTCACGTTTATTTTCAATTAACTTCTTTTTATTTAAAATTATGTTATATGTTGAGAAAAGAAAATGTTTTTGACGAAGAAAGGATATTTTCTTCAAGAACTAAGTTGAAGTGTTTTATAATTTTTTTTACATCTAAGATAGTATAAGGTTATGTTTCTAACCCTATTATTAAATTTATTTTATTATGTTCTTAAGGAACTATTTTTAGGAAGACCTTTTATCTTATGATGGCATGATGCTTAAGAATCCTATTTTATTACATGAGTTATGCTATGATGTATGATTTATGATTTTGTGGCACACATAATAATAGTTTCATTATGATATGGGTGAGAACTATATCTCTCTACAATGAATTCGCTAAATATTTTTATCTCATGAGATAGACAAGGATGGAATGAAAAGTTAATCTGGTTCAGTGAAACAGGACTGGAACGAGGAGAGAACTCGGTTTAGTAATGGAAATTGTCCGCTATGATGGTCTTGGAAATGAGTTATGAATAATATGTAATGATTTTCTATGCTTATGTGTGTATTCCAAAAAGTTTCATGTGTTATATTTTGATTATTTGGATTACATTGTAGTTCTATGATCTATCCCATGACCTGATATTATGGCCTCTTATGCAGGATAAGATTTTCAAATGTTATGATCTTAAGAATATGATATGATTGACATTTCATTTATTTACCCTTAATGAGAATTTGAGCTCACCCTATTGTATATTTCTTTTCCCTAGGTTAGGAATAAGGGTATTAAATATGATATTCCAAAAATGAGTCTAGATATGATCAAACAAACGGAAGACGATGTAGATTTTTTATGATCTAGTTGTTTATGTTTCCCAGTTTCTAAATACACTAAACCTATATGGTCCTGTCATGGTTTTCTTATATATTTTAATAAATATACATAAATTCTGAAGTATTAATAATGTATGTAATGTACGGGTTGTTATAGTTGGTATCAGTGGAAACGTATTGTTAACCTTTGGAAACTAGGATGTGAATGCCTTAGTAAGAACCCTAAGGATATGTCTAAGAATAGAACAAAATTCTAGTGTTTTAGAAATGGCCCTGAATAACCCATGATAAGACCTAAAGTGTGAAATTTTATTCTTGATTATGTGGTTTTCCTGTTCTAATTTGTGTTTCCCACACTATGCTTCTTGGTTTTAGTCAATTACTAGAACCCAAAAGAATCGTGTTAATGATGAATACGACATGAAATGAAATGATTGTCCCCCTGAGAAACCAAACATTATAGGAGATGGAATGAAAAATCTAGTAGCCATGATCACACAACATTCTCAATATATGAATCATGCAGGACTTCCAAACGAGGAAAGGAAGGAGCAACATTCTGTTGAATCCTTTATGAGGCAGCGTCCAGCTTCAATCATCGGGTCTTCTGATGCATTAGTGTCTGAACAATGGATCAGTACCACTGAAAAGATATTTTTAGTTCAAAAATTTTCTGAACATGATAAATTCATATTATTACTATATCATTTGGAAGGTGAAGCTGATCAATGGTGGAATCTTATCAATAATATGAGGCAAAGAGATGAAATTGAGTCCATGAAATGTGACGAGTTTAAGAACTTATTTTTCAAGAAGTAATTCCCTCATATTCTTCGAACAAAGATGGAGAAGGATTTTTTTGAACTAAAGAAAAAGAATGATCAATCCATTGGTACATATGAAGAAAATTTTACAAGACTTTCAAGGTATACTTCCAGAATTATTATCCAACATGAGAGTAAGATCGATCGATTATTTAGTGTCTTAAAACCAAATCTCTGAAAGGAGTTAGACATAATGGACTTCAATAGCTATGTGGAAATTGTTCGATGTGATCTCAAGGTTGATATGGATATTGGAGTAACCCATCAGTCATATGGGTTTGATAAGAATAGGAAAATGGAATTCAAAAGAAAATCTAAAGACCACACTGAAAAGAAGATGAGTTTTACCTTATGCTCAAAGTTTAGAATGAAACATGGTGGGAAATGTATTAAAGGGACAAGTAAATATTTTAAATGTGGAAAAGAAGTTCATCGAGAAAATGAATGCTGCAGTGATGGGAAAAAGATGTCTAATGATGAGAATAGAGAAAAGGCTACACAGAATGCACCTCCTATACTTCAATGTTACAAGTTCATGGAAATGTGGCATTATGCCAGTCAATGCCATAATCCAAGGGTTTTTTATGATAATCAACGTCAACAAACTCTTAAGGCCAAAGAAAAAGGAAAGTCATATGCAATTTCTATCAGAGATGGGTAGTACGATAACGAAGTAGTGAAAGGTACACTTACTATCCACTCTAATGTAGCAAATGATTTATTTGATTCTGGATCCACCCACTCTTTTATTTCTGAAAATTTCCTAAGGATATCATCGTACTACCTCAACAATTAGATGTTGAGTTAGCTGTGACAACTCATAATGGCATGACAGTTACATCAGAAGTTTATAATTCTTCTCCAATTGACATTTGTGGGAAAGTGATTCCTGCAAATCTTGTGATCCATCCTATAGTAGAATTTCATGTGATTCTTGGCATGGATTGGATTTCCTTACATGGAGCTCAAATCAATTTCCACAGAAGGGAAGTCACATTTCAAATTCCAGATCAATATATGATCATCTATCGATGCAAGGATGAATATAACCTTCCAGTCGAAATTTATTCCATCTTATGGGTCTTGATTCCAATATATGAATGTTATTTATCCCAAATGGTTAGTAAGAAACTCACGATTAGGAATATTACCTTTTTATGGGAGTTTGATGATGTCTTTCTAGAGGAATTTCTAGGTCCTCCACCAAATCGTGAAGTTGAGTTTTCAATAGAACTCATACCGGGTTCTATGCCCATTTCAAAGACAATGTATAGAATGGACCCAATTGAGTTGCAGGACTTGAAGAAGTAACTCCAAGAGAATCTTGATAAAGGATTTTTATGCCCTAGTGCATCACCTTGGGGAGCACCTTTTCTATTTGTTAAGAAGAAATATGGATCAATGAGACTCTGTATTGATTATCGTGAACTTAACAAGATCACTGTCAAGATGAAATATCCTCTCCAATGAATTGATGACTTATTTGACCAACTTCGTGGAGCTCAATAATTTTCCAAGATTGATCTTCATTCAGGGTATCGTCAATTAAGGGTCAAAAAGGAGGATATACCAAAGACAGCTTTCTGTACAAGGTAAAAACACTATGAATTTATAGTGATGCCATTTGGTCTTACTAATGCCCCTACTATCTTCATGGATCTAATGAATAGGGTATTTAGAAACTATATTGACCGGTTTGTGGTTGTCTTTATAGATGATATTCTTGTTTATTAAAAGAGCAAGGAAGAGCATGATGGTCACTTAAGAAATGTATTGAAGACCATAAGAAAGGATAATCTTTGTGCCAAATTTACCAAGTGTGAATTTTGGCTTAAAAAAGTTTCATTTTTGGGTCACATAATCTCAAGAGAGGGATATCTATGAATCCAGAAAAAAAGAGGTTATTTAAATATGGTTGAGACCAACAACAGTAACTCTGATCTGAATTTTTCTTGGTTTTGCTGGATATTATTAGTGTTTTGTGAAAGATTTTTCACGATTATCTAATCCACTCGCCAGGTTGACTTAAAAAGGAGTTAAGTTCATTTGGATGGAGGAGTGTGAATAGAATTTCAAGGATTTAAAAAAAGGTTAGCCAATGCACCTGTACTCACACTAACTTGTAGTGGAAAAAGTTTTTTGATCTAAAGTGATGCATCCAAGAAGGGATTGGTTCTCATGAAAAACTATATGGTGATAGATTATGCCTCACGAAAATTGAAAATCCAAGAAAAAAATTACCCAACTCATGATTTGAAGTTAGATGCGGTAATATTTTCTTTAAAAATATGGAGGAATTATCTTTATGGTGAAAGGTGTGATATTTATACTGATCATAAAAGTTTAAAGGATATTTTCACACAAAAGGAGAAGAATATGCGCCAAAGAAGATGGCTGGAGTTGATTAAAGATTACGAATTATCTATACATTACCACCCTAGGAAAGAAAACAATTTGGAAGAAGCATTAAGCCTACAAGACCATTCCATCATATCCATGATGAGGATCACGAAAGATCCAATATTTATGGATTTGCAAAGGATGGATCTTGAAATTATAACAGAAGGGGAAAAATATTATCTTTCTCAAATGAATGTCTGACCATCTATACATGTGAAGATTAAAGAGGCACAAAAGGAAGATGTAGAGTTACAGAACAAGGTGAAAATGTTCCTGAATTAAACATTAATGGTGATAAAATAATAAGGTTCAAGAATTGGGTTTGTTTTCCTCCTATAACGGAATTATTTGAGGAAATATTAGATGAGGCTCAAAGTTATTCATTCATTGTTCACCCTGGAAGGACAAAGATATATGGGGACCTGAAAGAGTACTTCTGGTGGGATGGCATGAAAAGAGATGTTGCTGAATATGTATCTCGGTGCTTGGTTTGTCAGCATGTTAAGGCTGAAAGACAGAAGTCTAAGGGGATGTTGCAACCATTACCCACACCAGAATGGAAATGGGAAAACATCACTATAGACTTTTTCACCAGACAACCCAAAACATACAAAGGAAATAATGCTATCTGGGTTATAGTTGATCATCTTACAAAGTCAACACACTTCATTACTATTAGAGAGGATTTATCTCTTAATCAGCTTGCAGTAAATATGTAAAAGAAGTGGTAAGATTGCATGGAGTACCATTTTACAATACATCTGATCAGGATCTGAGGTTTACATCTATGTTTTGGTGAAGTATTCATCATTATCAAGATACAGAGTTGATTTTTAGAACAACTTATCATCCTCAGATAGATGGTTAGTCTGAAAGGATAATTCAAACTCTAGAAGACATGTTGAGATCTTGCTCTATGGATTTAAAAGGTTTTTATAATCGGCACCTACCATTGGTGGAATTTTCTTACAACAATTGCTTTCACTCTAGTATTTAGATGGATATTTTTGAAGACCTCTATAGAAAGAAGTGAAAACCCCCAACTTGCTGGGATGAAGTTAGAGAAAGAAAGCTATTAGGACCTCATCTTGTTAATGAAATGGAAGAAATGGTCAGATTTATTCAACAACAAATAAGAGCATCTTAGAGTCAATAAAAAAAAGTTATGATGACATCCTAAGAAAAGACCTAGAGTTTGAAGTGGGAGATAAGGTATTCTTACGAATATCTCCCTGGAAGAGAGTAATGATATTTGGAATGAAGGGAAAGCTGAGCCCTAGGTATATCTGTCTTTTTGTGATTCTGGATCGTGTTGGGACAACAGCTTACTGATTGGAACTTCCACCGAATCTCACACATGTTCATGATGTGTTCCATGTATCCCTCATGAGAAAGTACATTCTTGAACCTTCACATGAACTAAGATTAGAATTCATACCGCTATAACAAGATCTTTCTTAGGAAGAAAAAATAATAAAGATTCTGGATCTTAGAAAAAAAGTTCTATAAAACAAGACCACTCGATTAGATAATGTTTTATGGAGGAACCACCAATTAGAAGAAGCTATATGGGAACTTGAGGATATGATGAATAAGAGGTATCCTCATCTTTTTTTCACAAGTGATGAATTTCATGGGTGAAATTTATTTTAAGGGGGATAGAATGTAACACCCATGTGTTTTATGAAATATTTAAATAATTTGTATTCTTAAGTAGCTAGTTTTTCATGCAATCATTAGTTTCAAAAAACCGTGAGATGCCCTTAATATAAAATTTCCATTATAACCTAGCCATTATGTTTGTGGGAATAAATATAACTAACATTGAAAAATATGTGATAAATATAAATCAATTATATGTCATGTAAGTTATTTTATTGAATGAAATTAATAAGGTATGTATGTTATATAATTAAAATTATATATTTTATAATCATCAAATAGATATTAAAAGAATGTTTTCCCTCATTTTAGTGGAAAACCATTTTTAATTTATGATTTAGGCACAGTAATAATTTTAATATTAAAATGTAAACCTTTTATTTGGAATCTGGCTATAAAAATATACATTGGTTAAAATTATGATATTTTTTCTCATAAACTTCATAATTTGATGAATAGTAAAAATACGCAAAATTTTAATTAAAAAAACTTTTTTATAGAGATAATTTATATGGTTATATTATATTATTGAATGGTTTTAAATTATAAATAGAATATATTTTTACTATTTAATATAATTTATGTCATTATAATTAATTTTACAACGAATTCATAGGTAAAATCATTTCAATCTTTAGTAATGTTTTAAACAAAAACCCATTTTTTTTGACAACAAGATTAATTTAAAATTAAATTTCTACAACTTATGTGTCTTGAATTCAGAAAAATAGATTCAATATTTGGAATCAATAGGTCTAAATTATTTTAATAGGCTACTTTTATATTTGGGCATTATGAATAGTAACTAGAGTAAATTATATTTACCACAGTTAAAAGTAAATCGGGTAATTAAGGGTAAAACTAATATTATAAAATTACCCTAACACTTGTATTAATATAATTGGATGATTATATTTCATACAAAAACATACATGGGTCCAAATGGTATCTATTGGAACCCACTTGGGTGAGATTGAGAAAATTAATATATTTTATTCAAAGGAAAGTGAAATATGTCTCACTAAAACAATAATAATTAAATTATTTTTAATACAAGGTTATACAGAATATAAATTTGATTATAAATACTCATTTGAAAGATAATTTTTATTTATTTATCATGGTTATTTATTTTTAATTTTTATGAAATATATAATAACCATAATATCTTATACATTAATGATGGAGAAATTATTTATTTAGTGAAAAATCAATAATATAGTATTTATTAAAACAAAAATACCCATTAAAAGGAAAAAACACTTGACCAAAACTTATTGGTAGAGTATATATAAACCATAACCATCCAAGTGTAGACTTTTGGACCATTTAGAGCCTTATAAAAGTGATTATGACACTTATATTTTTTATTTTAAATGATGTCTAAACTGTCGCCTTCATGATTTAATAAATCCAACATTTTAAAAGTTGGTTTTTTAGAAGATAAAATCGACTAAAAGTATTATTATGAAATATATTAGATTGATATTCATCATAGTATTTTTTTTAAATATTAAGAAAAAATTAGTATATTAAATAATTATACAAAAATATTGTAGTAATTATTTTATCAAGAGAAATATCAAATAAATAGTTTTAAAAATATTAAAATAAATATATATGGTATAATTAATGTTCTAAATTTTTTTTAAAGATGAATATGATTTTCTGGAAATCTATTAAATATTGATTTTCAAAAATATCTTCTGTTTGAATTTTATTTAAATTCATATAAATGAATTCTGTCGAAATTGACACTATTGTTATTTTATGAAAATAACATATTATTAAATTGATTAACAATCACAAAAATATTTAAAAATTACAAATTAAAATTTATATGGTCTACCATGTCATCAAGTGTCCAATTCTATACAATTAACAACACATAAGTAAGTATTTATAACCATTTAAAATTTATAACAATATTACCACAAATAAAATTTAAGAGATTAAATAAGTATAAATCTAAATGATAAGGTTTAAAATAAAATCAAAATATGTCTAAATTTTATTGGTTGATGATATTACAACATTATATCATCTCATCCTATAAGTTGAGTCATTTTGGATGATTTTATGAGGGTTTTGATTTTATTATAAATTAATATTTTTGAGGTTTCAAAAAGTGCCCCTCTCCTCTCTTATAAAAGGGCACCCCCTTCCCTCTGCTATTCACTCAATCTTGAGCCTTCAAGATCAGAAAAAGCCTACCAAGTACTCTTCTCAACCACTCTAGTTACATTATAAAGGTTATGGTATTCTCAAAGTACCAACTCTAGTGCCCTAAGAGGATGTTTAAAGGAGGCACTTCGAGGAAGAGGTAATATCTTCTACCGATTCTTTCAAATTTATTTCTTATTCTACTTCCCCATAATTATTTGTTTCACTATAAAGTAATTACATCAGTATCACTCACATATTGATATGTTATTATAAATATGAAACAACCCTATTTCACATTATAACCATCCTACAGAAAATGAAATCACTATACGTGCATACGTACAGAATACCGTCTCCACTCCATGATGTTATCTTTTTTTTCATCACCAAAATACGTGGATGGGTATCATGATGGAAGAAATTAGTATATATAATTATTTTAAAGTTATATTTATTCTAAAATATTATACACCATACACTTCAATACAATTCCACAATCTTGTGAGTGATATCATCGCTTGTGCGTACGTACAACCTACTATCTCCACAATGTGATGCAATTAGTTCTACATGATCTTCATTGAAGAATGATTATATAAAAGAATTTAATGAATAAATATGATATATATTATACTAATACCATTATTTAAATTATATAAATATAATCTAAAAAGAGTAATAACAATTTATTTGGAAAAACATGCATAAGAATATAAAATAGTTAACACTCGAATAACGAGTAACAATGAAATGTTACTAATAAACAGATAAGAATATGACCATATATGATATCATAACAAAGACTATGATTCTTGAATAATCCAATTAAATTATTAAATCATTATATTGGATGTTTAGATACTTACAAAGCATATCATACCTAAGGTAAGGGAAAATATGGAAATCTCATTTTTTATCCAAGATTGTTTATACTTCAGTATTTACTGGGGCATATTTATCATCCACATACATGTTTCCTCAATATGTAATAGTATTTTTATTCTCCTAAAATTTTTGAATCCAATTTTACCTATTGACGAGATTTTATTAAAAGAAATGAAAAGAATATTTTGTTATTTTCAGTATGAGATAGTTTTTGACTTTTCCAGCCAAAGTATGAGATGAATGTTTGTTTTAACTTATAAAGCATGAGAGGATTTTTATGCCTTAATAGGAAATTATTTCTATGTAATATTCCTTTACAAGTTTAAAGTTTATTTTCAATTAAATTCTTTTAATTTAAAATTTCTTGACATTTTGAGAAAAGAAAATGTTTTTGATGAAGAAAGGATAATTTTCTTCAAGATATAAGTTCAAGTGTTTTATCAATATTATTTTCTATCTATGATGATATAGGGTTATGTTTATAACCCTATTATTACATTGATTTTATTTTGTTCTGATGGAATTATTTTAATGAAGTTCTTTTATCTTATGATGGCATGCTATTTAATAATCCCATTTTATTACATGGGTTATGCTATGATGTATGATTTATCATTTTTTGGAACACATAATAATGGTTTCATTATGTGATGGGTGGGACCTATCTCTCCCTCAAATTAATTGGGTAAATATTTTTATCTCATGAGATAGACATGGCTAGAATGACAAGTTAATTCAGTTCAGTGATACCGGACTGGAACAAGGAGTGAACTCAGTTCAGTAATGGACATTGTCTACTACAATGGTCTCGACAATGATCCATGAATAATATGAAATGACTTTATATTCTTATGTGTATATGACACAAACTTTCAAGTCTTATTTTATGGTTATTGGGATTAAATTTCTGTTCTATGATTTATCCCATGACATGATATTATGACCTCTTATGCAGGATAAGAAATTCAAATGATATAATCTTAAGAATATGGTATGATTGACATTTCATCTGTCTACCCTTACTGAGAATTTGATCTCACCCATTTGTATGTTTATTTTCTACATGATAGGAATAGGGGTATTAAATATGATATGCCAAAAAGAAGTCTAGATATGATCAAATAAATTATAGACAACATAGATAGTTTATGAACCAGTTGTTTATGTTTCCATGTTTCTAAAGACACTATACATATACAGTCCTGTCATGGTTTTTTATATGTTGTAACAAATATACTTCAATTCTGAAGTATTAACAATGTATGTATTGTATGGGTTTTTATAGTAATAAGTGATATAAAAGGAATAATTAACTTGTAAAAGTATATGAATCAAGTAGAAATTTACTTATGTTTATTATTCTGGAAGAGTAAGGAACATACGTGAGAAGTCAGATTCAAGGTAAGGGATCTTCTTAACCCAAATTACATTCTTTGGGATGATATTATACTTGTTTTTATGTTGTTATATGATTATGTGAGAGGTTAGTTTTGATATCTTATCTTGTGTTTATTCTTTCATTATGTTTACTTATAGTTAATACACATAATTGATCTATTTTATTTATAAAATGATCTTAGTAAGGTATATCATCTTAATATACTTTAATTGAGGCATATTGTAATTTATATATGACTTTATTTTATATGTTGTATAAAACCCTTTTACTTTTCATTTCATTCAAGGGGATTCTATTTCTACGAAGCATTTTACTAATCAACAAAAGTAATGTTTCTTTTTATCGTATGTAGTGACAATGACCTTTCCGCCACCACAAGCATTATTTGATATTTGGATTTCCAAACAAGCCAAATTTTTTTTAAAAGGAAATGAAATAACTCATACCCTTTTTTATGTATTTTGGTATATAAAATGGTTTTGATAATTGATTTATTTTTTCAATATCTTGAACTGATATCTTATGATTGCAATATAGAAATGTTATATTTCCTTTATGCTTGCCCATGTGTTAAAATTATGTTATGGTTATTGGGAATTGTTTACATATTGGGAGGTTCCATGATAAACCTAGGGTTGGTGATCCTAATATAGCTCTCCAATGCATTGGGTAATGTGTTGAAGGTAAACATTAATGTTTCTCCTAATAGATTTTGGGAATATACTGTGATGGGTATTCCAAACGTAACTCCATATATAGCTATAAAGGATACAATGTAAGTATGATATAGATTCCACAAGTTAACTTTATGATTTATGATTCCTATGTGTTATTAATAATTATTATGATTTCATAGGGTATGTTAAAGTGTTTATGTTTTTTGATTGAGAAGTATGATTTCATTGATTTGTATGTATTTATGGACTAATGTTTTATTTCCTTATTTTATAACCCTTACATTGCTTTTCTTCCCCATCCCATGTTTTTGAAATATTTTTCACAGGGTTTAATGAAGGATAAGGGAAATTAAGTATTCAAGAAGATTTATGTCAAGAAAATAACTCTTGTTTTTTAAGGAGTTTTATTGTTGTTAAAAAGTAGGATAGAATAGAAGTGTCTACTTTATAATATTTGGGATTTAATGTAATAATTATGGCCTAATTATTTGAAACGATAAACCTAAAAATATCCTCAATGTTAATTCCTAAATTAACTCAAGATTATGTAATTTTTAAGGTTGGGGACTTATAGTTGGTATCAAAGGTCAGTTTAGATAACTTTAGAGGTTAGGGTGTTATTTAATCATAAGTTACATAACTAAAATCATTAGCATATTTGAAAGATTCATTGTTAATAGATTTATTTAATGAGTTTATGATAACATGAATAAGTATATATTATTGTTAACTATCATCATAAGATATTATATAATGATTTTTATAATATTCTCACACTGAACTTTTTGGTTTTAATAAGTGGTTAGATCTAGCAGGCACCAAAGTAAGAATGGATGTGAAGAAAACTGTGACGAGTTATTGAATGATCAACCAAATGAGAGGGTATCCTGAATGATAACTCATGTAGTTATTCTTTACCAACCATCTTGAGTTATAATTGACCATATAAACCTTGGGGAATTTTTCTATGGAATCATATATGAGATAACGGAATCCCTATGGATGTTCAGGTAATAATCATAAATGAAAGTATATTAAAAAACCTATGTGTAAAGGATTTGGAAAGAAACATGTAGGAATATGCATTAAAGGGATGGGAAGATGGTATAAATGTGGTAATAAAGGTCACAAACCCACAACCTTCCATTAAAAAAGGAATCATACAGTTGAATCCCAGATAAGGAAAGAAGTTCATTCTAAGGGATCAATTGAATGTTTTAAATGTGGTGTATATAGTCATTACACAAATATATTTCCTACGAAGATGGTTTAGGAATTGGATTAGTAGCACAATATAAATATATGTTTACCAATTCCAAATTCCATTCCAATTGAGGTTAAGGAAACTAGAAATGAACTATGAATGGTATTGATTATTTCTTAGCTGATGTTTCGATATTGTTGAATCTTGGGATTTGATTTATGATTTTGTTTGAAAAAAATAAGTATTAAGGAATAAGATGGATTTTTTTAAGTTATCATGGAAAATTATGGAGGATTAATATGTCTACATTTTTGAAACTTGAGAGTTTTGTTAGATATCTAGGTGATGAAATGTTTAAAAGTTTTAATGATCTTTGTTTATGAGATTACATAGGAAGACATTTCTTTTGTATGTGTAACCCTGCTGTTTGTTATAATAAAATTATATTTGGGTAAGAATTATCTTTTCTTTTGTGGATATAGTTATAAAAAGAATTTGGGTTCATATGATCCTTTAATTTGAAGAAATTACAGGTTATTAATTTGTGGGAATGTAATAAAATTATATATTTTTTGAAAAATGAAAACATGCAGACCTTGTGATAACCCATCACGTCATACAAAGCTATGAGAATCGAACCAATAAACAAAGTGTGGCTAGTATTTATCCCCTAACACTAGACTATATGATGTCCCTAGTTATTATGTCTTATTCATTTTAGTTAAATGATTTTATCGATCAATAATATGTTGATTTTTGAAACTTATGATTTATCAAATGGACATCCTTAGTATAAGAATACAGTTTGGTGATTAAGTGTTAAATATTAATTTGGAAGACGTTCTCTCTTTTAGAAACACTATACGCCTAATAAAAATAGAATAACATGGGATTTCATTTGAGGAGTAATGGTGAAATTTTATTTTTCAAGAATATATGTTTTTATTGTGGACTTATAGCGATTTAGGTTATTTATGGAAATGATTAACCTATTATAGAGAATATGTTATTAGGTTAATTACTTTTATGTATGTGAATTTAAGAGTATTTGGTGTTATTTGGAGATAAATTTTAAGATTTATCATGGAATACTATGTGATAAAATCCTTCTGAATTTTGGTTTTCAAACTTAGTTTGGATTATTTTGAAGAATTTTATGGACAATTGTTTTTTGAATGGTATTTGTTAAACTTTGGGTATTGTTTTTTTTTAATTTTGGAGATTTAGAGTAGTATTTCTTTATATAAATTATTTTCCTTTTTGGGGAATATCAGGTCTTTTACTAACCATTTTGGTTTTGGTTAATTTCTAATGAAAATGAAAATATATATTTTATCTTTTCCAGAATATATGATTATCTAGAATTTGATTCTAGCACTTCAGGTGTGACCATGTTATCTTTAATACTCCTCGTTTGGAGAAAAGATGAGTTTTTTGTAAAAATTTATTAAAGGATGAAATGATACTTGAAAAATAAGTTTATTTCTTTAAGTTATTAGTCAATCTAATAAAAAAATTCTGCAACTTTATGAAAAGGAACTTAAAACAAAAAACATTGTTCCTTCACTTTTTCTACTAGGTAATCAAAGACCGTTTAACCTATCACACGTTTGGGATTTTCTGGTGGTTAACTTTCTCATGATCATGTTTTTTATCACTCTCCATCAGAACATGGTGTTTAGTTTCTCTTCTATATCTATGTTTTTCTATGTGTAATCTTAGTAATTTTTATCTTGGGTGACATTTTTACTTCTCTTTCTTTCTTTAAAAGTGATAGTTTTTTGATTCTTTTCATGATGTGGGACTTTTAATGAAGTTTCCAAGAACAATTTTAAAATTTCAAGGATGCAATTTCCAAAAGTGGGGAAAGATGTAGTGACCTAAGTATTTATATAATAATACTTTTTACCTTTCTATTAATATTTATGAATAAGGAATTAATTTTATGTTAAATAGGATACTTTTTCTGATAGCACACTCAACGCGCAACATCAGTTTTCCTTGAAATCTTACTTTGGACACAACATTGAGTTATACTGAAAAGTAAAATAATAATGTTATTATTTTCAATGGTTGTTAATGCATAACTGTTGTATTTCTGGGAATGAACATAAATAACTACATTATGAATACACATGTTTTTTTAAATGTTTCTACATTTATCTAATAAATTTTAGATGCTTAAAATAAGAATGAATCTGATTTTAAGCATGAAATACATTAATATTCTTTAAAAAGATGATTTACCATCTTTTGATGGAAAACCCTTTTTAAATATAGCTATTTTCACTTTTCTATGTTTAATATGACATTATAAATTATTATTTATAATCAGGACATCAACGTTTTCTTTGGACAAAATCTTGGTATTTTTCTAATAAAGTTTATTTTTTATGAATAATGAAAGATACTGCATTTTAAATCAAAATTTCATTTTAATCTAATTTATTATTATAGTTATATTTTACTTTTAATGTGTTTTAATGTGTAATTAGATTATATTTTTATTATTTCATACAATTTTTGTCATTGTAATAAATTTACATTGAAATTGTACATAAACACATGTCAATATTTTGGATGTTTTTACTTCTTCAAAACAAGTTTTTCGGTTTTGACAACTTGAATTAATTTGAAATTAAATTCTAGAACTTTTTTGTTTTGAATTTGAAAAAATGGATCAAATTTTTGGAATTATAAGGTCTAAATTGTGTAAATAAGTATCATTTTTAGACATTATGAATAGTAACTTCAGTAAATAATTTATTTACCATTGTTAAAGGGTAAATATGGTATATAAGGGTAATAAATAATACTTAAATAATATTAAATTACCCTAAATATGTACTAATCCTATTTTATGATATATTTCGGGACATAGGCATCCTTGGGTTGATTTTAGGGCCCTATGGGGCCACTTGTGTGTGAAAATGACATCTAATTACTTTTAATTTAAAGTTAAGGAAAATATAACATAAACATATATCTTTTACTAAAAAATATTTATATTGAATTATATATATTATATCCAAGACTATAAATAGTTATTATATATCTAGAAGGATCATATATATAATTTTATTTTATTTATAATTTATAGACATCATATAAATAAATTTATTTATTACACAATGATGGTGTAATGATTACCTTATTAATGAATGTTTAAAATAAATGATATCATAAAAATTAAAATAAATTTATTTTGAAACTTTTTATGACATAAAAAAATTATAGAGATACTTATGACATTTATGTTTTAATTAATGAATATTTTTTGAAATAATCTTGTTTTTATGGATTTTTTAAAAATCATGATATGAATAGTATATAAATTGACATAAATGTGTTTTTAAAACAAATATTATTTTATTAAATTATATAATAGTCCTAAAAATATAATATTCTGCCACATAAATTATATTAGGTCTAACTTGTCATTAATTAACAACTTGGGGTTCTATTGTCATTTTATAGTAACTATATTAACTATATAGTATGAATATACAAGAAGAAACGGTAAGATTCAAATAAGTCATCTAAGGGTTAAAGAAAAATGATAAGGTTAAATTTGAAACCAAAACTTATCTAAACACTATTGGTTGAGATTATTTATAACACTAATCATCATATCTTAGAATTAAAATATTTTTGGGCCTTTTAAGAATTGAAATTTAGTTTATAATAAAATAATCTTTCAAACTTTCATAAAGTACCCCTCCTCCCTCTAATAAAAGGCCACCAACTCTAACCCTTACTGATGGATCTCAAGCCCCCCTTTATCATCCAAACTCAGAAAAAATAAGATCCCAACATCCCTCTTTTACTTTTATAAGACTTAACTCGGGAATAAGGCAATTCAATAAGGCATTTTAGTGCAAATCAGAAAATGTTACCTGATTTGAGGTAATGTCTTCTCTCAAGATTCTTCCATTTATTTTTCCTTATCCAACCCCCTAAACACTCTTTATTATATTATTTTATAAAAAACAGTATATTTAATATTATATTATGTTTTTTTGAGAATTATTTGACCTACAGTTACACACACCTCCATCAAATGGATTTAGAACATTCTATTTCTGTGGATAATGAACTACTTCTTTACGAAATGATGATTGTTCAATTATCTCCTACCACCTCTCATGGTAGAAATTATGATAGAAATGTACTTATATATAATATATACTATATATATATTTTCTCTATTCTTATATATTTTTTATTTTCATCGCACCTTTATGCTTTCCATAACATGTAAATATGATAATTTAGTTTGAGGAAGTGCGAACTACCACCCCTCAATGTGATATGAATTGTTCAGGCTATAATTGAAACATATAAAGGATGAAATTAATGAAATTACGTAACATATATAAAATATATATTATATAGTAATTTTAATATACCTATGTATGATTTAGTTTTCATTTATTTAAATATGAAAAATAAATGAAAGTAGTGTGCATGCGTACGAATGGCTTTCCATCTCCATGAATGGTGCATTTCATTTCGTATATAAAGATGTCATGGACTATTCTAAATAATTATATTCGGGATATAAATAGATATATAATAGATATATATTATATTTAAATCATGAATACAATTCTGGAGATAATAGACTTTTGACAACATAAACAATTTGTAATTATAACAAGCTCATTTTTGACACAAGTACTGAACATCGACAAAATGTCTGATATAAAATTGAATAAATATATGATTTTTATTGAAAGGTAATAAGGGATATAAAAGGAATAATAATATTTAAAATTTTATGAAGAAATTATAAATTAACTTAATTTAATTATTCAAGAAGAACAAGGTACATACATGACAATTTAGATTCAAGGTAAGGGAAATTTTTATCCCAATTTTCATACTTTGGGTTAATCTTATTCTTCTTGTTTATATAGTTATTTGATTATTTAAGAAATTAATTTTCATTCTTATCTTGTATTTATAATTTCGTTATATTTACTTATAGTGAATACACATAATTGATCTATTTTATTCACAAAATTATCTTTGTAAGGGACTTCGTCTCAATCTCCCTTCATTGAGGCATATATAGATTTATATATGAATTTATTTTATATGGTGTATAAAACCCTTTTTGTTTTCCTTTCATTAACATATGCAGTGAATAAAACATTTCCAGCGCCATGATAATTATTTGATATTTGGATTCTTTAACCATCCATAATGTTTTTAAAAGGAAATTAAATACCACATACCATTTTATGTATTTTGGTATTGAAAATGGTTTTGATAATGGATTTGTTATGTCAATATCTTGAACTAATATCATATGATTGCAATGTGAAAATGTTATCTTTCCTATATAGTTGTTCACCTGTTATGATTATGTTATGGTTCTTGGGCATTGTTTAAGTATATGGGTGGTTTCATGATAAACCTAGTAAGGGTGAGCCTGAGGTAACTCTCTAATGCATTCTGTAATGTGACAAAGGTAAATGTTAATGTTTCTCCTAAGAGATTTAGGGAATATACTGTGATATTTATTCTAAACGTAACTCCATTTATTAATGTGAATGATACAATGTATGTATGATATGGATTCCAACAAGTTACCTTTATTATTTATGATTTTTATGTGTTATTCATAAATATTATGATTTCACAAGGTTTGTTCAAGATATTATGTTGTATGATTTCATTGATTTGTATGTATTGATGGACTAATGTTTTTCTCTTTATTTTATAACCCTTAATGATCTTTTTATGCTCATCCCAAGTTTTTGAAATGTGTGTCATAGGTTATAAGGAAGCTCAAGAGAAAGGAAATATTCAAGAATATTTACAACAAGAAAAGAACTCTTGTTTTATTTATGTATTTTTATTATTGTGAAAAATATTGATATAGTATAAGTGTCTACTTTGTAATTTTTGTGTTGTAATGTAATAGTTAGAGCCTAATTCTCTAAAACTCTTAACCTAAAAAAATCATCAATGTGAATTCTTGACATAAGTCAAGATTATATAATTTTTAACGCCAGGGCCTTACAATTAGTTTTTTAAAATCTCAAAGGGTACATAGTTGGTTATATAAAGCCCAAAATTGGGTACATAGGTGGTTATCCTAAGCCTAATAAAGGTACATGGGAAGCTATCTAAAGTCTAATGAAAGTAAATGGTTGATTATCTAAATACTAAAATTAGATGAATATATTGGTGGGAAGACATGACATAATATTTCTATGATTATCATCATTCCACACACTTTGTGACAGTATATAGGACAAGTTATTATGAATATTCCATTTTATCATTGACTATTAACTCTAATTCATCAATGATTAAAGTCTTATGATCTTCTAAATCCCTTTTTCATGGTTTTAATATATGAAAATATGGGAATTATTTTAAAATGCTAAGGTCATATTATCATAACCACTTGCTCAAAATATTATTTTATATGATCATTGATTAATATCTCCCATTATTACCCTTAATTTTCATATGAGTAAACCATTTATTATATTTTATTTTCCAATGGATATAAATAAAAGTTTCATGTATGATACATATAAGAAGGGTGATATTTGCGAAGAACTTATTGGGAGATGATGTAGATATTTTTTATACCATTTTTTAGTGTATCCAAGTCTTTAAAGACACCAATCCTTTACATATTTTCCATGGATTATAATGATATGTGATAAAAATTCTTCTAAAATTATTTAATATTTATTCATGTAATGTTTTGAAATGCCTTAATTTGGTACTACATCTATGCTTTTATAGTAGTTTTTAGATAATATTCTCATATATTCCAAGAGAAAGAAAGATCATAATGTTAATTTTTGGATTTTTTAAATGACCATGTGAAAAGAAAAACTCATAAGATTTTCACACCTATGAATTCATGGAACAGAAATAATCAATCTTTAGTTATGTAATCACAAGTGATAATGAGGGTAATAATGTACCTTGAATGAATTATAATGAAACCAGCATTACTGATGATAATATTGAGTAGAATAATGATGTGATGGGAATTGCTCCTGGAGATGTAGCCCAACCAATGATTGAGGGTAATATACTATGTTAATAACCTAATTCAAAGGTTAATAAAAAGTATTGGGATTCAATTTTATTAGAAGAGGTTTATGACTACAATTAGGATTCTTCATGAAAAGGTAAAATGGTTGAATTGTAGAAATATCAACTATCTTTGGCTTCTTGGATAGTAGGAGGGGACATTGACTTGATGTATGATCAAGAGAATGAAGAAGAAATAAATAAGGAGGATGATCACCATCTTTAACATGGTAGCATGGTTGTCTTAACCAATCAAAATAGTAAGATAATTTTAGAATCTAACTCTCTAGTCATTTCAAAAATCTACTCAAAACCCATTGTGGATAATAAGGGCTTTTAGCTTGATTCCTATAAGAAGGAAAATACTCTCATTGTTCCCTTAGTTCAATTGAATATAGGTAACCCCGATCCTCTATCTCAAAATATTAATGGTTCTAGAGATATGCATGATACTTATCTAAGCTCAGATTCTCCTAAAGAACCTAAGGTTGTGGGGATGAAGACCCCATTAACAAGATATTCCTCCCAAGAAAAATGTGAGAATCAACAAGAGGATAACTCATACTCTGAAATAACTGATGTTGATACATTAATTTAATGTATTAAATTCCTTCCTAAAAAAAGGGGGAGATCAATAGGTTACAGACATAGTCGCGGTTGTGGAAGAGTTAGCTGGCATGAAATCAGTGAAGAGGAAAGGCAGCTAACTGAATGATTGAAGAAAAATCTAGGCATCTAGTTTTTTTATTTAGGTGTTTTCTATGTTTCCACATTCTCTCGTGGAGTCTTTTACTTTTTTTGTTTTCAAAAATATTGGATCAACCTCCATCTTTCTCAAGAAAATATAAAGTGATACATCAAATAAGGGACTAGGACATTTTCTCCTGGGGAATGGCATTATGATAAATTATGTCACATGTCAATGAAACATTAAATAACATGAATTAACCAAAATATTATTTAATGATAGTAGTGGTATTATTTTCATCGAAGATATGGATGAATTATATCTATAGTAAAAAGTGTCAAATATATAATACTCATAATTCCTTTAATGTATATATTCATACAGGAGTTAAACATTTAACAAAGTAGATCATTGGAGTTATCAAATAATTATGATTACGCATGTAACAAACCAACACATTTTAGCCAAACCTATCACCCATACTGATTCTTCACTACACCAAATGTATAATCCATAACCCTATGGGCTAGAATATAATCCCTATGTATCAAAATGAACACTTGGGAAAAACTTAACCCTTAGTAACCAAATAACCATAACAAATATTCAACACAAATAGCCAAAATGACCCATCTATATATTGGAAAACTTTTCATAAGTTAAATATTTTCAAATGTATTGAAACAACCAATTAGAGTAATAAAAATCGGTAAAAATAATGTAATAGATAAAAAACATCAATGCCTAAACTAAAAGTAAGAGAAAATAATATATAATAATCCAATAAAATGTTTAGGCCAACAAGTCCAGTAATTGACATCTATAAGTGAAAATAAATCTAAACCCAAGCCACTACCAACTATCTCCACATGACCAATGGTAACTCACTATAGCCCAACACTACCCAAAATCAAATAATGCAAACATAAACCATGAAATAGAACAATGTTTGAGAACCTAAAATAAAACATGGTAGATTCATACACCCAATGGTATATGAAATGTATGAGAGAAACATTTTTAGTAGTATTTCACCAATGATTTTCTAAAATTACATTCTAAAATAATTTTATAAATGATTATTGGAAATATAAATTTGAAAAAATATTTTCACATATAAATAAGAGGAAACAAAATACCATTCCATAGTCACTTTTATAAAATATTCCATCTCATTTAAATAAACATGTTCAGAATCCATCTCTTTTAATGAAACAATTTTATCTATAAAAAGGATATGTTGTCAAGTTTTCTAGAAATAATCCGAAATCCTTTTCCTCTCGAAAAATAGTCCCTAAACTACCTTTACATGGAATATACGCCAAATTCATTATAAATTATACCATATAAATTAATTTTCAAAACAATTTAAATGAAAACCAATATCATTTTTAAAATTAATATAAACACGAGCATGCGTCATGAATATCAACATGTCATAAAAAATAGTTATCTAGAGAAGAGGAAGCACATAGTAAAATCAGGATATAGAAGATGTACTAACATTGCATTGGATGTGATTCCTTAGGAAATTCCCAATGAAATATTTATTTCATGGGAAACACCATAGGAAATAAGAGGTACATTCTGTAAAAGGAAAATCCTAAGGATAAGTAAACCTAGAAGAACCATTATTATATCCTAATATTCTAATTGGAGTATCCAAGAAACATTTTCCATTATTTTAGAGCTCAAATATTATGTCCTACAATCACCTAACTAGATCATAATATAAAATATATAACTAGACAATTAAAAAACTAATCTTCTATTTCACTCTTTCATGTCAGCCATCAACATTCACAATTTTTTTATGAAAACTCTATATGGCGGAGGTGAGAAGAAAATGAAACAAAATTTCATCATAATAATAATAATAAATCATTTGAAATTAACCCCATCTCTTCTAAAACACCCTCAAAATAAATATTCCCTTTTATAATATATGTATCAAGAGTAGTATATATTTATCACATACCACTTGGGGCTACAATCCACATTGAAAAAAATGAATCAAAAGGCAGTCAATATGGCTTTATACTCATCATGGAAAACTCCGTTATAAATTTATAAACATACCTTTATTTAAAAAAAAGTTCAGTATGACAAGATATTATCTACATTTTTAGGAAATTCTTTCAAAAATATTTAAAAACAAGTCAAATAAAACCATTCATGAATCCACTTATAAACCAAAATCCCCATCATTTAAAATCAATTAAGAAATAAAAAAATTCAATTTTATTAAAAAAATTCCAAATAAAAACATGCACCTAAATTTTTACTGAGTAAAATGAGTTAAAAATCCATTACCCATGAAATAATATCTAATCATGCCTCTTTGGTATATTATAATCACTTGAAACCAAAATTTAAACATTATTAATCTAGGAAACTATTAAACACCCTGATACCAAGTGATCCATCTATTAAACAGTTCCTGGAATCCACAATAGCTATCATACCTACATTGAGTTAAAGATTGATAAATTAATAATCAACATGATTTATATTAAATCCCATTTAACATAACACCACAAAAAACCTACCAAGAATCAAGAAGAAACCAAGACAAGATGAGTCACTTTTTTTTGTTATGTTTACCTAAGACAAGGGAATCCCAATAAAAGATCCAAAAACCAAAACCCCCCAATTTAGAACATCTCTGATCCCTAACTGAAACCAATTAATCCCCTAGAATTCTTAGGATATAATCAAACCAAATATAAATGTGTGTAAGGAAGAGAAGAAGTGAAAAGAAAGAGGAAAATAATGGTTTACCTTAAGAATCCATATGGAATCAGTAGAGGGAGGCCCAAAATTTGAAGAATAATGGAGGTAAGATCTCCCTTGGGCATGCCCAGTCTAGGTTGAATGGAAGACGAAGTTTAGGGGGTCCAAAAACCTTAAAATCAATGGTGGAAAAACTATAAAATCACTTTTATTTGATTTCGGGTAGCTCATATGGTTAAGCTACACGATTTAATAAAACATGATCTAACCATGAAAGATTCACTAATAGTGGATACATTACTATCCACAATTTCCTCGCACAATTTCCCCAAATTTTTCACAAGTCACGCATCAACACACTAAGCACAAAAGGACTTGCACAGTTAGTACTGGAAATTAAAAGGTTTGAACTGAACTATGTCCTAACATTTCACACTAAACGATCATTGACAAAATAAAATTAAAAAACCCACAAATATAACTTCACAAAATACTTCTTCAAACACATATGTACTAATCATAATAAAGTGGAAAATTTTCATATATTTCCAAATTTCAATACCGAACCTTCCAAAAATTTAAATTACTACAAAATGATTGGAAATATAAAAAAATAATTACATAGGGGAGTCGTAATTCTTTAAAAAAATCCAAATTTTTCCTATAAATTCATTGATATGGGAATTAAAAAAACAAATAATAGAACTTCAACACCAATATAAGGGGTGTGTGGTACGGTGAAAACATAATGATATCCAGTAATAATGTAGAACTCTCCAACACAAAACTCCTCAAATCCATGCGTTAAATCCTAAAAAATAAATTAACATATCTACAAGTGATCCATATTATAACAATCAAACATATATTACTAGAGAAATTAAGACCTATTATAGGTCTCCCCAGTATTTAGGATTTCACTAAAATTTTGAGATAAAGAATAAACACTCTTAGGAGGGAAAACCACCAATGAAAAACAAGTAACCACTAAGAACCCAATGGAAAAAATGATCCCCCCTAAAATAAATAACTATTTATGAATTGAACACATATCCAAAAAGGATGAGAAACCGAAAGAACCTTCAAAAAATCACAAGGCAATGTTAAAAAGCCACTATATCTCACAAAACGAAAAAAGAAAAGATATGTCTATAAAAAAGAAACATCAATGATAAATGAAAGGGTATCTGAACTTGGGTCACTATACTAATGGAAAGGTGTGATATAGGACTACATACCCATAACATCATCTAATAGTGATCCTAATAAGATCAAAAATAGAACTGTCTTGTAAAAAATGTACACTGGATCCCTATCTATCACAGTAACCTAAAACACCCACCCAAGGCCTTTTTATAACTATATCATCACACAGAACCATATAAATCACCTCATGAAATTATCAAGAGAACATATAAAACAATGATCCATAAGTTCAACAGTATTAATTGACCCCTCGCAAATAAGTAATCAAAAAATCACCATCAAAAGAATCTTGTAGAAACCACCTCAAGGGACTCAATATAATACTAACCCAATCAACACAAATATTTAATTAAAAAATAAACCAAAATTACTCATGTAATTAAACTAATATTATTTTTGTTAAAAACCTTTGAGATTAAATTTAATAAGAGTACCTTGATCACCATTGAATTTAGGAAAATGACTTAATCAGTCAAGAAGTAAATAAGGTTATAGATCCTCTACTCTATTCAGAGTTTGGGTAGAGTAAAAATCCAAAATAATTACACCCAAATGGAAATAATTATCACTCCACAACTTATCCTCAAAGAAACGAAATTCCATATTCTTTGAAGAACTTTATTTCAGGAAGAAATAAGAAATAAAAAATATTAGTATTAATTATTCATGTTTTAAATACCAAATAGGATACCACAATACACACTATGAAAGTATCAAAAAATAGAATTTTTCTATATTTGAAAAATATTTCCCAAAAATATTTCCATAAAAGGGAACACTTTCTTTAAGAAATTAATATATTTCAAAATAAAAACCAACTCAAACGTTCTAATGATCACTTTGAATTACAAGACAACTCTTTATAACCATTTTAAATTTAAAAAAAATCATTAATATCCCTTTTATTTAAATTTTTTTTCATAAAAACCCACATTCATTTTTTAAAATTTTCATTAAGCCAACTGTATTTTCAAAAAATTTTCTCCAATTAAATAATGATATTAATAGAATTAAAAAAACCCTTGTTAGAAAATACATTCACAAATACTCAATAAGGTTCAGTTTTAAAAAAAAAATGGCCTTTTAAAACAAACTTTTTGATTAAAAACAAGACTTATAAATAAAATTGAAAAAGGAAGACTAATTAATTCCAAAAACATTTCATGATCATCAAAATTTATTTTATTCCAATCACACAACCTATTTCACAATAAAAAAACCACCCAAAATATATTTTTGAATGAAAATAATTTTTTCCAATATATAAACAACATTGATAAACAATATTAATTTACCTCACATAATTGGTAAAAAAACATTGATGCCAATTCTCAAAGAAATGGAGATAAAAAATCTATATGGAAAGAAAAACTGTACCTCGTTTCAACACATAAAATAATGAACTATGTGCTAGCTATGAAATAAAACATGGAATGGATTTAAAACCCGTCTGTAATGGATTTTCATGGTTTGTTGGAGTGTGCGATCTAAGAGTAAAACTTTGTTTATTCCTCTACTTTCAAAAAAAATATTGAAAACACCCCAGTCCCCAAAAATCATAGATATACTAATTGAGGTTCAAAATAACATCATCACATTTAAAAACACATCAAGAATATTAAATAAAAAATATAAATTCTATATTAAAATAATGAAAACCCCCAAATTAGTAAAGGATTAGGGAAATAAATAGATTTCTAGACACTCCCTACACCTACCTCTCAAGTTCCATCATCATTATCTTCAATGTACTAGACAATCAATATAATAGGAGAGAGTTTCATGTACCTATGACTCTATGAAACATGGGAATTGATACCATTTGTAATGAAATGACTGAGGTTGACCCGAACTCATTTTACAGTGGGCTCAAATAGAATTCTCAAACCCTATATGTTGAAAACTAGTGTTGGGGTGTCAAGAAAAAAAATTTGGAATAATGTAACCCAAAATAACAAACTAAACATAAAAAATATTCCACCTATAAATCTGGCATGAACCATCCATATATATAATTATTATTCACAATATAAACAACTTCAAAAATAATGAAACAATAAAACTGAGTAATACACATCAGTAATAATAATAAAAATTTATAAATTGAATAAATGCCTAAAATAAACATAAGGTAACATTATATATAACTATATGAATAAAATTATTGGTTGAATAGGTCAATACATGAAATCCACAAGTGAAAAAAATAAACACATCCCACTACTAACTACCTCCATGTGACTTATAGTCACTCTACATAGTCAAATACCATCCAACATCAGAAAAATCTTTCATAAAACCTAAAAGCGTTTAAATTATGGGAACCTAAAATAAAACCTGAGAGATTCATACTCCTAATAGTTTATGATGTGTTTGAGTAAATTATTTTATGTAGTATTTTACTCAAGAGATTTTGAAATTCCATTGTAGAATAAATTTCATAAAATCTAGTTTCAAATATAAATTTAAAATAGGGAATTCATATAAAAGTATGAGGAAACCAACAATTTTATAAAAAAATCCATTTTTGTTATTTAAAAAAATTATGAATTCTATTAATTTTAAAAAAATTACCCCTGAAAAAGATTCATTAATTGTTATTTTTAAATAATATACCCAAATAACGTTTATATTAAAAAACTAGTTTTTTAGACATCCTTTTCATGAAATAAACATTAATTTACTTTTCAAACAAGAATTCCAAATTACTTTTAAAAATTATTTGTGTTTAAACTAATATCATATTAGAAATAAATATGAAGATGAGAATAAAACTGGAATATAAATAGATTATAAGAAAAATAAATAGAAAAAGAAGAGGTCACAAAAGGTCAAATCAAGGTCTAAGGGTGGTATAAACATGTAATGGGATGTGATTCCTTGGGAAATCCTTAAAAAAATCGAGTCATCTTCAGTAATTGACAATTAACCAAGAAATAATACATTAACAAGTGACTTAAAAACTCCATTCTTATATAAAATAACATGTCTATTATTGAAATAGTCTAATTTATATATCTAAGACACACAATCTATCTTAAAGGGACTTAATTACCACATGCTATAATTCAACATGAGAGAATTTATTTTCTACAGTCCATAATTATCTAGACAGAGAATAGTATAAATTTTGTCACAAGCTAGCTCTTAAAAAAATATAATTATACACTAATCAAGGTTATCTATTAACCTCATGAATTCCCAGGAAAAAAAATATAGTGGAGGTGATAAAAAAATACCATCAGATGACGAATAAATATGATTTTAAATAGACCTCATCTAAACTATAATACCCACAAATGAAACATGTTTATTTATAAACATGAATATCAATATAAAAATAATTATTTCAAAATCCCTTTAGGCCCACAATCCACATCAAGGAAAAAATCCAAGAGGTCTCAACATGGTTTCATTTTCATCATGAAAAACTCCTTGATAAAGGGTGAAGTGAGACATTCCTTAAAAACCAACACAGGATGTCAACCAATTTTCGACCATATTAATACATCAGTTGAAAATTATCAGTAAATACAGATCATAGTAAGAAATTAAAAAAAATTATTTGGAAACCAAAACCCCCCTTAATTTTGAACAATTTATGAAATCTAACATATTCTTTCTTTTAAAAAATCCATATCAAATCAAATTTGTCTATTTTTTAGAAACTAGAGTGGGTCAAAAATATATAATCATAAAATTAACATTAAACAAGCCTATTAAGAATATTTTAAAACATGGGGAATCTAAATATATAATTTTGAAATATATAAAAACCATTAAACACATTTATTCAAAAATATCCAACCACTAAAACATTTATAAAATCTATAGTCACTATCACATCTAGAATTAATTTGAAAAACAAGGAATTAAAACCCATTTAGAAATTTATGAAATTCCACTTAAAGTGTATGATCAAAAAACACAACCTCATATTAAGTGAAAATCATGTCATATTGCATCACATTTTATGGTGAAGATCTACCCATCCATTCAAATCCCATTATAATACTTAAACACATAAACACTCAAAACCCAAAATTAGAACCTCCACGAATCCTAATATATTATATTTCAACCCACATGGCTAATGGGAGACAACCAAACCAAATAAAAAAAGGATATATTGAATAAGAGAAGAGAAAATTAAGAATAATGGAAGGATTTACCTCGAGAATATACTTTAAATTGAAGGAAAGAGGATAAAAAATAGAAGATGGGTGGAAGGAGGAGATCCATTTTTCATGCATATGTAATGTTGAATGTAAGGGGGATAATAAAACCAAAATCCTTAATATTATATAAGGGTAAACTAAAAATTCCAATTACATTAATATAGGTAAACTCGTATGGTTAGTTTTCCCAGTTGATAAAATCATGCATCAATCATGTGTCAACCACTATTACAAGCTTCAATACTACACATGGTTTTTTCACATTTTTTCCCCAATCACGTGCAACTCATTCACCATCACCATAAGAAAGAACGTTATCACAGGAGTATCATTAAAAATTTCATGGTTTAGATCGTATCATGCACTACCCATGTATTTTGACATTATATTAAAGTAATTTACTAGAAAACCCCTACTAAATACTTCCCACATAGTTTTCACTAACCCAAGTGTACTATACATATATGTCCCCAACCTTAAAACATTACATAATATTTAGATATGTTAATAATTTTACTTTAATTGACATCGAGGATCTTTTTAGGTTTAGTGTTTTAAACATGTTGGTCATTAATGATACATTACATTTCATATATTACATATTAGTCACTTATACTATGTCCGAATTTTTTATAATAATAAGAATACATAAATGAAACAAGATTTACTTTTTTGATAAAAATATTTTAGTGTTATTCCTTTCTCTTAACCTTACATATACCATGTGAAACACATTTCCAAAACATAGTGTGATCATAAAAAGATCAGTAAGGGATATAAAATAAGGAAATAAAGCATTTTTCCATGAATACATACAAATCAATGAAATTATACTTATCACTCATAAAGAATAATCTCTTTAACATACCTCATGAAATCATAATATTTATGAATAACTCATATAAATCATAAATCATAAAGGTAACTTGTGGAATCAATAACATACTTACATTATAGATTTTAGAGCTACATAGGTAGTAATATTCATAGTTTCATTTGGAATATAAATCATAGTATATTCCCTAAATATTTTAAGAGAAACCTTAACGATTACCTTTGTCACATTACCCAATGCATTGGAGAGCTATCACAGGCTCACCCACCCGTAGTTTATCAAGGAACCACCCTTATACATACACAATACCCAAGAACCATGACATAATTGTAACACATAAAACTAGATTATAGGAAAAATAAAATTCCCATTTTTGAATTCACAATATATCATTTCAAGTTATTTACATAATCAATCCAATTTAAAAAAAACACATTTAAAACATTTAAAAAGAAGATTTCTGAATCGAAGTGTCCCATTCCACTTTCAAAATTTTAAAGGAATTAATATTTTAAAATATTTATGTTTATAAAATTAAATCCTTAAAACAAGTTTGAAAACATGGAAATTAGTGAGAAAGACTATGAAGAATACATCTTTAAAACATTTAAAATAATGTTTTAGCTAAAGAGTCCCCTTCCACTTGAGAAATAATTGAATAAAAGTAATTAAGGAATAACAATAATAATAACTTTAAATATAATTAGAATATACATTTTCATGATATAACTTGTCAAGAGGGTTGAATATACACCATATAGGATATCTCAGGTGCATAACATCAAGATATTCCTCAATAAAAGGAGATTGAGACGAATACCCTTACAAAGACCGCATCATTAGATCAATGATAAATCAATGACATAATTATGATTGAAAAATATTAATAGTCTCAATATTTGTGGATATATAGTGTAAATAATCATAGGACATTCACTCATATTATTGAAAAAACAAAACCAATGACATGGATATTTTTCTCAATGAATGGAGATTGAGTTAAGATTTCTTTTACGAAATTCATATCAATGGAGTAGGAATTTATAAACAGCGTGATTATGTGTAGGAAAAATATATCCACACAAAGGGAAGTATAAATTACAACATAAATAAATAAACAGTAGTTCCATATATAATCATGGAATGATATAATCAACAAAGTATGCGTAGAACCCAACGTGTGGAAATTAGGTTAAAAAGTTCCCTTACATTGAGTTCAACTTATCTTGTTCATTATTTATCTTCCTAAAAAATAAACATAGTTTAATTTCTACTTGTTAAAGAACCCATTTCATGTTTATTATTTCCATTAAATAACTTATGACCATGTTATAATAATTAGTTAATTATTTGAGTTCATATCGAACGTTTTGTTGATAATCAGTTCTTTAGTCGAGTTAGCGATGGCAGATGAATACCTGATATAAGTTTTGATCGGGATTAGCCCGTAAGTGGTGCTCCACAGCAAGGGTTTTCCCGTCACCGCCTTCCTTACTTCATCCTTAGGTCAGATCATCCCTCCTCGGTGCTTGGTCGGTGTGCTCGTGGTGGTTTCCGACATCTACAGCGGCGTCGTGCGACCTTGTGGGCTCGGCCGCCTCGGTGATTTTCTCCATTCCTGGTCTAATTTCGCCTCACTCCTTCAACTCTGGATAGGACATCAAGGAAGCGTGGTGATTATCCAGAGGTAGAGTACTAGTCTCTGTAGTTGAGGGTTGATAGTACATCTCCTGTGAGATTGTTGGGTGGTCCGATGCGGTCGCCGAGTGCATTTTGGATGGTGGTAGTGGGATTTGGGTACAAGATTGTGGCGGGGTCTAGTGAGCCATGGATTGGGTGGTCATGGATACAGTGAATGTTCTTTATCCTTGTCTCTTGACTTCATTTTTGGTTTAGGCAGTGGATAGGATGATCGAGTGTTCTCGGATTCAATATTTGGTTTACTTCGCATCTTTTTTGGTTAGTTCTGTGTTTTTCTGTGGATCTCTAGGATTTTAGTGAAGTTTCATGATGAGAGAGGCATTGTTCTGTGGTTTATCTATGATTTTGTTGGTTTTACATTATATTTTTCTATTCATGAAGAGGTCGGGCTTCAGTGTGAATCGTTCCAGTGGCGGCATTTTCCTTGTCTTCTTTGGATGTGCTCTGATTGTGAATTTCATTTGGATGACTTCAATGCTGTTTTGGATGATTCAACATTTATTTATCTGGATGAAACTTTGATCTACATTTGGATATGTTCCGCGATGGTTCCTATATTTCTTGTTGGAATATGAATGTGTTTCAACCAGCACACTACATGGTCTGCTTCATATGAGGTTCAGAGCAAGCATCTTTCACCTTTTCATTCCATTCAGATTTAGAAGTTCAAGAGGGTATGGCTTTGCCATCGGTACCATGTCCGTGCACCCCTGCAAGGGACAGCTAGCCGAGCGGTTGTGTGAAGGCGAAGGCATGTCATCATGATTTAATAGCTGGGAAGGGGTGGATATGGTAGTCTTAACCTGGGTTATTGTCTTTTATGGTTTTAATTGCTTGTAATGTTTGGAATTTTCAGTTTTTCACTTTTTCCTTAAACGTTTTGATAATAAAAAAGTTAATTTTTAGTCAGTTAGTTCAATAGTCAAAAATGAACTTGGTATGTTGTCACTCATCCATGTAATCAAAATTCCATAATCTCTATAATATTATTCATAAAATATTAATTAATTTTACAAATAACTCATATTTTTTAATTTAAACCATTAAATATGGTTTTGAAAAATGTACAATGTTATAATCATGGAGATGATAGGCCGTACATACGCATTAGTAACATTTCCATTTTTCATTGATCGTTATAGAAATAAGGAAATTATCATTTTGTATTTCCAGTATGATCATGATATTATTAAAATCATCATAATATTTTACATATATTTATATATATCATATATGTGATATAATGAATAAAAATTAATCACACCGCTTTATGGAGGTGATAGTTCACACATACGTATGAACAACGTTTTCATTTTTATGCACATATAAGTAAGAATTTAATTTTTATATTATTATCATTTAATGATTAGTACGTCATGAATATGTCATATTACAATTAATTACATCATTATAACTAATCTTAATATACGGTAATGGAAAACAAACTAAATCAGTTCATGGAGGTGATAATTCACATGTACACACGAATGATTAATTCCTTTCCCATTTATTTGAAGTAGAGATGGATTTAGGGGTTGATATTAAAATAATTAAATATCATTATATTTATGATACTGAAGGTATTATCTCATTATTCTTGGATGATATTTGAGGAAGTGGAAGAAGATACAAAATAGAAACACATAAAAAAAATGATACATCTTCTTCGGTTGATCACCATTGAAGAACACCTAAACACCTCTATGAAGGATCTTCTGCCTAATCTAAGGCTTAAAAAATATGTGAAGGAATAATAGGAATAGGAATTAAAAAATAATGGATGAAATAAAAGGCTCTAAAAGTGTGTGTAATAGAAAGAAATGGGTGCCTTTTTATAGATGGGTGGAGGGGCACCCTTTGAATGTATTAAAATATAAAATTAATATAAGGTATTTTCAAAATATAAGTGGCTCCAAAAAGATATATGGTGAAGATAAAATGAATATAGATAAAAATAAACTCATCCAATATGTTTTTTACATTTATTGACTTTATTTTAAACCTTATCTTTTTTTCTTGACCCTTATTTATTCTCTTTAAATTTTAAAAGTTGTAAGAACATTTTCATTGTTAAAAAGCTATTAATTTTTCTTATATTGGGTCAATTTCCTATAATTGGAAACTTTATGAACTAGTATACCATATCATAATCAATTTTTAATTTTAAAATATATTAGGATTTTTAAATAATTTATTAAATTATTATTTTTATAAACCATCATTTATATCAATTTTTACAATATTCGATTTATTGAATTTAAATAAAATCAAAATATAGATATTACTTCAAACCAAAGCATTGAATAGTATAATAGCACATCATATTCAAATATAAATTTTTTGGATGACATAAATTATGTTAAATTTTATTTATTTTTATATTTATAATATCATTTATTTTAATCTTTTATTAATGAAGCAATCACTTCATCATCATTGTGTTATAAATAAACTTAATTATTTAATCTAAAAAAATTATAAATAATATTTTATTATGTATATTTACTAGAATTATAATTAATATTCATATTCAAAGAGATTACTTATATAAACCCAACTTAATTTTTTTAGTAAAAAGATACATGTTTGTGTTATATTTTCGTTTACTTTAAATTAATTATTATAACATGTCATTTTCACACCCAAGCAGATTCAAAATGACTAACGTTATAACTAAGGATTGTTTTAATCTCCCATGAATAATATAATAATATTAGGACACATGTTAGGGTAGTTTTATGTTATTATAATATTCTTTTTACCCTTATTTACCTAATTTACCCTCTAACTATGGTAAATAAAAATAATTTTTGAAGTTACTATTCATAATATCATAAAATAAAAGGTAGCTATTTAAAAAATTTGAACTTTATGATTCCAAATAGGGAATTAATTTTTCCTAATTCACAACATAGAAGTTTCATTAATTAATTGAAAATTAATATCCATTGTCAAAACTAAGAAGCGAGTTTTTACGAAATAAAAACTATCAAAAGATTGACATGTGTGTATGTCCAATTTAAATGTGAAATTACTATGAATGAAAAAAAATGGACTGAATGATAAAACCTTAATAAAATTAAACTTTAAAAACAATAAAAATAATAATCTAACTATGTACATAAATTGATGAATTTTTTTTTTGAATTAAATTGATGTATTTTTCACTATTCATAAAAATATAGATTTTGTCAAAAAAATACCAAAATTTAAACCGAAGTAAATTTTATGGTACTATTATAAGGAATAAGATTATTTTATCAAATAAAACATATAAAAGTGAGAAAAATATTTTTAAGAATGCTTCTCCATCAAAAGGTGGTAAAACAACCTTTAAAAATATTAGGTTATTTTATGATTAAAATTGTATTTATTGTCATTTTATGTCTCTAAAATTCATTGTATAAATGTAAAAACATTTAAAAAATATGTAAAATCATAATATAGTTAATTTTTTTAATTCCTTCCAATAAAACATATATGCATTAACTATCATTTAAAATATAAATATTGTTGTTGTATTATTTTTCGGTATTACTCAGTGTTGTGTGCAACATAAGATTTTGGAGAAACTCGTTGTTGTGTGTAGGGTATGATATTGTACATAGTGTCCCTTTTAAAATAAAAGTAATATTAAATTCAATAATATTAAGAGATATGAAAATTTATTATTTCATAAATACCTTGGATGTCACATCATTTCCCCTTTTGGAAATTGAATCCTCACAATTTTAAAATTGGTCTCAAAAACAACATTGAAAATCCAACATTTGAAAAAGATTCAATAAAACTATCACTTTATAATAAATAAAGGTAAGTAAGAAGGTTACCTGAGATTACACATACTAGGATTCCATGTAGAAAACCTGGATATGGAAGAAAAACTAACTATCTTTTACTGATTGAGAGTGATATAAAACATGATCAAGAAAAAGTTAACAACTAGAAAAAAAATAAAATTATGAATGGTTAAATAATATTTAATTTCCTAGTAGAAAAATTAAATGGAATTTTATTTTAATATCCTTTTCAAAATGTTGAGAAATTTATTTATGATCTTGACTAGGAACGTAAGAAAACATAGTTATTTTTCAAGTAGAGTTTCATCCTTTAATAAATATCTTTAATAAATTCATATTTTCTCCAAATTATGAGTATTCATGATGACTTGGTCACACCTGAATCACTATAATCAACTTATAGAGAATCACATATTCTAAAAATGATGAAATATATTTTCCCTTGGTCTTTAAACATTACCAAAACCAAAATGGTCAGTACAAGATAACATAATCCCGAAAAAGAATATTCAATTATAAAAATAAATACTACTCCTAATCTCCAAAATTATACAAACAATACCCAAATATCAACAAAGACCATTCAATAAAAAATTGTCCTTAATGTTCTTTAAAATAATCAAAACTATTATAGAAACCCAAAATTCAAAAGTATTTAATCACATAGTATTCCACGAAAAATCTTAACGTTTATTTCAAAAAGATATCGACTAGTCGTAAATTATCATACTTAGAAGTAATTAAAATAATCATATGTTCTCCATGATAGGTTAATAATTTCCATAAATAACCCAAATATCCACATTTCTATATTAAAACATAGATTCTTCCATAATAAAACTCAACTATTACTCCTCAAATAAAATCCCATAGTATTCAATTTTCCTTAGGCATATAGTGTTCCCAAAAGAGTAAACATCTTCCAAAATAACTTTTATCAATTAATCACCAAATTATTTTCCTATACTACGTACATCCATTTGATAAAACATAAGTTCTAAAAATTAACTTATTCTTGATTCATAAATTCATTTAACTAAAAATAATAAGTTATACAAACCAGGTAATTCACATAGGCCATTCATAAAAAATGAACCCTTGTCGCCCTTCGGTTGTGGGTTCGATTCCCATGGCCTTCCCAGATGCGACGGGTAGTCACCTATCTTTTAGGTTGTCTCTTTTTATAAATATAAAAAGTAACCCTAACAAGTTTTTACCTAAATGGTTGACTTATATCTCTCATTTTCATCCCAACTGATATTGAACTCAATATCTGAATTGATGAAGTCTTATATATATTGACATTTATTTCTTTCACCTCCCAATGATAAAATAAAACAATTCCCAATATAAGAAACATCATACCTTGGTCATGGTGTCCACCTAGTTTCATCATCATCTTGTTCACGTAGTTAGAAGGTCCATGCATTGAAAAAATGATTTAGAGATCCTTCAAAATAATTTTAGTCCATTTTCCAAATACACCCTGTACAACATGGGTCGTATGGGTGTTCACAGAAAAATAATTTCAACAAATAATCATGTATGACATATAATTTCAAAACAACTTATAAAAAATGATTTTTATAAAACAATTAGACTAAGTTTGAGTTGAAACATTCAATTAATGTTCATTTTATAATACCATGAGTATAATCTGAAAGAAAATATTTATAAAGAAAATTTATATAGGTTGATAAAGGTTCTTCTTCTTAATAACCCTTTCCAACATCAAAATATATATCTAAATCATGGGATAAGGTAAAATATTTGAAAATTCCTTGAAAATATTTACCATTCTTGAAAATATATGAATATTCAGAATATAGGATTTGATTAAATACAATACATGATCCACGATTTTATCGAGGTATAATGGAAGTGTTTGATATCTCAAAGAAATGCTTACAAGTTAGTTGTATGTTAGAAAATTTTGAAAATCATCCAAGAAAGAATTTTGAATAATTATTTCAAGTAAGTTGTCAGGAAGATATAGAAGTGTTGTTTGAGAACCTCCTCCTTCCATTTTAAACCAACATTCCATGATCTGGAAAAGATATAAAACAATGATTTAATTGAAATAATAGACATAGATACTTACCATGAAATTGTCCAAAAATCATAATCCCTAAAGTCATCTAAACCAACCTCTGACACAAACAATAAGTCCCCAACCTTAAAACATTACATAATCTTGAATAAGTCAATAATTTGACTGTAATTCACATTGAGGATATTTTCAGGTTTAGAGTTTTAAATAAATAGGTCTTATAAATACATTACATCTCAAATATTAGAAATTATTCACTTATAATCTCTCCAATTTTTTTACAATAATAAAATTTCTTAAATAAAACAAGATTTCTTATCTTGATAATTTTTTTTTGAATGATTATTTTATCTTACCCTTCCTTATACCCTATGAAAAAAATTCAAAAACATAGGATGTGCATAAAAATATTTGTAAGGGATATACAATAGATAAATAAAACAATATTCCATGAATACATAAAAAAATAAAATCATACTTTTCACTCACAAAACATAATCTCTTTAACATAACTCATGAAAGCATAATATTTATTAATAACTCATAGAAATCATAAATCATAAAGGTAATATCTATAATCCATAACATACATACATTGTAGATTTAATAGCTACATAGGGAGTTTCCACCATGGTGACTTTTGAAATACCCATAGGTGTATATTCCATAAATCTCTTAGTAGAAACCTTAATATTTACCTCTGTCATGTTACCTAATGAATTAGAGAGCTATCACGGGATCACCTGCCCTCATTTTATCACATAACCACCCATATACATACGCAATCCCCAATAACCATAACATAATCATAACACATAAAACTAGATTAATGGAAAAATAACATTTCTATATTTTAATTGACAAGATATAATTTCAAGATACTGATGTTATCAATCCTATTTAAAAAACACATTTAAAACATTGAAAAAAATATTTTTGAATCCAAGTGTTGTATACCACCTTGAAACTTTTAAAGGAATTATCATTTTAAAACATGAATTTCTATCAAATAAAAATCCTTAAAACCATTTATAAAACATGTACATTAATGAGAAATATTTATAAGAATACATATTTAATACATTTAAAATGATGTTTTTGTTAAAGAACCCCATACCACTTGAGAAATACTTGAATACAAATAATTACATAATAATAGTAATTAATACTTTTAATATCATGAGAATATACTATTTCATTATATAACATGTCAAGAGGGTTGTATATTCACCATATAGCACGATAAAGGTACATAACATCATGGCATGCCTCTATGAAAGGATATTGAGATGAAGTCCCTTACAAAGATCATATCATTAGATAAAGGATAGATCAATGACATAATTATGTGTGAATATATATATAAACCCAATATTAGTGGATATTAAGTGTAAAAAATCAGAGGAAATTCACACATGTTCTTGAAAAAAACCAATGACATGGATATTTTACATAATGAATGGAGACTGAATTAAAATTTCCCTAACATAATTCATATGAATGATGTATGAATTTAAAAATGGGCTGATTTTGTGCAGTAAAAAAATATCCAAACCAAGGAAATAATAAATTTTAAAATAAATAAATAAACATAGATTCGACACATAATCTTGGCATGATATAATCAACGAAGTATTAGTAAAACCCAATGAGTGGAAATTTGGTTAAGAAGTTCCCTTACCTTGGGCCCGACTTGTATAGTTCATTATTTATCTTCCTGAATAATAAAATAAATTTAATTTAAAAATTTTTAAGAACCTTTTTAATGTTTATTATTCTCTTTATATCACTTATGACTATGTTAAAATAATTAATTGTTATTTGAGTTCATTTCGGATGTTTTGTCAATAATCGATTCATGAGTCGAAAATGAACAAGGTATGATGTAACTAGTCCATGTGTTCATAATTGCATCATATCCAGAATAATATTCATGAAATATTCATCAATTTTACATAGATCTCATATTTTTTATTTTAAACCGTTAAATATGGTTATGAAAACTAACAATGTTACGATTATATAGACGGTACGTCATACAAACGCATGAGTAACGTGTCCATTTTTCATTGATCATTATGGAAAAAAGGATATTATCATTTTATACTTCAAGAGGGATCATGGTATTATTAAAATAATCCTAATAATTTACATATACTTATATATAGTTTACAAGTGATATAATGAATAAAAATGAGTCACACCTCTTCATGGAGGTGATAGTTCACACGTACACACGAACAAATTTATCATTTTTATGCACATGGATGTAATAATTTAATTGATATATTATTATATTATAATGAATAATATTTCATGAATATCACATATTTTGATTAATTCCATCATTATAAACAATCCCTATAGACGGTAATGGAAAACAACTCAAATAGGTTCGTGGTGTTGATAATTCACACGTATGCATGAATGAATAATTCCTTTCCCATTTGATGGAAGAATAGATGGATTTAGGGGATGATATAAACATAATAACATGTCAATATATTGAGGATAATATAGTTATTATCCCATCATGGATGGATGGGATTTAGGAAATGGAATAAGAAACAAAATAGAAACACTTAAAGAAAACGATACATCTTCTTTAATTGATCACATTTGAAGAACATATAAACACCTCTATGAAGGGTGTTATACCTAAATTATGTTTTGAAAAATGTGGGGAGAGATTCTTTGAAGAATATTTGATAGATATTGGATGAAATAAATTGATTTTATGAGTGATTAATAGGCAAGAATGGGTGCTTTTTTATAGGAGAGGGGAGGGAAACCCTGGGAAAGTATTAAAATATTAAATTAATATGTATTATTTTTTAAATCCAAGTGGCTCCAAAATGAGATATGGATATGATATTATGGTGATAGATCAAAATCATTTCATTTTTTGAAATGTATTGAGTTTATTTTAAACCTTATCTTTTTGGTTTACCCTGAATTGTTCTTTTTTAGTTTTTAACATCGTAAAAATCTTTTAATTATTAAGAAGCTATTAATTTTACTTATATGGGGTAAATTTAAAATAATTGGATACTTAGTGAACTTTTTGACTATATCATACTAACTTTTTTAATTTAAAAATATTTTATGATATTAAATAATTTGGTTGAATTATTATTTTTATAAAACGTCATTTATGTCAGTTTTTACTCTATACAATTTATTGAATTTAAATAAATTCTAAACATAGAGAAAACTTCTAACCAAACCATTGAATAGTTTAATCCCATGTCATATTCGTCTAAAAAATTTACATATGACATAAATTAATTTAAATATTATTTATTTTAATATTTGTAATATCATTTATTTGGATCCTTTATAAATGAAGCAATCACTGCATCATCATTGTGTCATATTAAAATTTATTTACATAATCTCTAAAAAGTATAAATAAAATACCATGATGTAGGGAAAATATTTATCCTTATAATTACTATTCATAGTTGAAGATATCACTTATATAATCTGACCATAAAATTATTTTAAAAAAATATTAATGTTTATGTTATATTTCCCTCTACTTTAAATTAATTATTATAACATGTAATTTTGACACCCATGTGGATCCGAAATGCCAAACGTTTGGACTAAGGATATTTATGGTCGCCCATTACTCATCCTATAAGATTATGACACATTTTAGGGTAGTTTATTATTATTATTATATTATTTTTACCTTTATTTTCCTAATTTACCCATTTACCAAGGTAAATAAAAATAATTACTCAAGTTACTATTCATAATATCCAAAAATAAAAGGAAAATATTTATATAATTTGGACCTTTTAATTCCAAATATGGAATCAATTTTTCCAAATTCAAAACACATAATATCCATTAATTAATTTAAAATTAATTCTCATTTTCAAAACTCGAAAGCGATTTTTTACGAAATAAAAACTTTTAAAATATTGACATGTGTTTAGGTCCAATTTAAATGTGAAATTACTGCCAAAAACCAAATTTGTATTAAATGATAAAAAAATACACTTTAAAACTAATTATAATGATAATATAACTATATAAATAAATTATATGAAAATACAGTTTTGAATTAAAATGCATTATTTCACATTATTCATAAAAATATTGATTTTATCAGAAAAATACCAAAATTTCAACCGAAGTAAATTGTTATATCCCAAAACTAAATAAGAAGTTTATTTTTTTAAGTAGAACATATTATATTGAAAAAAAAATTAAAAAGGGTTCTCCATCAAAAGGCAGCAAAATGATATTTTAAAAATATTAGATCATTTTATGCTTAAAATTGGTTTCATTATCATTTTAAGATTATAAAATTCATTTTATAAATGTAAAAACATTTAAAGAATATGTAAAATCATAATATTGTTAACTATGTGTATTCCTTATAATACAACATCTAGGTGTTAACAACCATTTAGAATAATAAAACAATTGTCATATTATTTTTTGATACAACTGAGTGTTGTGTGAAACGTAAGATTTTGGAGAAACTCATTGTTATGTGTCGGGTATGCTATCGTATATACTGTATAGTTTAAACTATAATTAATATTAAATTAAAAAATATTAATAGATATGAAAATTTATTATTCTATAAATACCTGGGATGTTACAAACCATGTAAATAAAGAAAATTTACATTAATTGAAATTTTTCATAACCAAAACCTCTAATAATTGAAATTATACAAAAAATTATAGAAAATATAAAATAATAGTGGCATGGGGGTGAAACATATTTTTATATTACCACTATATAATGTAAAAAAATGTTGGTAATTGTTTATTAATGAAAGGTGGTGTTACCTTATCATTAATGAGGATTGAACTGACATAATACTCATATATTTTCCAATAATGACCCTTGAAATATTGAGGGAAGGTGATAAATCCAAAATTTCATAATTAATACCAAACCATCCATCCATTTAAAGATAATATAAGCTTATAAAAATAATATAGGGCTACCTATGAAGGTAGAGAATAATCTAAAATTAAATTTTGATAATGATGGAATTTTATGATTCGAGAATTGGATATATTTTAAATTAATATTGGAATTTAAGATAGATATTATGGATAAAAACAATATCTCATCATTTTATATCCATCCTGGAATAAAAAATATGGATAAATATCTCAAGGGTAACTTATATAAGGAAAATATAGAGAGAGAGATTATAGAGTGTTTGTCTTAATTCTTGTATTCCAAAAAATAAAAGATGAAATTTTAAAATTAGATGGGATAATGAAACTATTACCAATACCAGTATAGAAATTAGAAAACAGTAAAATAAAATTCATCGTGGTTCTTTTATATACTTCTAAATATTATAATTCCATTTGGTTTTTGGGTTTTGATCATAATAAATCTACACATTTCATTTCAATTTGATAATATTTCTCACTCGATCAATATTCCAAGATATATATAAATTAAGAGTATGATTATATGGATTACCATAATCAAATGTATCCAATTGAGAATCAAGGATTACCTAGAAGTTTTTTACATTCCTTCAATGATCAATGTATAAAATTATGAGATTATGGAATGTTTATAATCCTTATACTGGTGGTCAATCGTAGTGGACATTTAAAATTCTATTAGATATTCTAAGATTATGTTTAATGGATTTCAAAGAGGGTTGCGATAAACACCTTCCCCTATTTTAGTTATCATATAAAATAGTTTCTATTATTGAATAAAATTGTATTATAAAAGGTTCAGTAATAAAGGAGTTGAAGAACCGCATCATCATGATATGGAGTTATTGAGTGTAAACTACTGAGGCTAAATCTTTCCTAGATTATGTTATATAAGAATAAAAATTAAATGAGATATTAAAACATCCTAGTGGTGATAAAATATCTATATTTATAATCATCTATCAAATATGGATATTGAATTTAGTGATTATGTATTTCTTAATGTATCAACATGGAAGAGAGTAATGAGTTTTGGGTAGAATAGAAATTAGGTTATAGATATATTGTCCCCCTTAAAATCCTTCCATCTGTGGGGTAAATAGCTTATCCTCTTGTATTTCCACTGATGCTCTCCCAAGTGCAGGATATATTCTATGTATAACTTTTGAGTTAGTATATACCTCAAATTTGTATATACTAAAATCAAATATTATATATCCAAAAAATTATGCTTCTTATGTTTAGAAACTGGTTGAAATCTTTGACTATAGAGATAAATTAATTTCAATTTATGCACACATCTTATTAAAGTTATCTAGAGAAATAATATGTCTCATTAAATAATGTGGGAGCCGAAAAATGTCATTAGGCATAAGTACACTTGTTTATTTTCATCAGTGTAATGATATTTAGAGGGAAATTATTTTAAGGGGTTATAATGTAACACCCCATGACTTTAATAGGTATTTTCCTCTAAAATAATTATTATATTGAATAAGTTATTTCCCAAAAAAATCGAACTGAAAAAACGGCTATACATTAAATTGAGAAAAAATGGTATAATAAATGATTAACATTAATATTTTATTGGAATATAATATGAATCATCATTTATAAAATTATATGTTTAATAATACACATGTAGATGAAAATACCATAAAAATGAAATCATTATCATCGTAGTTTTCTATGAAGAAATAATCATCAATTATAATAATAGAAAGAAGGAAAAAAATTATAATATAATTTAAATGTTAAAAGATATGTAAATAGAATGAATCATTTAAGTGATTTTATTGAAACCTTAATATTTTAACAAATGGTTATATTTAAATAATTCATTTTATTTTATTTTTTAACTACATATAACACTAAACATAAATGAAACTATGGCATGTTTTGTTAAATATTATGTATATCCATTAAAACATAGCTGTTAAATTATTTTGAATGAATAAAAGCAATAAATTTTTGAAATATTTATTGAAAGGGAATAATGACTACATTTAATATGAATGAAATTCAATTAGTATATCAAAAATAAATAAGAAAAACTTGTTATGATTAACATTACATTTTCCTAAAATTGGTGATTTATTTCAGGAAACTAATTATATTATTATTAGTTAAAAATTAAATATATTGATCACAATAATTATATGTTACCAATAATGTATTTTTTAATTATTAAAAAATAATAATAAGTTATTTTTAACATTTTAGAAATTATTTTTCTGATATAAATAAGTTCAATTGTATTCTCTGATTTTATTTAAATATTGAATTATCAAATATAAGATATTTAATTTTAAAAAATTTAACTTAATTTTTTTATTATTTACAATTATATAATCTTAATATGATTTTTTTATATTTTTCAAAAAGGAAGTTTTTATGTGAATAGTGAAAATACCAATTTTAAAAATAACATGATTTTATAAAATTACTAGTGTATATGTGTGAATTTAAAATTAATGAATAATTTTTTAATAAAAATATGAATTTTATAATTGAATTTATAATATTAAAATAGTTTGATTCAATTTACAAACCAATATTTTATATTTTAGAACAAAAGTAATATTTATTCAAAAAAAATTAATACATTGTATATTTTTATTTTAAAATTAATTTATATATCTTTTATAACATGAATAAAATTAAATTGATTTAAAAAATTGAATATGTAGAACAAAATTATATAATAAGGACCACATTATTTTTAGGCATAAATAGTATATTACCATATTTGTTTTAAGAAATATTGATCATGAGAGGGTAACCAAACCCACACCCAATAATTTATTAAGAAAAATAATGTTACAATGAGAGTTCATGAGGTGCAATGTAATTTCACCAAAAAAGCATTTAAATAACATAACAATAGAAAAAATATTTCTAAAATTGAGGGTATGAGGTTTTTCATGACATAATATATTCTATACTGAATAATTTCTCATGTTTGGGCCACTTTACATATATAACTTGTTATCCCATTATATAATGTTGAAGTTTTTATGAAGATATCATTATTACCACTTAGAAAATAGGCCTCTCACCTACACCTTAATGGACTCATAAAAATTTGGTTTTGTAACACACCAATCTTCCATGATACGCTTATCTTTGAATAATACAATAGTTTGCGCTATATGCAAATTCGAGTTCTAGCACACCACTTCCAATCAAACAAGCCGTTATAAATTGTAATACCCTATTTTTAAAATTTTTAAAATTTCATTTTTCAAAATGGACATAATTTTTTTATTTGTAATATCAAATTTATCTTAGGTTAAATTTTTGGTATTTTTCTGGAAACATTATTTTTTTGATGAATAGTGAAAAATACAACGTTGTTTTTTAAAACCGAAATTTTATTTAATTAATTATCTATTTATTTTAAATTTATTTTCGGTCAAAATAGATACATAATACCTATGTAAGTTCAATTTAATTCAATGGATTCATTTTATAATAAAATTAGATGTATAAAATGTTATTGAATTTTTTAATGTCTTTTACCCACCTTCTAGGCGCATTTGCAAATTTTCCTAAAAAGTAATTTTACCACTTCTGGGAATAGAATTTTAAAAATCCAAGAGACATGGTTGGAATCAATATGTATAATGTGGCTCAATAAGATGAAAATAATTTTTTTGTGAATAGTATCTTTGGGCTTTTATTTACCACGGTTAAAAGTAAATAGGGTAATTAAATGTATAAAGTGATATTATCATTACCCTAACACATGTATTAATTCTATTAGATATTTCTATTTAGACAAAAATCAACCCTATAAATAAAATATGATCCTTTTGGTCCTCTTGGATTAGATTTGGACATTAATTATTAGTTCATTTGAAGAAGAGTTAAAAGTGTTAAATTCAAAGTTTAATAACTAAACCATATTTAATATGGGGTTATACATAAGATACATTCAGCTATAAAGATTAATTAGAAATATAAATCCATTTCTTACATAATGTTATTTTATTGATAATATTTAGATAATAAATAGTTATAATTTATTTATGACACAATAATGATGCAGTAATTACTGTATTAATGAAAGATTAAAATAATTGATACTATAAACATCCAAATAAATGTAAATTGAGACTCTTGATGAATTATATTAATTTTATTGGTTAATATGACATGTTATGAATGATTAAATATTTTTTCTAAGTGATAATGTTTTTATGACTTCCACAAAAACAAAATACCAAATAGTGTCCAAATTGACATAAACGAGTATTTAAAACAAATACTATATTATTAATTGATATAATATTCATAAAAGTCTAAGGTTCACCAAAGGACTTAGATATGGTTTGATATATCAATAATTAACTACTTGGTATTCTCTTGTTTTTTTATAATAAGTTTATTAACCATTTATTATAATAATACAAGAATACACGGTAAAAGTTAAACTATTTAACTATGTGTAAAATATAAAAGATAAGGTTAATATGGTGACATAAACCTGTATATAACCAATTGGTTCAGATATTTTAAACCCTACCAACCTTATACTAGAAATAAATCCTTTTGGATCCATTATAAGCCGAATATGATCGTATAATAAATTAGCATTTCAAGCTTTTCCTAAAGTGACCCTCACCTCTCTTATAAAAGGGTACTTCCCCTTCTCAGAGAATCACACATCTAAAGCCATTTGACTCTGCCAAATATAGTTCAAATATCATCCTAACCACCCGCACTTTAACCTATAGGGCTTAATTTGATCATAAATCCAACCTAAGTATCCCTTTTGATCAACTCAAAAGGAAACACCTGAAGAGGAGGTAATAATTTTACCACCTCTTTCAAAGTTGTTTTCTTCTTCTACTTCCTCTTTATTTGTTATTTCTATAACAAAATAATAACTCAAGTATGTTATACATACTAATATGTAATTATAAATATGGCACAACCATATTCATTAATTCCATTTATCTTATGAATGGAAATTCACTATATGTGTGTATGTATGGCTTACCGTCTCCACGTCGTGGTGTAATTTGTTATTCAAACAATTAATTATTTGGATTGGTGTAATAAGGTGTATAATTTATGAAAATAATAAATATAACATGTTAATGATTCTGTATATATGATATACCATCCAATTACATATGATTTACCCATCAATAGAATGATATTGTCGCTCGTGTGTATGTACAGATTACTGTCTCCAAAAACGTGATGAGATTCATTCCCCATTGTAATAATTCAAGAATAATATTATTTTTATGATTTAAAATAATGTTTAAGAATATAATATCATTCTAAATATGCATAAAATACATTCTATCCATAACAAACATGGATTATGTAACCAACTATATAATGTAAAACAAAATAGTTACACATGAAACAATGATACTACTGAAATATTATTAACCAGGAAATATTAGAAGATCATATATGATATCATATTTACGTATGTGGATATTGAATAATTTAATAACAATGATTTAACTATTATAAAAGAGGTTAACATACCCTTGATCATGGAAAACTAATGGTTAATTCTACAATCTCTTCATTATATGAGGTTGTTTATACGTGAGTATCTACTGGTACCTCTATATCATCCACATCTGTGTTACTAAAAAATTCATTTCAATTTTTTTTAATAATTCATAGACTACAAATTAAATTCATATATACCCTTTTTTGAATTTATATTGAATTTTAATAAAGTAATCTTTCTATCATTTTCCAAACAAGGTCCTTTACGTCCTTTTTGACCAAATTAAGGAAAGAATGTTTTTTTAACTTATACAATGAGTGTGACTATTTTACAACATTATAACATCCTCGAATATTCCATTACAAGATTATAATAATATTTTCAAAATAAATTTTTTCTTTTATAATTATGTGACTTTTAAATGATTTCAAAATAGAAAGAGATATTTCTCTCAAATGGTTTGGATTTCATCTATGTCAACATACTTTGAGGGATTTTACACTTGTTTGAATTTGATTTATTATTATATAAACTTCCATATTTTAATCAGGGTTTTGGAATATATTTTACCGTGGATATGTTATTTTTATACCATTCATGGTTTGTGGTTAAAGTATTAACATTTCCTATGCTATTTTTAATACAAATGTTAATGTTAGTTTTCAACCTTTTCATATGAGGAATGCATTGGACTTAGTATGTGACGGGTGGATCCCACTATAGCTCCTCTATGCATCGGTAGGTCTCATGGGACACACTAGTTTCTTGACTAAAGGTCTTGAAAAAATCTTATTTGTAGTCTTGGAATGAGGCCTTGAATATGTGTTTATGATGTCCGACATTATGCATTCCATCATTATGAAATTGGATATTGATATTACATGTGATTATTTGACTAGTAGAATATCCATGTGAATATGTAAATGGAATTATATGATTTATCTTTTCCATATTATTATGATGTTTATGCTTAAAAGTCTTGTGTTTTAGTTTTATACATTACCGTAAATGTTTATTATTATTTATGAAAGCTTCCTCTATATTGTTATCCTTACTGAGCACCTGAGCTCACCCATTTATATGTTTTTCCCAAGTTGCGAAGAAGTATATTATGACTAACATGTAGGGATAATATGAGGGAGATGTGTCATAACCCGTCCCCCAGGACCCATGCCGTGACTACCCCAAGCCCTCCTTCCATAGGCCAGAGGCTGGCAACTAGCCCAAAAGGCATATTACCTAAAATGGGGTAGCCATTGCCTTTAATCCTGTACAAACATAGGCTTTGAGAACACAAAAAGAAGCAATTGTGAAGGATAGTGCTGTATTAAAAAGGATCACTGAATGTAAAAGGGTCCGGAATACAAGGAAAACTGAAAATACGAGTACACCTGAAAGTACAGATACAACTGAATGGAACAATACCACTGAAAAAGGGAAAATAGTTATTGAGTTGTCCTCCAAGGATCCTATATGAAGTGTAGGTATAGATCACCTCCTCGGTACTCCATGTATACCTGTCTCCTCTGAGCCTCAGAATCACGCGCTGTTAGATTTCGCAGTCTCAAAATAATTCCATATAATTAAAAATAATTATACAGAGATTTCGGGAACATTACATTCTCCCCACCTTATGAATTTTCTTCCCTAAAATCCAAAACACATACTAAGGAAACAAATGGGGGTACTGAGCTCAAATATAATCCCCCTACATCCATGTGCTCTCTTGGAGGTTCCTAAATATCCAGCGAACACACACCAGAGGTATCGACCACCCATGAAGGACCTGCACTTGTCTATCCTCAATCTCTATTGGAACCTCCATAAATGTCACCCCATTGTCTAAGTATTGCTCTCAATAGTCGATGACACGAGAAGGGTCATGCACATATCTCCTCAGTTGGGATACGTGGAAGACGTCTTGAACCTTCTCCAATTGTGTTAAAAGTGACAAGTGGTCTGCCACCTCGCATATCTTCAGAAGTATTAGAAATGTCCTGATAATCATCAGTGATAACTTACCACCTCAGACAAATCTCCATAGTCCCCATCGATGAGATCGTAGAAATAAAATGTGGTCCCTCTCCTAGAACTCAAGCAGTCTCCATATCCTATCAACATAAGACTTCTTCTAGCTCTGCGCAATTTTCACTTCCTAACAAGAGAGGCATCGTGATACAAAATCTTCCACTGCTTTATTCATCCCTGGCCATCAGTACTGATGCTGGAGGTCCTGGTACATCTTCACCACTTCAGGATGTACTGTTAAAGGGGATGTACATTACTCCCTTGACACCTCCTCCTATAGCGCCATTGATACCATGGTAGATCCTCTTAATAGAATGACATGCTCCTCACCTTCAAAAAAATGTATCAGGTATCTGTCCTGATGATATCTAAGCACGTCAAGCCTTGCAGTCAGTTTCCCCAAGCTGCATCTCCCTGATTCGCTGAAGGAGTGGGGGAGTGACAATCATAAACTAGAGATATACTACTCTCTCTCTATCCAAGAAGGATTCCTGCAATGATTCTAGATTCTTTGTCGCCTCACTCAGCAACTGTAGACCATACCTCCTGCTGAGTGCATCTACCACCATGTTCCCCTTCCCATGAGTATAGATTGTTTCAAAATCATAGTCCTGGATGAACTCTAGCCATCACTACTGTCTCATGTTCATGTCCTTATGAGAGAAGAAATACGTGAGACTCTTATGATCAGAGTAGACTACAAGATGTTCGCCCATCAAGTAATGTCCCCACACATTCATGGTGAAGACCACTACTTCTAACTCCAGGTCATGGGTAGCATAGTTCTTCTCAGTAGTCTCTATCTCAGCTTCTAAAAGCTCTGATCACAGTTCTCCATCCACAGGAAAGGCCCCCCCTTCTTTTTCAAAGATGACAATTTTGTCTCTACCCTCGAGAAGTCTGGTTCAATACTTTGGTAGTTCCTAGCAAAAGATGAAGTCCCTCACCCTTCAGGGAGGTATCCCTTGAAACATCTTTTGAAAAGATGTCCCCACACTCTTCCACTATTTTGAGAACTTAATAGTCAAAACTCTAGACACCATGAGGGTAAGGCTGGATGACTCAAGATTAATCGGATACAACCTCCTATGTATGAGTTTATCTTGTAGTGCCTAGGTTTCCTTCTTCAATGACCAAGAAAAACCCCATTCCAATGTTGTAGATAAACTACAAACTTTTTTCCTAATACACCAAATCTGAGTGTAAACTGTGGAAGTCCAGTCTATACCCAAACTAACATCGTAAGGCCTCGACGCTGCCACCAAGAGGCTCCGACCGAAACTCTCATCTCAATGGTTAGATCACACCATCAGCATAAGTGTGATTATTGATTCTCCTTCAAAATGTACCACCAGACATAAGGGTCAAGTTAATAGTTTAACCAGAAACTATATTTCTTGAACAAGATTCGTGGGAAAAAGGAATGATTAGTTCCTATATCTATTAATAAGACAACTAGTAGTAGAAACAGAACGTACCATTAATTATTCCTAGAGCCCTTGGGTCACACTTCTTGACTACATGAAACTACTCTCTTCCTCTGTCCTCCTGCTCCCTAAGCCTGGTGGGGAACACATTGAGGTGGTGGTTGTAACATGTCGAAATGTATATCATCTCATGCTACCCTCCTAGATCTACTTCCATGACTGCTACCCTACATATTCTTTTGTACCTATCTCTTCCTCTTCCTGAAATATTTTACATGCCCATGTCTCTGATAATGGCCTCAGTTTCCTTCTTTCCCACTGTTAACATTGACTAGCAGCATTCGCTCAGCCAAAGAACTTTCAACCACAAAGGTTCTATCTAGCACCCAAACATAAGTAAGAATGCATAGAGGAATAGTTATGGAATGGATGTTCCTAAGCACACCTCGCTCAGAGGTCTGAGCCCTAATGCACTGATCATATTATATTTATTGAGTAGCTAGAATAGTCGGTACACCTCGATGTATACTCATCTACCGACATGTCATCCTGTTGAAGTTGTAGAAGCTCTTTGGAACTCCCATCCCTTATATCTTTAAGGAAAGAGACCCCCTTTATTGAAGAAGGTTATCAAGATTGTCTATATAAAAAGAAACCTCTTCATAAGATTAGGGTAACCTAAACCCTGTCATCATCCTACTGAGCCACGTAGAAGGATCTCTACCCAGACCATCATCAGATCGAATGGTGCCCTGGCTATATGGAAACTCGACCACCTCTTCAAGCTAGTCCTTAGCCGCCTATGAGTGGGGCTCAAATAAAAACCTAATGGGTATCTGATTCTGAAACAAGTGTAAGGAACTAAGCCTGCAAGTGTCCTCTAATGGTACTGCCATTTGTAACTGCTGACCAACAGGTTGTGATATAGCTAGCACACTACCCGAAGGTACCATCTTGGGAAGAAATCTATGTACCAAAGCCTCATAACCATGAGAACTATCCTCATTATCACACACTGAAAAATACTAGCAGCTAGGATCACCATCTGATCTTCTGGTGTCTCAAATAAGTGGAAAACACTTTTCATAGCCTCCATCCAATCCTCACCTTACTGGGGACCTGTCCCACCTCAAAACCCCAGAGCTCTTTGCTGCTAAAACCCATACAACACGATCAGTCGGCGTGCACCCTCTGTTGGTAGAGCTGGTGGAATCTACTGCCCAATGGGTGGTTGTGCTATTGGTAAACCACATGAAGGTGCTAACACCGTAAGAGGAACCAACACTGAGGCCTCATTACTCGGTGGACCGTCATCGTGTACTGTCTCGGGAATACTAGCTGTCTATCTACGCATTGACATCCTGATAAAGAAATAGTTGCGCTATGGTCATTAAATTATACAAGGTGATCTGAATCTAAATAAATTAGAATCGAAAATCTTCAAAAACACACACAATCAGTGTTTTTGTGTACTGAGTCAGAAATCAGAATACAGGGTCCTGGTGTATGGATATGTTGGCCGCCACACCAACATAGGATTCCCCAAATTGAAAACACACTCATAACACTTAACACGGTTTCCACATAGAAAATATCAGAGTCCTACTTATTTAGTAGAATGGACCCCTCTGATACCACTTTGTCACGACCCGTCCCCGAGGGCCCCTTCCGTGACTATCCCAAGCCCACATTCCATAGGCCATGGGCTAGCAACTATCAACAAAAGGCATATTCCCTAAAAATGGGAAGGTGCTTCCTTTAAAATTGTACAAACACACGGTCCGAGAACACAAATATAAGAAACTGTGAAATAAATTTTTGTTGTAAAAAAGTGTACTGAATGTAAAAGGGGCCGGAATACAAGCCCAACTGAAAGTACGAGTACAACTGAAAGTACAAATACAACTGAATGCAACAATAAAACTGAAAAATAGAAAACATATACTAAGTCGTCCTCCGAGGATCTTACCAGAAGGGTAGGTACATATCACCACCATAGAACTCCACGTTTTCCTGTCTCTTCTACGTACCACTTACTTCTGGGTACCTCAAACCTCATCCCAGCTTCTCGTCGTCTGCATAAGACACAATAATGTACTGGTAAAGCACGTTCATGGGTGAGTATAACGAAACTCAATAGGGACCCTGAAACCCCCGAAGGTCTCTCAGAATTCAATAAGGAAAACCACAAGGCATGATCTCAATCACAAAGCAAGAAGCAATAAACACAACTCAATTAGAGTCTCATATTAAAATAGGTATGCAACTTAAAGAAATAAGATTAGTATATTGATCCACACATGATCACTATGAAAGCTGATATCCAACAAAAAAATTTCAATTCCTAGAGAAAAGAAACATTCCCATTTACTACATAGAACACCTCAGCTACTAGAGAAATCCACTTTATCGAGTACACTGGGCCTTCGACGTCACATATAAGCACTTCATATTAACCTTGAACTGATGAGGTACTTCTACCCATAATTTACCATGGGTTTTCTAGGTAACATAGAGTCTCTCCCACACAATGGCCTACTGTGGTACTCATCCCCATCACATACCATGTCCATTGAGTCACTCTGAGTCAAAAAGTCAGCAGTCTTTAGGTCTCATCCAGTCGTAGGGTTCCGTACGTAGCACGCATGGGAGAACCGCTCCCCAAACTAGCAGTCATACTTCAACAAGAAACAAGTCTCACAAAGAGGTAACCCAATTATCCATCGTGTCACAAGGGTCCTAACGCAACAGATGGCGCATCAATTGGACTCTCAGTTTGTGCGTTACGAGCATTTCAGTACCGAGGGCCCAGTTGGATTAAGGTGTGAACCGACCTTTCCATACTCCAAGTTCCTCCAAAACTTTAATGAAGTAATTAAAAATAACCCTCTATCTACAAGGATCCAAACGCCACATAAAATTTTTCAAAAGGATGTATGGTTATCGAGTAAGGCCCTTTATGTGTTTCTATGCCTGGTTGGGCCCGGGCTCGTTCTGACCCGGTCAGACCGACCCAACCCGCTGGGCCGAGGTCCAGCCTAGCCCGAAAACGGGGAGCCCCGCAAGGGCGGCCTAGACCATGTAGAGAGGGTCTCGAAAATGGGCGGCCCGACCTGCGTTGGGGCGTCGGCCAACCCATGGTGGGTCACTGCTCGACTGGTGTGGAAGAGGGAATCATTTATGGAAACATAGACAAATAAACCCCTATCTCAAAAAACTATTGGAGAGTGTTCATGCTTGAATTTGGATCGTGTTCTTTGTTCACGCAACTGGTTCCCAATGACTCCACTTGTACATCATCCTTCGGTTCGTGTTTCGGTGTCATCCGTCACCTCCTGCTGGGTTCATCTCTGTCCTCTAAGGGTTCAGCATCGTAGTGCTCCTTCAACACTTCATTTCTTGGCGAAGCTTTGCTGATACACCTCCCCAACCTCTATATATATAAGAGAGGGGGAGGGTAATAAATGAATTTAGAATTTAATGAGGATCATTAATTAGGAAGCATCTTAATTCCCCAACAACGTCATTTCATCGGATTGGAAGGTCAGGCCATTTATTGTCCTGACACATCACTGGTCCCACCTCTTGGATTTTCCATTGGAGGATATAAAATAAAATAAAAAATTATTTCATTTCATTTCTTTTAAAAAGTATCAACACATTACTTTTTCTGCAGACCTACTATGGTGAAATTAATGTCTACCTTAAGCAAATCCCATCATAATTGATTCAATGGCACCCTCAGATTTTTAATTTGAGCAAAGATTCAAAAGTTAGAAAATTTTGCTCACGCTTTTACTGAACATATCTTAAAAAATTTCGATAAATTAATTACATTCACCCTCGACCCACACCAGTTGAGGTTAGGCTCTGCCAAAAGAGAACACACCCCAAAGAACTCAACTGTAGACTTGGAAATTCAATAAATGATCACATTTAGATGTTATTAATTTTACAATAAAATAATTGTCGCCTAATTATTTTATTTATGACAAAAAACTAAATTTCAATAGTGGCTCGCGCCGACCAATGTTAGTATCAGAATAAGAAAAGCATACCCTCATGAGTTTAGCAGTGGTCTCAGATTTTCAATCTGAGTTACTGTGCGTGAGTTATAAACATTTGAAAAATAAAATAATTTTATTTAATTATTTTGTTTAAGGTTATTCCATTTTTGGGTTTTTTTTCACAGGAGACCTGCACCGACTAAACTTATGTCATGCCTAGGGTAAACTCACCATCATGAACACAACTGAGCCCTTATATTTTTGTTCTAAGAAACTATTTAAGTGTTATTCCAAATTTTTAGGAAAACTATTTACACGTGCTAATTAATTCTTAACAAAACATCGACGAATCAATACGGTATCTCGGGGCCTCAGAATTACTTACCATCAGATTTTGATCCCTCAAAATAATTCCTCATAATCAAAATAAATTATGCAGAAATTCCTGGACATTACATGATGAATGTGTTAAAAGGAAGCACAATGATGTTTTTTTTTCATTTCATAATGTAATGTAAAACATATGTTTGTATCTAGTACTTCCAAGGCTACTAAACCAATCTGTCTATCAGGATTTGATTCCTTATAATTATTCCAATGTTATGTAATAATGCACCAATACTGCGTAACTAGGGTTTATGAATTACAGTTCGTATCATAGGAAGTTTAGTACAAACTTTGAAAGCTATATTTAGAAAAACTCTGATTAGAGAACATTACAATACGATAGACTTTGAGGGTCAATATAGAATAACTTCCTATAATTTTTGTATTCTAGATATTTTTTTTGTATTTCCCATGAAATAAATTTTTGTCTAGATATGAATAGGTAGATGTCGCTCTGGAACAGATGTACCTAGGAGTGAAAACTCTGACAAGGAGCTTTGGGCTTGACCGAGGGTATCTTAGTACATGACAATGGGCCTTGCTTCACTCTTGGTTATGACACTCCCAGGGGATATGTCTAGGATAATTCAAATATTCTTTAAAAATAATTATTAAGGATTTGTGGGTAAATACCTCCTCAAAGAATTTTTTTCATGATTATGAATTATATGTACACACTGTTCAATTTATGTTAGGTATTTTACTAGTTTGGAATTATGTATTGCGATTCATAAACTAATCTAGTGTATGTCATTATTTAGAATTGGTGCCTAGTAGAAGGAATGTAAATCATATCTACACACGCAATTCATGTAGGTATTTCCCTTATACTCAAGATAATTATTGTGGAGCTAGTGATGCAACCGGTTCTGAACAAATTATTACCATACTAGGACAACTAACTCTGGTTATGAATAATAACCATACCCATATGGAGCACCCTATTCCACAACGTCAAGGATCAATATTAAAATGTTTCAGGAGGAAAAAACCACCAACATTCAATGGGACTATCCATTTGTATCTGATCAATTGATAAGTTTCTTAGAGAAAATATTACATGCTATGCGGAGTAGTGAAAGGGAAAAAATATTCATGGCAGTTTATCGACTCATGGGATATATAGATCAATGGTAGTAATTAATTAAAAATAAAAAAGTAGATGAAAAAATATCAAATATGGAATGGAAGGAGTTTAGAGAGCTTTTCTTAGAAGAATACTTTCCACATGACCATTGAGCAGAAATGGGAAGACAATTTCTAATTCTGAGGAAAAAGAAGGATGAGATTATTGAAAGGTTTATGGCTAACTTTACAAGGTTATCATGGCATGAAATAGATTATATATGTAACCCAAGGAGTAATATTGATTGATTTCTTTATGGGTTAAAACAATTTTTCCATCGAGCATTAGTCTCATAATCTTTCTCATCGCATGAAGATATTATCTCGTGTGCTATCAAGACAGAAAATGAATTCATTAATTCTTATAATTATAATGAAATTAAAGAGAAGAAGAGATCTTTTTAACACTATAGAAATGGAAATTAGTGGAAGAAAAGAAAAGTTTAATTTCAATTATAAAGTAAATTTTAGAAGAAACACCCTAGTACTTTCCTAAAGGGAATGAGAGTCTATTATATCTGTGTTAAAAAAGGCCACCAAGCTTGTGACTGTAGGGGAAAAAATAGGTAGTCAATATTGAATGATAAAATTTTAGATAATTGGGGAATTATGAAAATTAATGTCCTATGGTACATGGATACTTACCTCAAAAAATTCCAAGGGAGCAAGGCCACGCTTATGTGATCACTACTACTGAGGTTAAAGCTCTGAATGACGCAGCAATAGGTAATTTAATGGTTTCCTCAAATTTAGCCAATGCTTTATTTGATTATGGATCATCACATTGTTTATTGTCTTCCCAGTTTTCTATGAAAATTAGACATTTACAATTTGATTTAACAAGGGTGTTTTTAGTCAATACTCATAAAGGAAGTATCATATAATTTTTTTTTGTGAATTAGTTCCTATTAGGGAATATAAATGTTCTTTATCTTATAATATCATCTCCATTCCCAGGATTGAATTTGATATATTCCTTGGCATTGATTGAATTTCAGACCATGATGCAATATTTTACTGTAAGAAGAAGGAGGTTACAATTTTTGATGATGATAAGGAGTACCTTATCTTTAGGTCAGAAATGTCACCACCTGATTGTTATATAGATCCACCACCAGTAGCACTACTAAATTCAATTAATAAATAAGAATTTAGTGAAATGACTATGGGTGGGGATAGAAATGTTAAAATAGAGAACGTACCAATTGTGAAATAATATGTTGATGTGTATCTAGAGGATTTACAAAGACATACTCCAAAATGAGAAATTTAGTTTACCACTGATTTAATTTCTAGTTCAAGGCCTATATCGGGGAACCCTTTTAGACTAGACACTGTGGAATTAGTGGAAATAAAGAAACAACTAGAGTAATTGAGTAATAAATGATATATTCTCCCAAGTGTTTCTCGTTGGGGAGCCCCTATTCTTTTTTTTATGAAGAAATATGGATCTATGAGGTTTTTCATGGACTATATAATGAAGAATGCTCTAACAATAAAGAACAAGTATCCCATACCTCACAATGATGATTTATTCGACCAAATTAATAGAGTTAAATATTTTTCAAATATTGTTCTTCGATCTGGATATCATTAGTTGTGTGTGAAGAAGGAAGACATTTCGAAAATAGCATTTCAAACCAAGTACCGACATTACAAGTTATCAGTAATGACTTTTGGACTGACTAATGCACCCTCTGTTTTCATGGATCAAATGAATAGTAGTTTCAAGGAAAATCTTGATGACTTTATAGTGGTATTTATTGATGATATCTTGGTTTACTCTAAAATATATGAAGATCATAAAAATCAAAATTTTCACTATTCTAAATACTCTTAGAAGAAATAAATTTTATGGGATGTTTAGGAACTTTGAATTCTGGCTTCATGAGAATTTTGTTTCTTGGCCATATTGTCTCTAAGGATGGAATATCTATTGACCATTATAAGACAAGATTAATATAAGAATGGACAACACAGACATGTATAACTGAGGTATATAGTTTTATTAGTTTAGAAGGTTATTTTCAGAATTTCGTCTAAGATTTTGCCCGATTGGATAACCCATTAACCAAGATGACACGTAAAGGGGTTAAATTTGTTTGGAAAAAAGAGTGTGAATAATGTTTTTAAGAACATAAAGAAGATTATTCAATGATCCTTTCTTGACTCTACCATCATGGAATGATGGGTTTTTTATTTATAGTGATTCTTCAAAGAAAGGCCGTGGTTGTGTCCTTATGTAGAATGATATGGTTATGTCCTATGCATCATGACAGCTAAAAATTTGTGAAAAATATTATCCCGCTCATGATCTTGAGTTTGAATTTGTAATTTCTTGGAAGATATGGAGACACTATCTTGATGATCAAAGATTTGAGATATATAATGATCACAAGAGTTTGAAGTATATTTTCACATATAATTAACTCAACGTGAGGAAAAGGCGATGGCTTAAACTACTCAAGAATTATTATTGCACTACAAACTACCACCTAGGGAAGGAAATTAAGGTGGAAAATGCTTTGATAAGAAAGGACCATTGAGTTTTAAACAAGACGAGAGTTGAAATAGATCCTATTTTCATGGATCTTGTAAAGATGGATATGGGAGTAACCATGGAAGGTGTAATATCATTACTTTTTCAAATGGTTTCCAAACTATCTTTACTAGAAAGGATAAAAACTTCTCAGACTGATGACGAGGAGTTTCAAATGAAAATTAAAGCTCGGAACAATTAGGGATTGATCAAATTCGTAGACGAAGATGGGATTTTGAAATTTGGGAAGATAATTTTTGTTCCTGACATACCTAATCTATGAAGTTAATTGTTTGATGATGCTCATAGATCCAATTTTCCTATATTTGAAAGAACATTTTTGGTGGGAAAAAAATGAAGAGGGATATTTCTGAGTATGTGTCATGGTGTATGGTTTTTCAATAGGTGAAGGCTGGAAGACAACATCCTAGATAATTCATGAAATCTCTTCCCATACCTGACTGGAAATGTGATGATATTACGATGGACTTTGTCATGGGGACACCAAAGACTCCTAGAAGGAATGATATAATATGGGTCAATTTTGATCGTCTTAGCAAGTAAACAAATTTCCTTACTATAAGAGAAGATTTATAACTTGAACATTTAGAGAGAATATATAATAATTATGTTGTAAGACTTCCTGGAGTACCCCTATCGATTTTTTTTCTCTTTAATCTCATTTTACTTCAAGATTCTGGAAAAGTTTTCAGAAGGCCCTAGATACTGAACTCCATTTGAGCACTGCCTACCACCTAAAGCTGATGGACAATTAGAATGAACTATTCAAACCTTAGAAGACATGTTGAGATCATGATCACATGACTTTCATGTTACGTGGGATCAAAATTTATATCTGGTTGAATTTTCCGATAACAATACCTTCCATTCCGGTATGCAGATGGAACTATATGAAGTGTTATATGAAAAGAGTTTTCCTACACCAACTTATTGGGATGATATTGGTGAAAGAAATATCTTAGGCCCATAACATGCTGAGGAATCAATGGAAAATGTGAAGATTATTCAAACCCACATCAATGGAACTCAAACTAGGAAAAAGAGTTATACCGATAACAAGAGTAATGATTTAGAATTTCAAGTAGGAGATCATGTTTTCTTGAAGTTTTCTCCATGGAAGGGTGTTATACGATTCAGTAAGAAGGGAAAATTATGTTTCATGTACATCATACCTTTCGAAATTCTAGAACATATTAGAGTTTTAGCTTACCGTTTGGCAATACCACAAAGTCTCTACAAAGTTCATGATGTGTTACATGAATAAATTTTGAGAAAATACATGTCTGACCCAACGCATATACTCACCTATGAAGAAATAGAACTGCAACCCGATCTGTCTTATAGTGAAGAGCCTGCCATGATTATTGATACCATAGAACATGTGTTGAGAAATCAGATGACTTTTCTGGTAAAATTTCTATGGAGAAACTATAAGATAGAATAGGAAACTTGGGAACTTGAGGAACTTATGATGAACAATCATCCAAATATTTTCATACAGTAGTATTCTAGAAATTTGGAGGAAGAAATTATTTGAAGGAGGGAAGAATATAACACCCCAAGCTTCCACAGTACACTTATTTGAATATTACAATAGCTTTCACTGTATGAAACTTTGTGTTCTAACACTCCACGACTAATCAAACATGTCTTTATAAATAGTAACACCCACTATTTGAAATTTTATAAATTTTATTTTTTCAAAATGGACTTCATTTTAAGATTCTTAATATCAATTTTATCTTAGGGTGAGTTTTTGGCATTTTTCTGAAAATTTTCATTTTTTTGATGAATAGTGAAAAAACACTACGTTATTGTATTAAATCGACTTTTTATTTAAATAATTATTTATTTTATTTAAATTTATTTTAGGTAAAAACAGATACATAATACCAAAAAAATTTTAATGTAATTCAATGGAATAATTTTATAATAAAATTAGATGTATATTTTTTTTAAAAAAAAATTAACATCTTTTACCCTCCTACTAGGCGCATTTGAAAATTTTTATAAAACATAATTTTACAAGTTCAATAAATTTAATTTATAAAATCTGAGAGACACAGTTCACATCATTAAGTAAAAAGTGGTTTAAGAAGATGAAAATAAGTTTTGGTGAATAGTAACTTTTGACTTTTATTTTTCACGGTTAAAAGTAAATAGGGTAATTAATGGTAAAAAATGATATTATAATTATCCTAATACATGTTATACTTCTATTGGATAATTTTATTCTGAAAAAAATCAACCTTATGAATAAAATATGATCCTTTTGGTCCACATGGACTAAATTATTAAATTTATTATTATTTTATTTAAAGACGAGTTAAAAGTGTTAAATTGAAAGTTTAATAACTAAAATTCTTTTAATATAGGGTAATACATAAGATAAATTATACCATAAATATTAATTATAAATATGAAAATATTTCATACATAATGGTATTTTATTTATAATTTTTATATATTAAATAATTAAATTTATTTATAACACAATAATGATGCAGTAATTACCTTATTAATGAAAGATTATAATAATTGATATTATAAATATAAAAACAAATGTAAATTGAGACTTTTTATTAACTAAACTCATTTTATAGGTTAATATAACATGTTAGGGTTGATTAAATAAATTTTTTTCGAAGTGATAATGTTTTTATGGCTTTCAGAAAAAGAAAATACAAAATAGTGTCAAAATTGACATAAATGAGTTTAAAAAATACTATATTTGTAATTGATATAATATTATTAAAAGTATAAGTTTCAGAAAAAGTATTTTATAAGGTTATATATATCAATAATGAACCACTTTGGGTCCTATTGGATTTTTATAGTAAGATTATTAACCATTTATTATAATAATACATAAATACATAGTAAAAGTTCAACTATTTAACTACGATTTAAATCTAAAGGATAAGGTTGACATGGTAACCTAAACCTATATAAAACTTATTGGATGAGATATTTTAGACCATACCCACATTATTATCAAAATAAATCCTTTTGAGCTATTATAAACCGAATATGATTGTATAATAAAATAATATTGCAAGATTTCCCTAAAGTTACCCTCACCTCTCTTTTAAAAGGGTACTTCCCCTTCTCTCAAAATCACACCTCCAAAGACATTTGGGTTGGCCAAAAACTTCTCCAATATACTCCAAAATTCCATAACTATGACCTAGTTCTCTTAAATTGATTATAAATCTATCTTAAGGATCCTTTTTGATCAACTCAAAAGGAAACACTCGAAGAAGAGGTAATAATTTCACCACCTCTTTCAAAGTTCTTTTCTTCTTACACTTATTCTTTATTTGTTGTGTCCATACCAAAATAATAACTACAGTAGGTTATACATATTGTGATGTTATTATAAATATGTTACAACCATATTCATTAATTATATCCATCATATGAATGACAATTCACTATACGTGCGTACGTACGGCTTACTGTCTCCACATTTTGGTGTAGTTTGTTATTCAAACACTTCATTATTTGGATGAGAATAATAATGAGTATAAATGATTTAAATAATCAATATAACATGTTAATTATTTTCTATATATGATATAACATCCATTTACATTTTATTTCACTATCAATGGAATGATATTGTCACTCATGCGTACGTACAGATTACAATCTCCATGAACGCGATGAGAATCCTTCCTCATCATAATCATTCAAGAATAATTTTAATTTTATGATTAAAAATAATGTTTAAGGACTTAATATAATTTTGTATATTAATAAAATATATACAATCTATAACAAACATGGCTTACGTAACCAACCATATAAAGAAAAACATATCAGTTAACACCTGAAACAATGATACTGCTAAAATATTATTAACAATGCAATATTAGAAGATCATATATGATATAATATTTATGTATGTGGTTTTTGTATAATTGAAAAACAATTATTTTACTATTATACAATATTTTATCAAACCCTCGATCAAGGAAATGTACATGGTAAGGGTAAATTCTACAATCTCTTCATTATCCGAGGTTGTGCATATGTGAATATCTATTGGGGCCTTTTTATCATCCAAATATGTGTTTCTTCAAAATGTATTTCAAAACATTTTTAATATTTCCTAGACTATGGGTTAAAGTCATTTATACCCATGTTTTCCTTTTTATATAATTTTTATAAAGGAATCTTTCTGCTGTTTTCTAAAAAAGGTCTTTAACGACCTTTTGGACAAAATTAAGGAAATTTTTTTTAACTTATAGAGCGAGTCCAGCTATTTTTAGTCGTTAAAAATCTATGAATCTTCCCTTAAAAGATTATAAGAATATTTTAAAAATAAATGTTTTCTTTTATAATTATGTGACTTTTAAATGTTTTAAAATAGAATGAGATATTTAGCTCAAATGGATTTTATTTCATCTACGTCAACATCCTTTGATAGATTTTACACTTTTTTGAAGTTGAATTATTATGATAAAATATTTCATATTGTATTAAAGGATTTGTGATATGTTTGACTGTGGATGTGTTATTTTAATACAATTAATGGTTTATAGTTAAATTATTAACATTTCTTATGCTAGTTTTAATAAGAAATTTTGTGTTATGTTTCTATATTTCATACGAGGAATAAATTGGACATAATTAGTGATAGGTGGAGACTACTATAGCTCTTCGATGCATCAATTGGTCTCATGAGACAAACTATTGTCTTAGAATAAGAACTTTAAAAAATATTATTTGTAGTCTTGGAACGAGACCTTGAATATGTGGTCATGATGTCCGACATTATTTATTATATCATTATGAAATCGGATACTGATATTACTTTTGATTATTCAACTAGTAGAATATCCATGTGAATAATTAAATGTCACTATTTGATTTATCTTTTCCAGTTTTTAATCGGAAAGCGTATAGAAAATCCCTACTTATTAAAAGAAAATAAAGGTTCCCTTTTAATTGGGAAAGGGTTACCCGTTACATGCCCAAGGACCAGAGCCGAACAACCAGAAATATTCAAAAGACAAAAGTCCAAAAACAAACAGTTCAAGAAATCAATTCCAAATCTCCATGGCCCAACAAAAAACAAACACCATAGTGAAACCCTAGCCGCTGTGACCACACCAAGGACCATAGTGAGCCATTATTTCCATCACAGCTACCACCGAGGAATTTTATATTGAATTTTATGTTTAAAAGGCTTTTGTTTTAGTCTTATACATTGCCATAAAAGTTTATGCTTATTTATTAAAGTTTCCGCTATATTGTTATCTTTACTGAGCACCTGAGCTCACCCCTTTCTATGTTTTACTTTTCCCGTGATGCAAAGAAGTATATTATGACTGACCTACAGTAATAGTCTATGAGAGATCAATGTGTTAAAAGGAGACACAACATTTTTGTTTTTCATTTCATAATTTAATGTAAAACTTATGTTTGCATCTAGTACTTCCAAGGCTACTAAACTGATCGGTCTTTCGGGATTTGATCCCTTGTGATCATACCAATGTTATGTATTAATGCACTAAATTTTGGTAACTAGGGTTGGAGAGTTACAGGTTTCATTTATAATCCCTAACCTTTTTTACTTCCAATAGAATAATATTTCATTCTAGTTATTTTATGGTCACAAAATATTGTCCTACACTATCTATTTCCAAGGGATCTTCTAAGGAAATCTCAAAGTTCTCAACATGAGTATTGTTTTTTTACATAAGTTTTTTTTCTACTTATTATTTTAGAATATATATTTTGTTAAATAATTATTGGTTATATACTAAATTATATTATTCTATGGGAATTTTAATTAGTCCCATATTCCATTTTCTATTATGAAAAATGAAATCATAATTCATGTGTTTTGTGGACTACTGCCTCTACAAGGAAATATGTTTTTTTATCCCGTCATTACAAGTTTGGCATAAAATTATAATTTAATAAAAAAATTTATATTCATATCATTTTTATTATTCAGAAATAATAAACCATATTACACCTTTCTCCCATTCTATGGATTATGAATCCATCAACCACGCGATCATGTAGACTATCACCTCTATAGAACAATTGATTTTAATTATTCTTTTTTCCACTGTCTTAAATAGATGGTCAGGAGGATGGGATGAAAGGATAAATATTGTTTTTATAATATCATTATGGTTTTTATGAAAAAATATGGAACATATTAATGATGTGATCAAAAACCAATTATCATTATTTCAATCATTTAAAATGAGTGAACTAAGAGAAAAAAATCTATCCATTATATGTAATTAATTTATATGTATTAATCATGCCTTGTAAGTTTTTTAAATTATAATATTTCACATTAATAACCACCAAATAAGAACATTATTTTTTTAATAATATTATAACTAAACCACCACGTAATCACTCATTAACCATGGTAGGTTCATGTTTGGGTAGGTTTATCCACCTACTTGAACAATACTATAGATTTATATCATGGATGACTATGAGAACATATTTACATGTATAATAGAATATATATATATATATTAGTTTTGGTAAAATTATATGAATATTTAACTCAATATCTAAGTAATCACACTTCGTTAACTATGAAACACTGGAACATGCTCATCTATGATTTCGACCTCATGGATCGTCACCAAAACTACCATGAAATTAAATTATAGAATTTAAAAAAATATTGTAAAAAATATTATATTAAATTTTATTATATTATAGTAATCTAATTTGGAAAAATATTACACACAAACTTTTAAATGAAACTAGTTCAAAGTGTGAAATATTACTTACAATTGGTGTTTAAAATATGTAAAACCTAACTAATATTTATACATATGTAATGATTAAAAACAAGGATTATAAATGGTAATATTTTTTTGATAGTTTTATTGAGTATATATTTAATAAAATTAAAATAATTATTTGGGATACATGTCTTATGTGAAGAATGAATCAAGTCCAAGGTAATGTTTTTTTCTCAAATTCCTTTCTTTGAGACAGGTTTGGTATTATGAACCAATTTTCTTTCAGTTGGTTTACATACTAACTATATGAGATATCATAACATGAAATATATTTTAATAATTATATTTTAATTTCAATTATATTATTTTTAATTTAATGGGTTTTTATTAATGTGTTATACAAGTTGTAATGGTTTTCAAGGTCTCGATTCTAATTTTTTAGACATATTAAATATTATAATCCATGATTCCTTTATATAGTGTTATATTGATTTTTTATCCACTAAATTTTATATAATTGATATTATTTTATTTAATTGGATAATTTTTTCTTAATCAAGATCTTTTCAATAAATGTTTTTTGACTAAAGTGTTACCCTAGTCGTAAAAGGTTTTGGTAACTCAATTTTTATTCATTGAGTTATGATAGTTAAATTGAAGAATGTTTATATAAGTTGGGTACATTTTTTCCATTTTATTTTATTATGTATTATTATACCATTGTTTATATTTTAATCATATATACCCATTTTCAGTCATTTCTTGCTTCATGGAGTATATTGTACACAAGGGATATTGATAACTCAAATCTCATTTCATTAAGTAATAATGCCTCACCTTGAAATTTTCTTTTACATGATTGAGTTCCACCTCCAGAATATTTTATATGATGTTTTATAATCCTATTTTTTAAAATAAATTTATAATAAAAATAGATATTTTTTTACTCTTCAAACAATATGATGTTTATGTAAAGGTATTTTTTAAATAACAAAACTGGGTTCCCTTTCACTTTCACATGTTTTTTCTACCTCACAACATTTCTCTAATATAAAATTTATGTATTTTTACCAATCCATTTTTTGAAGATTATTTTTAAAATTAATGGTTCAAATATTATTTCATGTAATCTTTTCAAATGTTTCCTTTGAAAGCGACATGTAATTTTTTATTTTAATCCATTGATAAAAATGTTTTTTGAAATTTCATTTAAGTTATGGATTATATTTCCCTTATTATTTTCAAAAGGATTAACCCAAATGTGGTTTATGTTTCATGATATATATATACCTGTGTGTCTATTTATATGTATATATAGATGTGTGTGTGTTATTATTCAGGTGATTGTGCTTGTAATACCAAATATTTTGATTCTTACGATCATTCAATGTATTATTTTTGAAGGGGTTTTTAGTTATGTTAACACCCTTCGCTGTTTCCTTATTTCATTTTGGTATTTTTATCATAAAACCATCCACATTATTTTTCTTGATGTCTTAATGTCATGATATTTCTACATTAACATAGCCGTATACTCATTGTTCTATATCGTTTCAAGACCACAATTTACATAATTCATATTGGATGATGTTTACTCAGAAATGATGTTATTCTATTTCCATGGGAAAGTGTATTAGATTTATGTACGTTGTTTTTTCATTATGGATTATTATTTTAATGCTCAATATATATTATTTAACCAACCACCTTCTTCATTTGGATGGGTTATGATCATGTTATACCTTTTATTTACATGTGTAAAAGTGTTGGCCTTTGGTATATTGTTATTCATATATGAAAAATTATTTACAAGTTAAATATGTATTGTTTGACCATCAAAAAATATTTATATTTAAGGGAAATTATCATGTTATCAATTTTAATAACATGGGGAAAATTATTATTTATGATTATTCACTAGTATCATAGGTGGATTGCATATTTTGTCTTCTAATTTATCATTATATAGATATCAATGTTTTATTTAGTAAGAGGTTCCTTAGGATATTGTATAAAAGGTCTTGATAACTCTCATAGTTAATTCATTTGACACGACCATGTTATGATTGGGGGCCAAAATTATATATAACCTCTATACATTTATAGGGATCATGGGATACAATATATTAGATTTTTTACGCCTCTTCCCATAATAGGATAGTGTCTTGGTACAAGGCATTGATATTACGTTTTTGATCTAGAATTATGCATTCCATCAGCATCAAATCAGTATTATATATATCAATGACTTCGTTTTTTGTCAGGGATATTGAATTCTATCTGTTTTATATTGAATATTGATTTAAAGTGTTTATATATTTCTGTCATAATATTTATTCATTGTTTATGCCATAATTTCTTCAGTTGTATGTTTCTCCTTAGTGAGATTTTTACCTCACCTCTTCATATGTTTCCATTTCTCCAGGTTATAAATAAACTTTTAATATTTTACATGTTTAGAAGGATATCACATGTGAATGAATTATAGGGATATTTTTATGAATAATTATAGATTAATTAGTTTTAAAAATAATGAAAATAATATTCATTTGATACAGAGGACTAGTGATTTATTATTTTATGATGTGTCTAACTTATCAAAATCTCAATTCATGAAAATTTAATCATTATTTATGATATATAATTAAGAATTATTCATTATTTAATTAATGATGGTTAAATATATGTTTTTACAGATGGTATCAAAGCATGAATTAAAAGTATGTCTTTATCGCAACAAGTCTGTCGGTGAGGGCCTGAGACATCATGGTTGTTATCAAATGAAATGTTTCAATAACTTTAGATATTATAAGGGTTGTTAAGAATAATTTAAGCGTTAAGAAATTATAGTTGAACATGTTTTCAATGTTATATATAACCCTTTTGGATAATTATGTGATTAAATGTTAAATTAATAATTCTCTTTTTAATGGGGATTATGATAAGGTAGCATCTAATAAAATAATAGGAATAAGACTATATATAAGATGACATACATAAGTTTCGGTAAATTTATTAGTAGACGATTTTACTTGTAATTAAATGATAATATGGATACTACAAGTGGAAATTGAATCTATCATAGATGTTCTTAGGGGTAATAACCCTTAAAAGGGAAGATTGGGTGTCATCTCGGTCATAAACTAGTGCATAAAAAATATTCTTAACTACAGACCTTGTTTGAAACATTAGTTTGACATTATTTAGCTAAGTCAAATTCTATTTATAAACCATTATGATGGATTTGAGAAATTTTAATATAGATAACCTAATAGGAAATTTAAAATTGATAAAATATATTGAAATGCAGAGATTAATATATTAAGGTACATATTAATTGATACGTTATTTCCTGGAAAAGAGATAAGTTAGATATTGAGAGAAGTGCTCTGTAGCAGGTACAATAGCAGGTATTATAGCGGGTACTGTAGCAGGCAATGTTTGGAACTATAGCAGTCGAGAATATGCCCTCATTTGGGCCTTCGGGACAACAATTTAGTCCCTGAGTCCTATAAGGCCTTCGGGCCACCCAGGCCTTCGGGTCAGTAAGGCCTTTGGGCCAACTCAAGAACTTCAGGCCACCTTAATTGTAGATGAAAACCAGACAACCTACAAGGAACATGCTCTACAAGGAAGATGAACAAGGAGCTTTGACAACAGCAGAATCTAAAAAGATTGCAAGAATGAGAGGGTATGACACCTACCATCGGTACAGGCCTATGCATGCACAGGAATCCTAGCAGAATAGCCATGCGAAGGTGGAGGGCTGATTTCAAAATGATGATACTGGGGAGGAGCAGTTCCAAGTAGTTATTCTAGGTTGTATGTAATGTTTGAAGCCTACGGGAAATGAATTCCCCTAAGGCCTACTGGCCATGTAATACTCAAGCCTACATGCCTTGTAAGGGTTCCACATCACCCCTTAAAAGGTGGATTATCAAAGTCAATAAAAAATGAAAGACTTTGGGCCATTGGAGGATAAATAATATGATTATTTCAAATGGTTTATCAATAATTCCAATTAGCTACAGGAACATAGTGTAAATAGCAAACACACAAAATAATAAAAGGATGAAAACTCATAGAAATAACAGTGACAAAGATGATAAATGAGGGAGGATTCATTTTCATAGATATAAAAAATGCGAGACAAATCATGTGGGAAATCAACTTAAAGGGAGGGGTAAAAATTATAACTTTAGAGATAGATGTCATCACACTCACAAGTGTAAGGGAAATATAGAAGCTTTTAAAATCTATCACTTCAATTGTTGGAGATTTGGAATTATGCCACTCAATGTCCCAGTCCAAGGGACAACAATGCAAATAGTTACCAATAACCATGTGAATAAGTAAAATCCTCTACAACTACTACTAATGAATCCTACATTTATTTTTCAGGAAATATTATTTAGTATCCTATGTCATATAAGTGTTTCTTAACTACTGTATATTATTTTATAAAAAACCCTTGTGGTATGACTATTATATAAATAAATTTCAAGGTATGTTAGAAGTTATTCCTTATGGATTTATATCTTCTTCCCATATTATAATTCAATGTAATGTGTTATCTCCATTTATAATAACCTTATAATAGTGTTTTCATATAAATAAATCTCATTATAGATCCTAAATAAAGAATAATCATCTATAATTGTATAATAAATAATTAGTTCCCTATTTAAAATATTCTAGTATGATAAGAAAAATATTTATGATGAAATTTCATTAATTCTAGAGAATGTGATATGTTGAAATTTTAATATATCATTACCTTAAAATAAGTTAATGTGTTCGATATCTTTCTCTACACCAAATAATAAACATAAATGAGACAGTGATATATTTAGTTAAATATAATTTATGAATAATAAATACTAGACATTGAAATAGAATAAATAAATTATATTAAAAAATTTATGAAATAGTAATATAATAAAAATTATTTCTACTTTTAGTATGAGTGAAATTTAATTAATGTAGCTATAATAACTCAGAATCCCATTTTTCTAAATTTGGGGTTTTATTTAAAGAAACTCATTATATTATGATTATAGAATAATAAAATATATTTATAATATTAATAACACATTACCAAGAAACCAATTATTAATTAATAGTAAACAAGAATAGTGAATAGTTAAAATTTTAAAAAGATATTTTTCAATATGAGAAATTTTCAATTGTATATTAGAATGATATGTAAATATTTAATTTCCAAATTTCCAAATTTAAATTTCAAAAATGGGATTTTTTTATATTAATCATAACATAATGATATTAATATTAATATATTTTATTTTTCTAAAAAGAATAATTTTTTTTTGTGATTAGTGAAAAATATTATTTTTATAAATAACATGATTTTATGATTTTATAAGTTAAAAAGTTTGAATTGAAAATTAATATATCCTTTTTATATGAAAAAATATTTTACTTTATATGTGATTTTATAATTTTAATTTTTTTCATTTACAGACACATATATTATATTTTTGAACATAGATTATATTTTATAAAAAAATATCTTCATATATTATAGTTTTTTATTTTAAAATTAATATCTATCATTGATATAAATTTAATTAAATGAAACAAACATTAAATTTATAATTTATGGCTCCATATAATTTCATAAGGAATATAATACTTTTTAGAAAAAATATAATGTAGCATTAGGTAAAAACTAGCTATCGCGGTAAAATATTAATGGGTAAAAGTAATAATTCAAGAAGAAAAGGGTTTGAAAAATTATAAAAAAATTAAAATAATTGATTTTTTGGGGTGTGGATCATCCTTATCTATTCCGAACAAAGTCATTTCTCAATTTTGGAGCCACTTTAAAAGGTTAACTTTTGCTCACTCTATAGAGATGAAATATTTACAAAATATTATTCTCACCACTTATCAAAGAAGCCTCTCACCAACCCTTTATGGACGTTATGAAATTTATATTTCCTCCCCGAAACCAAAAAATTTTCCTTCCCCTACAATAAAATATTTCTCAATTTGGATTTTCCTTGCAAGGTATTAGCCTGTACGATCCATTTCTAAGGGATCTTCCAAAGAAATCTTAATGTTTTCAAATTGAGTAATTATTTTTAGTTAACTTATTTTTTTTCTATTTCACTCTTCAAATATAATTTTCAAATACATATTTAATGAAATTTTTATTTGTTATATAATTAACTTTATTATACCATAATATTAATAATTAATCATTTTTCCCATTTCTATTATGAAAATTGAAATCGTAATTTTTGCAATGTGTAGTATACAACCTCCATAAGAAAACATGTTTTTATTTCATTCCCCACCTCAAAAGTATGATAAAATGGGTAATTTAATAAAAAAATAATTTTATTTATATGATTTTATGATTAAGATAAATGAACCCTACTACTCTTCTCTAACATTATATGTAAAATGAAATCATCACTAATGCATATGTGGTGACTACCACCTCTGTAGAATGATTGATTTGTGGGTTCTTTTTTCATTAACACCTAAAATGGATGGTTATAAGGAAGGTATTAAATAATTAATAATATTTTTATTATATAATTAAGGTTGTGTTAATGAAATAATCAAAAAATTGATTATCATTAATTCAATCATTTGAAATGAGAAAACAAAGAGAAAATTGATCTTTTCTTTCTATGTATTGAATTTATATAAATTAAACACTATTTATATATATTTAAAATTATAATATATCACAATAATAATCACCATATATGATCATTATTTTTTATATGGATTTTACAACTAAAAATCCTCATATTCACCCATTAATAATTATAGCTTCTAGTTTTGATCAATTTAACAACCAAATTAAACAATAACTTTCATTTATATCATTGATAACACTGAGAAATTATTTAATTTTATAATATTATATAAATATGAAAATAATTATTTTTTAATTTCTTGGATGTTTTATGAATATTTAACTCATTAACTTTTAATTCACCCATCGTTCATTAAGAAACCCCAAAACATGCTCTTTGTTGATTTCAAACTTATGTATTGTGACCAAAACTACCATGAAAATAAATAGTATCTCGGTAATCCATCTTTCAACATTAATTTTTTTAACTTTAGATGATCTAATTTTGATGGAATTTAGAAAAATAATAGATACTGCTAATTTTTTTTTATAAATCTAGTTTATATAGAAAATGATTATATAAGAGACTCAAAATTCTCAGGTGGTTTATAAGATAATTTCTACATTTAATAATATAATTTTGATCTATGAATTTTTTGTTTGTTTTCAAGGGGTTTTTAGTTGGATTTATATGTTTTTTGTGTCCTTTATTAGGGTGTATGAGATGAGCATGGTTTTTTCTTAATACAGATTATTCTCTAAGAAACTATGAAATAAGAGGTAGTGGCTCCCTGGGGTAGTTCACAGTTAAGGAAAATGATTAGAAAAACCATATAGCCTCACCAATAAGACCTCTTATAAGTCTCAAGTATAAAATATCTCTATTGTATCATGGTTTAGAGAACTATGAAAAAAAACCATTTGACTTGTCCATAATTCCAAAAAGGGAACACAGTTGCGATATGGTTTGTCCAACACTATATTCAAATAATTCATGCATGAAATTAATGGCCAGAATTCACTTTTAAAAAATTTTATGCTATTGTTTTATTGTTATTCTTCATATAGGATTTCCTCTCAATTTTTTTGACTCGTACATCCTTCTCTGATGAATTCCTCACCTAAAAGATCAATTTTTTCAAATCCTTTGTGTTGAAGGTAATTAATTGAGGTATGTGACACAAAACATTACATTGTTTTTCATTCCTTAATAATTCATGCAAGAAATTAATGGCCTGTTTACTTTTACTAATGGGAAACTGATGACCGTTTAACCCATCAAGAGTTTGTGGTTTTCTTGTTGTTAAATTTCTCATGATAATGTTTTCTATCACTCTTAATTAGAACATTACACTTAGTTTATCATTCATATCCATGTTTTTCTACAAGAAATCCTAGTATGAGTTATCTCGGGTGACCTTTGTACTTCTATTTCTTTCATTTAAAGTGATCATTTTATTGACTCTTTTTCTGATGTAGGACTTTCAATGAAGTTCACATGATCAATTTTATAATTGCGAGGATTCAATTTCGAAAAGGGGGGAAGAATGTAACACCCCATGATTTCATAGTATGTTTTTTATTTAAAATAATTCATTAGCCTGTGCTACATGCAACATTGAGTTCGAGCGCACCATGACTTACCAAACTAGCCATTATGAATTGTAATAACCAATTTTTGAAATTTTATAAATTTTATTTTTCAAAATGGACTTAATTTTTGAATTTTGAATATTAAAATTACCTTAGGGTGAATTTTTGGTATTTTTCTGAAAACATTTAATTTTATTGTACTTTTTACCGCCTTTTACCCACCTTCTATGAGCATTTTAAAATTTTCATAAACCTTAACTTTACCGCTTTTGTGAATTGAATTTCAAAAATCCGAGATACATGATTGATATCAATAAGTGAAATGTGGTTTAATAATATGAAAATAATTTTTGGTGAATTGTAACTTTTAACTTTTATTTACCATAGTTAAAAGTAAATAGAGTAATTAATGGTAAAAATGATTTTATTATTACCCTAACACGTATTCTAATTCTATTGGATAAGTTTATTTTGGCCAAAATAAACCTTAGGAATAAAATATTATCCTTTTGGTCCACTTGGATTAGATTAGGACATTTATTATTATTTTATTAAAAGAAGAGTAAAAAGTGTTAAATTCAATGTTTAATAACTAAATCATTTTTAATATAGGGTTACACATAAGATAAATTTAACTATAAATATTCATTAGAAATTTAAAAATATTTCCTACATAATGGTATTTTATTTATAATTTTTAGACAATATATAATTTAATTTATATATGACACAATGATGATGCAATAATTACCTTATTAATGAAATATTAAAATAATTGATATTATAAATATCCAAATAAATGTAATTTGAGTCTTTTGATGAATTTCACTAATTTTATAGGTTAATAAGGCATTTTAGGGTTGATTCATTGAATATTTTTCGAATTAATCATGCTGTTATGACTTTAAAAAAAACTAAATTGTGTCAAAATTGGCATAAATGAGTTTTTAAAAGAGATACTATATTATTAAATGATATAATATTCCTAAAAATATATGTTTTAGCGAAAGGAAGTATATAATAATATTTGTATAATTAATGAACTACTCTGGGTTTTTTTGGAATTTTATAGTAAGATCATTAACCATATAATATAATAATACAAGAATACATGGTAAAAGTTAAACTATTTAACTAAGAGTCAAATCTAAAAGATAAGGTTATTATGGTGAACTATCCTTGTCTAAAACCTATTGGTTGAGAGGGTTTCGACCCATACCTAACTTATACTCAAAATAAATCATTTTGGATCCATTAGAAACCGAAAATGAGTTTATGAAAAAGAAACATATTTTAAGGTTTTCCTAAATTGACTCTCACCTCTCTTATAAAAGGGTACTTCCCCTTCTCTCAAATCACTCCTCCAAAGCCATTTGGATCGGCCAAAAACTGCCCAATTATCCTCCCAAAAATCATAAATTTGACCTATAGGCCTTACTTTGATCAGAAATCCAACCTAAACAACCCTTTTGATCAACTCAAATGGAAACACCCGAAGAAGAGGTAATAATTTCACCACCCTCTTTCAGGTTCTTTTCCTCTTCCAATTCCTCTTTATTTTTTTGTTTCCATACCAAAATAATAACTCCAGTAACTTCTACATACTTTTATGTTATTATAAATATGGTACAACCATATTCTTTATTTTATTCATCCAATAATTGACAAATTCACCATACGTGCGTACGTACGGCTTACTGTCTCCACGCCGTGGTGTAGTTTGTTATTCAAACACTTCATTATTTGTATGGGTATAATAATTCATATAACTGATGTAAATAATAAATATAACATTATAATGAATATTTATATATGATATACAATCCAAATATATATGATTTCACATTCAATATAATGATATTGTCGCTCGTGCAAATGTACGGAATACCATCTCCACGAACACGATGAGATTCATTCTTCATCATAATAATTAAAGAATAATTTTCATTTTATGATTAAAAATAATGTTTAATAACATAATTTCACTCTGGATATGATAAAAATATAGCATATACATAACAAACATGAATTCTGTAACAAAACATATAAAGGAAAACGAATCAGTTAAAAACCAAAATAATGATACTACTAAAATATCATTAACAAAATAATATTATAAGTTCATATATGATATAATATTTATGTATTTGGTTCTTTTATAATTTAATAACAATGATTTCATCATTATAAAGGTTTTTAAACAAGCATATACTAAGGAAAAGTACACGTTAAGGGGTTTCTTATCTCACTTTCAATTTCGTAAGATTTCTATTTTTCGCCAATTATTTATTGAATGTGGTGTGTTGTGTACAACCATTTGATATATATTATCATGATTATCTTTCTATTCACTCTATTCCATGATTCATTTGGTTGTTATTAACTTTTGGTCATACGTCTCGATTTATTACAACGTGGTAAGGGTTTTTCATCTCACTTTTATTCCCATGAGATTAATGCAATATTTTCCACTAATTTCTTTTATATAGTATATGTACTTCCCATGGTTGTATTATTTATGGAATATAATTTAATTTATTGGTGTTTACATCTTCATTATATGGACCTTAATTCATGGGATGTATGTTTCCTAAGTTACCAAATCAGTAAGGGAATTTATAATTTCAATTTCAACTCATCGGGATTTACACAAACTTCATTGATTATTTTACTCTAAGATTATGTTTAAAATCACTATTTATTTATTTATGTGTTAATTTACACTCCCCTTTGTGTGGATATTATTTTTACACATGTAATAACTCCATTGATAAATTCTCATGTCATCAATATTAACTTGATAAGAGTAATCTTAACTCAATTTCCATTCATTGAGTTAAACATCCAAATTATTGGTGTTGTTTTTACAAGATTATGTGTGAATGTACTATGATTAATTTACATTGAATATCCAATAATATTGAGTGTATTTATATTTGTCACACATAATTATGTCATTGATTTATCCATTACTTAAGGATACGATCTTTATAAGGGATTTCATCTCAATTTACATTTCATTAAGACTTCATTGTTGTTATGCACCAAATTCACTTTTATATGGTGTATATACTATACTTTGACATAGTATATAATGAATCCTACTATTCTCATTATATTATAATGTTTTTATTACCTTAATTATTTGTATTCAAGATTCTCTCATTTGGTTAGGAACTCTAAGTAAAATATCATTTTAAATGTTTTAAAAATTTATTCTTATAAATCTTTCTAATTATTTTCCTTCTTTTAAAAATGGTTTTAAGGATTTATTTATATGCATATAAATGTTTTAAAATTAAAATTCCTTTTAAAAGATTCAAATTGGAATGGGACAATTTGATTGAAAAATCTATTTTAAATGGCTTCTAGAAAAATAGCGATACTTTTAAATGTTTTCAAGAAAAAGGGGATATTCCTCTCAAATGGTTTTAAGGATTGTTTTCATCTATATAGAAATCCTTCATTGGATTTTATGTTTTTTTATATTTGATTAATTATGATACAATATTTTAAATTGAATTGAAGGTTTGGTGATATGTTTAATTGTGGATGTGTTATTTTTAAACCATTCATGGTTTATGGTTAAAGTATTAACAATTTGTATTCTAGTTTTAATACAAATTTTTATGTTGTGTTTCATCCTTTTCATAGGAGGAATGAATTTGACTTAGTATGTGATGGGTGGAGCCCCCTATATCTCCTCGATGCATCAGTAGGTCTCATGAGAAAAACTAGTGTCTTTGCACAAGGACTTGACAAAATCTTATTTATAGTCTTGGAATAAGGCTGGTACTATGTGGTTATGATGTCTAGAATTATGCATTCCATCATTATGAAATTGGTTATAAATATTACATGTGATTATTTTACTCGTAGAATATCCATGTGAATAATTAAATGGTATTATTTTATTTATCTTTTCCATATTATACTGATGTTTATGATTAAAAGGCATGTGTTCTAATCTTGTACATTGAATTGAATGTTTATGTTTATTTATGAAGGTTTCCATTATATTATTATACTTAATAAGCATCTTAACTGACCCCTTTCTATGTTTTATTTTTCCAAGTATGTGAAGAAGTATTTTATGATTGACCTACAGGGATAGGATAAGGATATTAGTGTGTTTAAAGGGGGACAAAATGTTGTTGATGTTCTTATTTCATGATATAATGTAAAACTTATGAATGTATCTAAAACTTCCAAGGATAATAAAATGATCTGTATTTTGGGATTTAATCCCTTGTGATCAGTCCAATGTTATGTAATAATGAACCGACTCTGGGTAAATAGGGTCGGGGCATTATAACTTACATTTAAAACAGCACTTTAAAATTGTGTTCAACAATCAAGGATAGAACAAAACCATTGGATGAGAAACTCTTGAGTGGGTTATGTTTGGATGTTTAGTACAATTCAAACTATGAAATCTCATGTATGATAAGTGTTAATGTTAGGAGGTTGTAAGATCTCATGTTTGTATGTGAATTCAAATTTTAGGGGAAGTTTGAACTTTTTTTAATGGTCAGGTAGAATTGAGAATCATGATTCAAAACTAGTTTTTGAGTCTTGTAACACCTTAATAGAGGTATTTGGGACAAGAAATGTGGAAAAATAGTCTTGTTGGGGTTTAGAAGATCCTCTATAGAGGCTAGGTGGTTATTTCATGAAACAGTGTAGTAGAGCCACTAACTTGCCAGTGGTGTTGGACATCAGTTGAATCCACTTATTGATCCCACCAGCTAGTCGGTGGGCGGTTTCAATAGAGGGTTAAATTGTTCAATTTTCCCAAAGTGGATTTATAATGGGGTTCATCTTACCCTATTTATTAATCATATGAGTTATTCCTACTCTACTCTCCTCTGGACCCTCTACACCTTTGAATAAAGTATTTTTTTGGGGAATATTTTCAGCAATTTTACATTAACTCTGTTAAAATCCATGGATCTCTAATTCCATTCATTTCTAATTTTGGTATTTCCTAGTTCATGTTTGGTTTCAATTTCCTATAGATCATTATGGAATAGGCTGATTGTGATGGGTATTTTGATCTACCTATGAAGGGGGTGACCTGAGACACCATCTGCATTTAGGGGATCACTGTTTTGGTAGATGGACATTGCACCTTCAAATTTTATAAGGTTTTAGTTAAAAAAGTCAACTGAAATCCATAATTATTTTTCATAACATATGGGATATTTTACCCGATGCATGGTTTTAAATGTGAGACAGTCCCTTACGGTATCATTGGATGATGTTTCAGTATGACGTGATAATTTGGTGATCGATATCACTTTATACCACACTTGAATTTAATTACATATCAAATTGTAAATGTTATATTTAATAAATTATGGTTTAGTGGATTTATTTAGTTCTTTAGCATGTTGTGTTGTGATTGATTGGTTGAGGATGAATTTGGGTGAGCATGGATGAGCCTTAGTAGCTATTGTTGGCCCTTTGTGATAATTAGACAAAAGATCTATAAGATGTAGGTGGTGTCGCATAGTTTCCCCATGGAATTTATTTTTGTTTATGTTGCATGTGGATGCTTGGTATTTCCGTTGAGGGAGAATCCCCAATTTATTTTAATAAAATTAAATGGGTAAAAATTAAGTTAAATTTTCTAGTTAAAAATTAATGAGTGGCATGGGTTAAGAGAATTCCAAGTGAGGTGGATTGAAATCTCAACCATTTATGGATGATGTTGGGTCATTTGTGATTTTAGTTGACTTCTAAAGCACTTATGAGGTTATTCTAAATGAACTATACCAATCATACCATGTGTAATGTATTAAGACCCCTCTATTCCAGAAAAAAGTTTACACCTTGTGATCAAAACTGAAGAGGTCCTTATAGGATCCCTTTAAAAGTGGTCGATCCATTCAGGATGGTCAAGATGAGGATAGTGATCCTCTGACATATGATATAAAAAACCTATGTGGATAGACCATATGATGAATAGGATTGGTTTTGTAACACCCCTAGATTTTATGAAAAATATTCTTTTAATTTCATTAATGTCTTGTGTTGTATTCTACACCAAGATTACCTTTCGCTATACGAAACACCGTATTAGCTTGCAGTATACGCAATACTATTCTTGGACCGTGTTACACACAATTTTGATAATAGTTATTCTACGCAAAATTGAGTATATATATATATATATATATTCAATGTATAAATGAAATATGGTTGGATTCTGTTATACAAAACAATGAAGGATTCTTTCACAACACGCAACCCTTACTTGGCTTGCATTACACGCAATCACGACCTTCCTCGATAGCGTGTGTTGTACGCAATACCGGGTTTTAATAAACAACGATATATTATTATAATATTGTCATGAAATAGCCGTTATTAATAGTATTAACTAAATTTTGAATTTTATAACATTATTATTCATCTTACCCATTTCTAGAACATGGTATAAGAACAAAATAAATTTTTCGGGTAAAATAAGTATTTTTCAAAAAAATGCAGTTTTGCCGCCTTTTGATGGCGCACCCACTTTAAATCTAGTTTTTGACATGTTTATAAGTTCAATTTGACAAAATAAATTTCTTCTTTTGAATCAGGATATAAAAATTTACATTAGATAAAGTTTAGATTTTTTCCGATAACTTTCATATTTTAATGAATAGTAAAAACACGCTATATTTTAATTAAAAACAACTTTTTTCATCGTAATATATTATCTAGTTAAATTATAATATTGAATGGTTTTAAAGTATAAATATAATATATTTTTACCATTTAATATAATGTATGTCATTAGCATTGATTTTACCTTGAATTCGTAGGATAAATCAATTCAATCTTTTGCAATGTTTTAAACAAAAACCCGTTTTTATTCGACAACGAGATTAATTTTAATTTAATTTCTGCAACTTCTGTGTATTGAATTTTAAAAAATGGATTCCATATTTGGAATCAGTGGGTCCAAATTATGTTAATAGGCTACTTTTTATTTTTTGGGAATTATGAATAGTAACTACGGTAAATTTTATTTACCATAGTTAAAGGTAAATCAGGTAATTAAGGGTAAATATAATATTTTAAAATTATCCTAACAAATGTCAAAATCCTATTGGATGAATAAAAGTCGACCCATATCACCTAAGGGTCGGATTATATTCTTTTAATTAGTTTTTTTTCAATGAAAATAATTTAATTATTATTAAAACCAAAGAATGTGACAACATGTCACTTTCTTAAATATTATAAGTATAATAATTTTAATCTAGTGATAAACTTCATGAAACTTTGAACGTGAATAGTCTCCAGAAATCTAATACAATTATCTACATCATAGGAATTTATTTAGAATTTTTAGGGATTAAATAAGTATCATTTATTATGACACAAAGATGATGCAGTAATTGTCTTATTAATGAAATATTGACATAATTGATGATATAAATGCCCAAATAAATGTAATTTGAGACTTTTTATGACTTAAATTAATTTTCTAGGTTAATATGACATGTTATTGTTGATATACGTAACTTGGTTCGAACTTATCATTCTGTTATAAATTTCATAAAAATCATGTACCAAATAGTGTCAAAATTGAGATAAATTAGTTTTTAAAACAAATATTATATTATTAATTATTATTTAATTCTTAAAAATCTAAGGTTCGGCCAAATAACTTAGATAAGGATATATATATTAATAATAAACAACTTGGGGTTCGTTTGGCTTGTTATGGTAAGTTTATTAACCATATAGTGTAAGAAAACAAAAAGACACTGTAAAAGTTAAATTATTTAACTTAGAGTTAAATCTAATTGATAAGGTTAAAATAATAACCTAAACTTGTCTAAATCCTATTGGATGAGAGGATTTAGACCCATAACCACTTTAGCTTCGAAATAAGACCATTTGGAACCATTATAAATCGAATTTGACCTTAATATAAAATAATATTTTGAGATTTTCCTAAGGTGCCCCTCTCCTCCCTTATAAAAGGGAACCTCCTCCCTCTCTTCCTCACACAACTTTGAGCATTCAAGCTCGGCCAACCCCTGCCAAAATATCTTCTCCACTTCCCTATTATCATCCTAGAGGTCCTGGGCTTCTTCAAAGACCATCCTTAGTTCTTTAAGTGGAGGTTAAGAAAAGGAGCGTCAAAAAGAGGTAATTTCCATTACCAATCTTTTTCAATTTCTTTCTTCTTCAACTTATTCTTATTGAGTTGTTTCATGATAAATTAATAACATCAGTATTTCTTATATACTGATATGTTATTATAAATATGAAACAACTCTAATTAACCTTCTATCCATCCTACGGAAAAAGGAAATCCCCGTGCGTGCGTACGTACGGAATATCGTCTCCATGCCGTGGTGTAATCTATTTTCCGCCACCACCTTAATTGGATGGGTATAATGGTGTAATGAGTAACTATATATGATTATTATAAAGTGATATTGATACTGAAATAGTATACATACACTTCAACACAATTCCACGACCATGGGAATGATATCATCGCTCGTGCGTACGTACGGACTTCCATCTCCACGACGCGATGAGATTCATTCTCCATGTTAACCATTTAAGAATGATTATAAAGTATATATAAGCAATAATAATGAAATATATGAAATTATAAAGATACTGGATTTATGTATATATGTATGTCATCTACTTACTTCCATTCAAGACAATAAGGAAAGGAAAATAGCGTTCATGCGTACGTACAGACTACCGTCTCCATGAACGGTGTGTTTCATTTCATTTATCTATCTATTATATATATATATAATGAATATATATGATATATAAATCATGTTTTATATTCTTGAAGTAAGTAAATCATGATATAAGTAATAATAATGTCAAGAACAACAAGTCCAAACATGGACGACAAAGGAAACAATTTTACCCAAAACCCTCTTTAACATGGAATTTACAAAAGAACGGGTAATATAAAGTCATAAGTGAACCATATATGATATCATAACAATGAATATGATTCTTTAATAAGTCAATGACATTATTTAAATCATTATACAGGAGGTTCAGACACTTACGAAGCAAATCGGACCTAAGGTAAGGGAAATGTCACAATCTCATTTTTATCCGAGATTGTTTATACTTTAGAATTTATTGGGGTGTATTTTATCATCCACATCCATGTTTCCTCAATATATAATATTATTTACATTCACCTACAATTATTTGAATCCAATTTTACCCTTCGGTGAGTTTTTAGTAAAATATATGAAAGGAATCTTTTGTCGTTTTTCGTACGAGGTACTTTTTGACTTTTCCGACAAAAGTACGAAGAATGTTTTTTTTAACTTATACGACATGAATGGATTTTTAAAACATTATTTCCAAGAATATTCCTTTAAAAGTTTTCAAGTTTATTTTTAATCAACTTCTTTTAGTTTATAATTGTATGACATGTTAAGAAAGGAAAAGTGTTTTTGAAGTAGAAAGGATATTTTCCTCAAGAATGAAGTTCAAGTGTTTTATCAAAATTATTTTCCATCTAAGATAATAAAGGGTTCTGTTTTTATCCCTATTATTACATTGATTTGATTATGTTGTGATGGAATTATTTTTATGAATTCCTTTATCGTATATGAATTGTTTTATGATGTCATGATGTTTATGATTCCCATTTTTATTACATGGGTTATGCAATGATGTATGATTTATGATTTTGTGGCACACATAAGAATGGTATCATTATGAGATGGGTGGGACCTATATCTCCCTCCAATGAATTAGGTAAAGATTTTATATCTCATGAGATAGACATGGCTGGAATGGTAGGTTATACCGGTTCAGTGAAACAGGACTGAAACGAGGGTTACTCGATTCAAAAGGGACTTTGTCCACTAAGATAGTCTTGGCAATGAGTCTTGACTAAAAAGAAATGATTCTCTATGATTATGTGTGAATGCCACAAAGTTTCTTGTTTTATGTTATGATTATTGTGATTACATTTCACTTCCATGATTTATCCCATGTTATGAAATTATGATCTCTTTTGCAGGTTAATATTTCCAAAAGTTATGTGCTTATGTATATGATGTGATTGATATTTCTTTTGTTTACCCTTACTGAGAATTTGAGCTCACCCTTTTATGTTTTCTTTTCCCCAGGATATAAAGAAAGGGTTTAGGTAAAAAAAGGAAGATCTTTATGGGAGATGTTGCAGATCTTTCACCACGATTAGAAGATTATATTACGAGTTTCCAAAGACACTAAACTATTACGATCCTTGTGTGTGTGTTTTTTTTATGTACTAAGTATTCCGCAAAGGTAATGTAATGTCAATGTACGTCAGGCTTCGGGTCTCTACAGTTGGTATTAGAGGAAAGGTTTAGTCAACCTTTGGAAACTAGGATGTGAGAACGTTAGTGAGATCCCCAGAGATATTTATAAGGTATGACTAGGGATTTCCCTAAGGATAAGTATATGTATAGGTTATAGTCCTATAATTGCACTAAGGATATTATAATTTAACCAAATATGTTAGATATTGAAGTTACTCCCCCTTTATTATGATTTTTTCCTCTCACACTATTCTTTTTGTGTTTTAGAAAATGGATGGAAACAAGATGATTCATGATAATGGAGGATATGATGGACAATGGAATGATATTCTTCACGAGCAACCAAATGAAATGGGATTTGGAGGTCCAAACATCATTATTATGCCGAATCAGCAATCTCATAATATGATCAATAAAGTAAAATTTGGTAAGTTTCCTGACTCAGCTAATAAGAGAAAGATGAAGTTTCATGATGATCATAGATGAAAGAAAGTTCAATTTCCCCTATGTAAATCATGTGGGAAGAGGAATCAAGGAGAATGTTTCAAAGGAACTGGAAGATGCTTTGGGTGTGGAAAAGAAGGACACAAAGCCAGTAAGTGTAAGGGAAAAGGTTCAGTTAACACCAGGGATGAGGATAATGGTATTGCTACGACATCGACAATGGTTAAATTTTTTAAATGTGGAATGTATGGGCATTATGCAAACCAATGCCCTAAGGGAAAGTCTCATGAAGAGAATCAGTATGGTTGTATGGGTAGTATTTATGTTGATGATGATGAAGAGACTACAAATGATATTTGAGATGAAAGAATTGTTGAAGCTCGGTCAATGGTTTAAGAATGTAGTGGAATGATTCCATGTTTATCATGTGTAATGTTGTAGAAGTAATCTCATGGTACTATGGAATAAAGAGACATCTAAGGATTGTTACACTGTTGCCTTTCCTTGAGTTTTGAAAGTGTATGATTAATGTTACCAGTATCCATGAAAGGTTATTCAGATACTTTTGGAATGCAGATGATATACGCATAATGAAGGGATAAGGAGAAAATTAAATGTTTGATAGTATTCATGAGCTCATGACTGATATAAGGAGAAGGTTATATCATGGTTTGATTATATAGAATTTTGAGGATTTTGGTATGTGGAAAGAGTTAACTTTTAACAGCACTCATGTTTTCAATAAGGTTCAATGGGTATTCAAGAGAGTACATGATTAAGGCCTTTAAATGTTTGGAATGTGACCAACAAGATATATCTTATGATATATGGGGATAAACGATGGTATTAAATCTGTGAGAGTGGACTCCAGTATTATGGATAAGCCAAAAGATTGGAATGGATTATGTTGGACATAAGTTAGTATTGTTTGTTTTCCGATATTATTGATGGGATGTTATAGTAATATAGCTTTATAAAAAGGACAACCTGCAGGACGGGCAACAACCCATCGCGTCGGACAAGGCTGTGGGAATCGAACCCACAACCGAAGTGCGACTGGCCTTTATCACCCACCACTGGCCTACAGGAAGTCCCTGGTTAGTAGAAACTAGTTTTATTTTATTAAGCAGTATGATATATAAAGTATAAGTTATTTTTTTTGAAACCATATACGATTAATCTAACCATAACATGGACTTATAACTTTTGCTAACCTTTTGTTTGAAAGAGATGGAATGACCCATCATTCTATCACATGATCTACTAACACATCACGAATAAAAAATTCAACTTTATTTCTTTAATGGATGAAGTGGAAATTGTTCAATTCACGAACAACAGTGAGATTGTACCAAAATAATGCAAGTATTTCTTTTAATTCATCAACTTTAGGGAAATGATCTTGAAAACCAAAAATGTTGTCCTGGTTCCCTTATATCCGATTAATCAGATGGTACCTTAGATCATCACAAATCAATAGCTTTGTGATTGTTGGATTTTTCATAGCCATGTTCTCTACCATTCTATATCAGAACATGATGGTTAGATTTCTCTTCCATATCTATATTTTCACCTATGTTGAAACCCAGTGATTAGTTTATTTGGGTAACCGTTACGTTTCATACTTTTGTTTTTAAAGACTGGTTTTGGTATTCCTTTTTACGATGTGGGTTTCTATTAAAGAAACTTTCGAATAATAAACCATTTATAACCCCGACGAATTTCGAGGGAGAAATTCATTTTAAGGGGGGTAGAATGTAACACCCCTAGATTTTATGAAAAATATTATTTTAATTTAATTAATGTCTTGTGTTTTATTCTACACCAAGATTACCTTGCGCTATACGAAACACCGTATTAGCTTGCAGTATACGCAACACTATTCTTGGACTGTGTTACACACAATTTTGATAATAGTTATTCTACGCAACATTAAGTATATATATATATATATTCAATGTATAAATGAAATATGGTTGGATTCTGTTATACGAAACAACGAAGGATTCTTTCACAACACGCAACCCTGACTTGGCTTGCATTACACGCAATCGCGACCTTCCTCGATAACGTGTGTTGTAGGCAATACCAGGTATTAATAAACAACTATATATTATTATAATATTGTCATGAACTAGCCGTTATGAATAGTATTAACTAAAATTTGAATTTTATAATATTATTATTCATCTCACACATTTCTAGAACATTGTATAAGAACAAAATAAATTTTTCGGGAAAAATAAGTATTTTTCAAAAAATGCAGTTTTGGCGCCTTTTGATGGCGCACCCACTTTAAATATAGTTTTTGACATATTTATAAGTTCAATTTGACAAAATAAAATTCTTATTTTGAATCAGTATATAAAAATTTACATTAGATAAAGTTTTGATATTTTTCCGATAACTTTCATATTTTAATGAATAGTAAAAACACGCTATATTTTAATTAAAAACAACTTTTTTCATCGTAATATCTTATGTGGTTAAATTATAATATTTAATGGTTTTAAAGTATAAATAGAATATATTTTTACCATTTAATATAATGTATGTCATTATCATTGATTTTACCTTGAATTCGTAGGTTAAATCAATTCAATCTTTTGCAATGTTTTAAACAAAAACCCATTTTTATTCGACAACGGGATTAATTTTAATTAAATTTCTGCAACTTCTGTGTATTGAATTTTAAAAAATGGATTCCATATTTGGAATCAGTGGGTCCAAATTATGTTAATAGGATACTTTTTATTTTTTGGGAATTATGAATAGTAACTACGGTAAATTTTATTTACCATAGTTAATGGTAAATCGAGTAATTAAGGGTAAATATAATATTTTAAAATTACCCAAACAAATGTAAAAATCCTATTGGATGAATAAAAGTCGACCCATAGCACCTAAGGGTCGGATTAGATTCATTTAATTAAATTTTTTTTCAATGAAAATAATTTAATTATTATTAAAACCAAAGAATGTGACAACATGTCACTTTCTTAAATCTTATAAGTATAATAATTTTAATCTAGTGATAAACTTCATGAAACTTCGAACATGAATAGTATCCAGAAATCTAATACAATTATCTACATCATAGAAATTTATTTAGAATTTTTAGGGATTAAATAAGGATCATTTATTATGACACAAAGATGATGTAGTAATTGTCTTATTAATGAAATATTGACATAATTGATGTTATAAATGCCCAAATAAATGTAATTTTAAACTTTTTATGACTTAAATTAATTTTCTAGGTTAATATGACATGGTATTGTTGATATAAGTAACTTGGTTAGAACTTATCATTCGGTTATAAATTTCATAAAAATCATGTACCAAATAGTGTCAAAATTGACATAAATTTGTTTTTAAAACAAATATTATATTATTAATTATTATTTAATTCCTAAAAATCTAAGGTTCTGAAAAATGACTTAGATAAGGATAGATATATTAATAATAAACAACTTGGGGTTTGTTTGACATGTTATGGTATGTTTATTAACTATATAGTGTAAGAAAACAAAAAGACACGGTAAAAGTTAAATTATTTAACTTAGAGTTAAATCTAATTGATAAGGTTAAAATAATAACCTAAACTTGTCTAAATACTATTTTATGAGAGGTTTGCTACCCATAACCACTTTATATTCTAAATAAGACCTTTTGGAACCATTATAAACCGAATTTGACCTTAATATAAAATAATATTTTGAGATTTTCCTAAGGTGCCCCTCTCCTCCCTTATAAAAGGGAACCTCCTCCCTCTCTTCCTCACACAACTTTGAGCATTCAAGCTCGGCCAAACCCTTCCAAAATATCTTCTCCACTTCCCTAGTATCATCCTAGAGGTCCTGGTCTTCTTCAAAGACCATCCTTAGTTCTTTAAGTGGAGGTTAAGAAAAGGTGCGTCAAAAAGAGGTAATTTCCATTACCGATCTTTTTCAATTTCTTTCTTCTTCAACTTATTATTCTTGGGTTGTTTAATGATAAAATAATAACATAAGTATTTATTACATACTGATATGTTATTATAAATATGAAACAACTCTAATTAACCTTCTATCCATCCTACGGAAAAAGGAAATCACCGCGCGTGCGTACGTACGGAATACCGTCTCTACGCCGTGGTGTAATCTATTTTCCGCCACCACCTTAATTGGATGGGTATAATGGTGTAATGAGTAACTATATATGATTATTATAAAGTGATATTGATACTGAAATAGTATACATACACTTCAACACAATTCCACAACCATGGGAACGATATCATCGCTCGTGCGTACGTATGGACTACCGTCTCCACGACGCGATGAGATTCATTCTCCATGTTAACCATTTAAGAATTATTATAAAGTATATATAAGCAATAATAATGAAATATATGACCTTATAAATCTACTGGATTTATGTATATATGTATTTCATCTACTTACTTCCATTCAAGACAATAAGGAAAGGAAAACAGCGTTCATGCGTACGTACGGACTACCGTCTCCATGAACGGTGTGTTTCATTTTATTTATCTATCTATTATATATATATATATAATGAATATATATGGTATATAAATCATGTTTTATATTCTGGATGTAAGTAAATCATGATATAAGTAATAATAAAGTCAAGAACAAAAAGTCCAAACATGGACGACAAAGGAAACAATTTTACCCAAAACCCTCTTTAACATGGAATTTACAAAAGAACGTGTAATATAAAGTCATAAGTGAACCATATATGATATCATAACAATGAATATGATTCTGTAATAAGTCAATGACATTATTTAAATCATTATACAGGAGGTTCGGACACTTACGAAGCAAATCAGACCTAAGGTAAGGGAAATGTCACAATCTCATTTTTATCCGAGATTGTTTATACTTTAGAATTTACTGGTGTGTATTTTATCATCCACATCCATGTTTACTCAATATGTAATATTATTTCCATTCACCTACAATTATTTAAATCCAATTTTACCCTTCGGTGAGTTTTTAGTAAAATATATGAAAGGAATCTTTTGTCGTTTTTCGTACGAGGTACTTTTTGAATTTTCCGAAAAAAGTACGAAGAATGTTTTTTTAACTTATACGGCATGAATGGATTTTTAAAACATTATTTCCAAGAATCTTCCTTTAAAATTTTTCATGTTTATTTTTAATCAACTTCTTTTAGTTTATAATTGTATGACATGTTAAGAAAGGAAAAGTGTTTTTGAAGTAGAAAGGATATTTTCCTCAAGAATGAAGTTCAAGTGTTTTATCAAAATTATTTTCCATATAAGATAATAAAGGGTTATGTTTTTATCCCTATTAATACATTGATTTGATTATGTTGTGATGGAATTATTTTTATGAATTCCTTTATCGTATATGAATTGTTTTATGATGTCATGATGTTTAAGATTCCCATTTTTATTACATGGGTTATGCAATGATGTATGGTTTATGATTTTGTGGCACACATAAGAATGGTATCATTATGAGATGGGTGGGACCTATATCTCCCTCCAATGCATTGGGTAAAGATTTTATATCTCATGAGATAGACATGGCTGGAATGGTAGGTTATACCGGTTCAGTGAAACCGGACTGAAACGAGGGTTACTCGATTCAGAAAGGGACTTTGTCCACTAAGATAGTCTTGGAAATGAGTCTTGACTAACAAGAAATGATTCTCTATGATTATGTGTGAATGCCACGAAGTTTCATGTTTTAAGTTATGATTATTGTGATTACATTTCACTGCCATGATTTATCCCATGTTATGAAATTATGATCTCTTTTGCAGGTTAAGATTTCCAAAAGTTATGTGCTTGTGTATACGATGTGATTGATATTTATTTTGTTTACCCTTATTGAGAATTTGAGCTCACCCTTTTATGTTTTCTTTTCCCCAGGATATAAAGAAAGGGTTTAGGTAAAAAAAAAGGAAGATCTTTATGGGAGATGTTGCAGATCTTTCACCACGATTAGAAGATTATATTCCGAGTTTCCAAAGACACTAAACTATTACGATCCTTGTGTGTGTGTTTTTGTTATGTACTAAGTATTCCACAAAAGTAATGTAATGTCAATGTACGTCAAGCTTCGGGTCTCTACAGGTTTGGGTGGGAAGACAGACCCAGAGTTACCCTAAGGATCAAGATGACATTGGGCCATCTATCAACTATTTCATTTACAGTGAGACCTGTGATGATAAAACAAATGCACTACACTACTGTTTATGCCAGGGACATGACATTATAGTGCATCAGGTGTTGACCTAAGACCATGACTCTTGTCAAGGACCCGTGTGAGGGTTTCTCTATTATGTTTGTCTATGGTAACCCATTGGGTTCTCCATTGATATACTAGACATGTGTGGGTGTATAAAGGATATGATGGGTGTCATTATGGATCCTACATAGTACTTTTGATCCCATTAGGTAGTAGACATGGATTATTTGTGAAGGAGGTTGACTATCCTTATGTTTCCTTTATGAAATTTTATGGGATTTTGGTTGGAACCCATATCATGATATGAAATTATGTGGATTTGGAACACATTATAAGTCTGTAATGGTCCTAATACTCTTAGTACAAATTATATTAATAGGGGATTCCACTGATTATCATCCCAGATGATAGAACTATTATGGGACTCTTCCATAGAGTTTGGCAGATGATAGGGGTTTTCATGTATTAAGATCCTAGATGATAATATTTTCACAATATGGGTCCCCAAAGTCATTAAAATCATTTAGTACTTTTATAGACATGGATCCCTCTTGTTATTTGGGATTAACAGTATTAGAGACATTCTCAAAGACACCCCAACACTATATGATATAGGTATTGTCTATTAGGATAATGGACTTAAGAATCGACAAGAAATTTTTATTTTTTCCAATGTATTTTATTTGGATAATAGTGTAACATGAAAATATAACTACATATGATGGTTATTACAATACACATTGGTAGTTACCTAAAAAAATATGCACTCACACCATGCTTGGTCTACCATTGAATATGGGTACCCAAGAAGATCTCACATGTTTACCATAGTAATTGGTTGGGAAAAGTTCTAGGTTTGATCGAGCAGGATGGCTCATTTGAGTTCCTAGAGATTAGGAAGTGTTTTGGATCATAGATATTGTGGATAACTTTTTTATTTTATTTTATTTCTAGTATGCATATGATTATTAGCCTGGTAGTAGCTCAGATGGTTGTATGACTTGTATGTTCATGACATTAATATATTTAACTTATTATTAATAATTTTTTATTTTGTTCTTCTATTTTATATTTATTTATTGTATTTTATAGTGTTTCATTATTTTTTATCTTTGTGAACTATTCTATAGGGGTTTAATTTACCCATACTACCACCATATACCCCTTCTAATAGTTGTTAGCCTCTAGTGTATAGGGATACATGCTTATCATTACATGGAATATCGATCTAGATACTATTCATAGAGTTAGATGGGATGGGATACTAAGATACATAATACAATAATGATATAAAAATAATCAAATAAACTGTATACAATATAATTCCCTTGAAAACGTAAAATTAATATATCATATCAACTCCTAGTGGAAAAGGTGAACATGATGGAAACAAATATGGAAACAAAAACATCAAAATTTCTCAAAACATCAGGTACTAATGAGTACTCAGTCAAAGGGAAAAAGAATAATCCAGAAATATTTAATGACTAAAATTATTAGGGACATTGAGTAGGTGTGGATAACTCAACTCCAATCCTCAAAAGCCACATCACATGAGAAACATGTGGTTTTTGGAAAATTTATGAGACTATGATGTTTGAATTAATTAGAAATCAAAGTACTACATATAGAATACAACATTCGATGTGTCAATGAATCATAAGTCTTGTAAAATTATATACTACATAGACTTAGAATATCTAAATTGTTTCTAGATTCCATGATGTGAATAATGATACCCCTGTAGCATACACATCAAACAAGGGAACACCACACCCCAAATATAATGATATCTACTAAGTATTCATGGTTACCCATGCTAAAAAAATAATTTGAACTCAAAAAAAAAATGTAGTATGGGATCCCAGTAAGTTATATGAATGAAAACTAGAAATCCCTATCACCTCTCATGAACTGTAATAGAGGATCCCATTTCCCTTTATAGATTAGTGTGAAATTACAAATCTAGTAGAGGATTCTAGGCCTATGTGAGATCATTATATAGTGAGATAAATTAAGTCTATAGATATATGATCTTTTTCCGATGTATGTTGGTAAAAATACCAACCCTATATGATTCCTAGGTAGATTATCCATACATCATCATAAATATGGGTGGAAATACCAGACCCTAACTAAGGATAATGACATGGATAAGTTCTATAAAGTAACCTTTGATAAAGATAGGGTTCTTATATTTTGGATGATGCATAGAGATATTTTACAACATCATTTTGACTAAAACTAATACTTATAGGTTTAAACATGTTTCACTCCAAACCATATCTATGATAACATAGGAAAGGTATTGATCATATTATATATATAAAAACAACAATAATTGGTTACTCACATTGCTAAATATATGCTTGAATGATAAAATAAGGGCTCTTTATTATTTTGGAAGAATTATTTACCATGTTCCTGGGGCACAAATCATGTATCCCACAATCATCCATGTACCCTTATATTGGTCCATCACATTGAAATTATAATTCCAATAACCTACCATGTATTCCTGACCCATTTGACGTATAAGGAAATATGACATTCTGGATGTGTACTCCATGTATATGTTGGGTTGTAGACTATTCTATACATGATTTATAGTTCAATATCAAATGTCACGTGATATTAATATTATCTATAAACACTAAAATTATGGTCCAAAAATACACAACATATGTTTTTTTAAAATACATGATGTTTCGTTAGGTTCTTCAAACCAAAGTCACCTCCCTCTCAAAATCCATCAATGCACCAGCTATATTATCCCCATACCTCACCCAAATATATGTTTCCTACCTCATACAAGAAGATTAATTATTAAATATGTATTAATAGATACCAATAATTTTATTAAGATGAATCATTTTATTTATATCAATATGGACCCCGTTTCACGAGAAGGGACCTAATACTTCCATCCCCTCATGTGCTTCAATCATCCAGACTCCATCCTCATATATCCATACTTTATGTTGAAGGAAAAAAATAAATCTTATTATGAACATCAATCACATAATGCAATCATTCCAAATAGATATTGGACCGATAACAAAAACTAGGGAAGGTGGAAAACATTTGAAGAATGGAGGGAGAAATCCAAGAAAACAGAAAAGTAAATAATCTACAATGGTCATGTTTGATTCAAGAATCATTTATAAGATGTAATTTCATGGTATAAATGGGATAATATTAATTCCCAGATAATATAAATCTCAAAACATAATTGAAGTAAAATTTAAATAAATCCATTATTCATGTAATATCCCAAAAAATAAATCACATCATCAATGAAAATTAAATGAATTGCGCAAAGTGATCAGGTGGAAAATAATGGTTTATAAAGAGAAATTATATAAATTATTACCCATGATCAATGTGGTTGAAAATTAAAATTAATTAATCCCAACCCCAATGGAGAATCATCATTTCTTATATTCCTTTTTCATAACCTTGTGATTTATCTATCTATATTTTAATAGATTTTAATTTAATCCACCAATATTTCATCATCACCATAAACCATATCTTCATGATCCTCCTTTCAAGAATTAATTTTCTTTCACAATGTTAATACATTTGTAGATGTTATAATAAGGATTAATTGGATATATTCCATGTTTTATCCATTTAATAAGAAATTAATAAAATAATAAAAATTATTCAATTTATCATCCTCTACTAATGAACTCCTGAGAGGCCTGATGAAAATAAAACTAACATCATTACTAGGTCATACACCCTCTTAAATACTCAATGGTGGTTTCATATTTCTCATATGAGGTATCATTTAAGTGATATAATCATCTAAATAAAAACCCACCCATGAAAAAATATAATATTTTTATTATAGTTTCTTAGGCTCCATGACACTTTCTTTTCCAAACCAACTCAACCCAAGGGTAATCCAGATACTTTAAAACCAACATAACCATAAAAAAATACAAGGGAATTTAATTGGGTATATTTATCAGTTTACTTTTGGGATGGTCTTGAGACTATGTAAATCTAAATCAATCTAGATCTCACTTGAGTAAAACATGGGTTGCAACATCCACTCCACCTTAAATATTTTAATCCTTGAAAGGTAAACAATGAAAACTACCCAAAAAAAGTGCACATGAAAAAATATATAAAAAAAAACACGCCCGTGGACACCCTTACTCAATCTGTAGAGACTTAATCTCCAATATAAAACAATACACCACAATATAGGATGAAAATACTTTCCTTCATACCATAAAAATATCAGTTCCAACACATATTAATGCTATAACCATATAGAGACACATATTTACACCGATTTAGCTTTTTCATGATTTAACACCTCACACCCTTTCTCATTTGAGAGTCATCCCTCCCCATGGGATGAGAAAAATTCCAAAATTTCTCTAACACACATTCAATTAGGGTTTGTTGATAATGTTTTACCTAATTATAGAGCACCTCTAACATCATTTAAATACAATTCCATATGGTCATCATATGAAAATAATACATTGACATTATACTACAACAAATGGAACTTTCCTATATCCCACATTGAAACTCGAGAAGTTCAACGGTTTAGATGACATAAAAAACTACTTTAGACCTAATTCCACCACCGAACCATAATCCAAACTCCCCATCATCATTAAATTATAATATAAAATAAAGATGATCCCACTTTGAAAACCTTTTCACAAATATCTATGTGATGTTCATACACTCCAAATGATCTGCAACTGATTGAAACTCACTATTTATGATAATTTGATTAAGTTTTCATCACTCATTTTTGAAAAATATATATGAGCACACTAGATCCAACTACATTTATGGACATCTGTTTAATGTCACACCAATTCTATTCTTATGACCAAATATTCCAAAATTTTCTATAATTGATTGTCAATATTCAGATGACCTAATTATTACATCACCATATTCTAATAAATTATCTTCCCAAGTGACCAATATCAAACAAATCTCAATAAAATTTTCTCATTGTTCATATAAATGTTTTGACCATAAGGTGGGTGCACCCATATAAATAAAATGGGCAAGCCACACCAAGAACAATTCTTAATATATTTGTTTCTACTCATAATTCCCCTTAAGATATATATAATACAAGTCTTGGAAGTGATCCACCATCCACCCCTAAAAGTGGATGATGTTCACTATACTATGAAAGGTGTGGTGACCTTTGTAAGAACTCCATTATTTGTGAGGATCAAACTCCAACCATAGTAAATAATTCCCTTCATGGGTTTAAAACATATATTATCCACTAAAAGCCCATAATGTTATATTAAATTCTCTATAAAGAATCTAACATCTATCTAGTAAAAATTCTGAATTTTATAGAATTGTGAGTCTGAAAAACTAGTTGATCCCCTATTAATAATAGATCTGGGTCGCCTCCAAAAATCCTAAGGCTTATCATCAAGCACTTGTAGAATAACCAGTGTACCAGTGGTCTCACCTCTCTAGCCAGGACTGCCATTTTATCAACATGAAAGATCTTCATTAAGTGAAAGAGTATAAAAACATCCTCATCTCATGAGGTGATAAAACCTCTCACCCAAGTATAAAAAACATCACTTCATCACCCACTAACTAATGGTGAGTGGTCCAACCATAGAAATGGGACTTTTATGATGCTTCCTCTACCCACAAGATAAATCTTAGTCGGTAGCACCCTTTATTCGATAGGGTGAATGAAACATCTAGAATATCTATTGAATATTTTTTATAATCTTTCTTTTAAAAATATAGATGAAATTGAAAAAATAATTTCTTCCTTTTATTACTCCAATGATTTATAAAAATATATATTACATATGTTACTTATTTATATATATTTAAATTATAATTGAACATTACATACTAAAATAGTTTTGGAAATAGATTAGTATGATTGATGAGTGATAATAGTTGTCTATGGAAATGAAAAAGGTTTCAGATCCATGACTAAAGGATGAAAATGTAATATTTACAAGAAGTAGAATATGTACTATACTATTTCAGTTTTTTATCATACTATATAAATTATTTTATCTATTGTACTATATTCAAGATTATGTTTAAAAATATACATTACTTTTGTTAATAAGATATATTTTCTTATTATAAGACAATGGTTGAAATTTATTTTCACAGTAAAAGATTATGTTATCAACCATTTTTAACTAAATTATAGTTTATTTTATTTCTAAATAGTTTTATCATATTCTATATACATATTTTATTTATCAATATTACATTATAAAGTGTTAGGTAACATATTTTGTAAAAATATAATGTAATTTAATTTTTATTATTTGAAAATTAAATTAATTTTATTTATATATTATGAAACAAATACTTTTAAAAAATTTATAATTTTGTATTAAAAAATTTAAATAGTTGTTGACATATCATTATAAATCATTATATATAAAGGATATTGCAGCGAATCTCACTTTTCTTAGTTACATATTTAGTAAATAAAAACCACATAATTAGAATAATATTTTCATATAATTTTTTGAATCATTTTATAAAAATATAATTACTCAATAGTTCTAAGGATATACATCAATATCATATTTAAATTAAATTTTTTAAAAGATGAGTTTTCATATTTTACGTACTAAATACTTGATATTCAAATATTGAATTATTTTAAGATTTTAAAAAGAAATATAATTAATTTTAATATAAAGAATAAATTTTTTTACTCCTCACATCAAAATCATATTTGGTTTAATTTTTTTTATAATTTTCAAACAAGGTTAATTTTTTTGGAGAAAAGTAAAAATTATTATTTTATGAGTACTATGATTTTATAAAACCATTATAATGTGAGACCGACTTCAAACATTAAGAAAAATTTTAATCAATCAAAATTTTAATTTTTATGTAATAAATTTAATTTAAAAATATTATTTTGGATTTAGAAATTTGTAGTTTAAATTTTGGGAAAAAATTGATTTTTTACATTAAAATTAAATTTTGATTCTATGAATTAAATGATTTCTTCAAAAGGCCCATTCAAAATGTGGGTAATATTATATCTTAATTAACTCTAATTCACTCCTTCATAATATAGAAAACTAATTGGAATTTTTTTCACACTCAAGTAATTTCTTATATAATAAAATAAAAATATTTTTAACTCATAAAACTATCCATTCTCAAGTATAAATACCCACACCCACTTACCATTATACCACACATAAAATTGATTTTATATCATTCTCTATCTCTCAGCGATTCTTGTAATTTATTCCCTCTTCAATACTAAAGAGTTTATTTGATTACAAGGGTCATCCTTAGGCTAAGAAGCTTAAGAGAGGTAAAGGTTACCTCAATCCTCATATTTCCATTTCATGTACAATAATTATATTAAAGAATATATTAAATTAATTTTAATAAAATCAAATGATTTTTACACCATGTTGTTATATTCCAATAAATATATGGTTTAGGTGATTTTATTTATTCCATCACATTGTAGACTTTTCATAATTTGTTACTCTAACAAAATAATGGCTCATTTCCCCCACATCCCCATTACCTTTTAAAGACTGTTTAAATTACATTTCAATTCAATAAAAAAAATTTATTATGTATTATTATTATAATTTATATAATATTTAATCAATTATATATCACTAGAAGCTTTCATTACACTACCTTAATAATCCACAATAATGCTCAATCTTTTTAATGGATTGGAATATAGTCTTAGATATACTCCTTAAATTTATGAATGTACCCTTATTTACAATGTGTAAACCTCTATTATATTGGGGTACAACCCATTGTACTGTGAATATCTTATAGTTTCCAAATAGATATTCACCTTGATAGACATAATAATTCTTCATAGGAGATTATTTCCACTCATACTAAAACCAATGTTCATATTATCATTCACTCTCAATATTTATCAAGGATTTGACCTTTATTAAACATTTCTTATGTACATATGTTATAATGGAAATATGATCTATATAGAGAATTATCCATCACTACATTTTTCTTTCCTTATTGTTAATTATGTGTAATAATATCATTTCTTCCAATGCCTTTTCATGTGAATATCATCTCATGCTTTTTTTGACTGAAAGGTATTAACCGAGACACCCATATATCAATTTAATGGAAAAATTATTGAATAAATTTAATACCCGTGATCTATATTGTATAAATATCTTGGACTTCATTAATTATATTTATTGTTATTTACCTAGAACGTTACCAAATTTCCTTGGATAACCATTTAATTTCAAAATTTTTTCATTATATGATTATGGGTGGATTTATATATGTTTTAATTATGTGGAACTCGTGAATTAAGGAATATGAATGGTGTTCCCTGATATCAATCCAATTCATTGGGCAAAGAATTAATCTCTAGAGATAAAATGTTCATGATACCTTGGAAGTATTCCATGGTCATATTTTATGATACATTTGTTAAAAGCCTATGTTATATGATTTACGATGCCCTCATGGAAAGATACAATGATATGTTTATAAATTTGTCATGTTTATGATGTAGCCACATTTTCATGTTATGCTTTTTATACTAATGAACATGTTTTACATCATTTGTTTATGATCATGTTACGACTATTTTCCTTCTGTTCATATTCTAACAGTATGACTCGTGTTTTACTAGTGATGTTCATTTCTGCTCCATTTTATTTTATTATCCCCACTAGTATTTTTGGAACATCTTTTATTATGTTTCCCCTTTTCCCCATGGATTTCAATAAAAGGAAAACTTATAGGAGAGTTACCTATATGGAGAATAATTATAGATGAAATGTACATAAAAATAGTGTAAATGTACCTAGTTTTAAAAGGAAAAACATTTTATTTAGGTATTTTTGGTATTTCATGTTATGTGTAAAAAGTATTTATATTTAGGACCAGATATTAAAGTTCATTTATAGAGATTCCCAGCTAGTATTAGAGATGAGGTTTTTCATTTTCATGAATTAGGATTCAGAATATTTGGGTGTAGAGGTTTTGATAAGTAACCTTTTTATCTATAAAACTAGGTTAAACTAGTATGGACCAATATGATTAACATATTCTAAGTAATTATAATGTTTCCTTTTTAAAGTTAACTTTTTTGTAAACACTTAGATTAAATAAATTTTTATAAAAGAGTAAAATCATGCGGATTAAATTTTTTTTAATGGGGTAGAATGTAACATTCTTGATTTCTAATGAATGGGTTTCAAAATTTCTCATTCAAAAATATATATTTTAATTCTATATTAATTTTTTTTGTTAGACAAAAAATGTATAAAAAATATTAATCACCAAAGATATTTGTTTACATATTTTTTAAGTATAATGGAAATTTATTTACTAAAATGGTTTTTCAAAAATGGAATCTTATTGGATGTCTAACAACCCACCACATCGAGAAAGGATATAGGGTTTTAACCCATTAATTAAGGATGAAAAGGGAATTTCCCCTACTAGTATTCTATGTTAATCCCTGTTTCTATCTTTTATCCTAGTACATAAATGTCTATATCTATTATAGTATATTTAAGATTATTTTTACATATATACATTAATTTTGTTAATAATTTCTATGTTGATGGTAATTAAGTTATTATTATTTAATGGTTGAATTTTATTTTCACATTTATATAATAAATTATAATTCATTTTTAATTCATTTATGGCTCATTTGATTTAAATATATTTTTTTCATGTTCTATATACATATTCTATTAGTAAAAATTTCATTTTAAAAAGTTAGGTAATAAATTTTTAAAAAACATAATGTAAATAAATATTCATCACTTGAAAATGTAGTTATTATTATATTATTTTATTTTGATAAAAAATAATTTTAAACACTTTATGATGTGGTTTTCATAAATAAAAATGCTTATTGACATACCATTATAATTCACAATATACAAAGGTTGTTGTGATAAATCCTATTTTTTTAATTACATATTTAGAAAATAAATCCACCTAATTATAATTATAAATTAATATATTTATTAATAAAATTTTATAATAATATATTTATTTAATATAATCAGGGATACACATAAATTCCATAATGAAATTTGGTTTTCTAAAAGTTGTTTTATGGTTTTACGCTCTACATGATCGATTATGAAAAACAAAAGAATTTTGAAGTTTCAAATATATATATAATTATTTTCTATAAAATAATATATTTTTTGACTCTCCACATTATAATTATCTGAGGGAGGTATTTTCTATTTTTATGAACATTATATTTTTTTGCAGAAAGAGTGTATATTATTGTTTTACAATTACTTAGATTTTATGACATTATTTTGTTATGAGAATGATTTAAAAAATTGAAACATTTAAATAAATAAAAATTTAATTTTTAAAGGATAAAAATTTATTTAATAAAATAAATTTTAATTTATAAATTTATACTTTACATTTGGGAACCAATAATTGGATTTTTGAGATAATAATTAATACTTGAATCTATGCATCAAATAGATTTCGTAAAAGGTGAATATAAAATTAAAATTAATTTAAATGTCATATAACTCTATTTCACTCATTAATAATAGATAAAATTACTTGTAATTTATTTTACCTACAAGTTTTTGGCTTATATAATAAAATAACTAATATTTTAACACTGGAAAACCCCTCACCTCAGGTATAAATAACCACCCTCTCTTATAATTCTACCACGGAAAAATTTGAATTAATCTCATTATATATATCCTAAAGAGATTCTTACATCACACCATTTTCAGCGTTGAAGAGTTTTATTGATTCAAAGGGCCACCTTAAGCTAAGGATCCCAATAAGGACAAGGCTTACCTCAATCCTCTTCTTTTTTTCAAGTATAATAGTTTTGTTATAATGTATTTTCAAATTACTTTTTGAATAAATCCATAATTTTTATTCTCGTCTATTAACTTCCATTAGACATATTGTTTATGTGAATTTATTTATTCCCTATAATTATATCATTTTCATAAGTTTTTTCTCTTCCAAAATAATGGTTCCAGACCCCTATTTTCACATTAAATTATTATCATTTTTAAATTCATTTATATTAAAATTGGAAAAGTTATTATAAATAATTATTATGATTTCATTAATATTTTATCAATGATATATCATTATTCCATTTTATTATAGTACATTCAAAAGTTTTTAGAATATTATATCTTTCTCATGTTCATAAAACCATCCTAATTTTGGTTAATAAACGTCTGTGTGGTTTTACTTGAAACAATATCCCTATTTAGATACTATAGGTGGATGAAACTCTAGATTGTATTTTATAATATTTAATGACTTGAAAAATGATGGATTAGTTACTAACTCAATCATCACCTGGTGTAGGGAAAAAATTCCTTGTTACATGCTTGTTTTGGCATAATAAGGAAATCTTCGTTGCATAATACGAATGCCCATTATAATCTATAATGATGTATTAGAATATATTGTTTTATATACACATTAAATTTATAAATTTTTCATTCTATAATATTTTTTATCCACTCTTCTATTGGTAAACAACCAATTTCAATGCGAATATCTTTTAAATTTTAAATGCATACTCACCTAAATAGCCACAATAATTCTATGTAGGGGATTTTTTATACTCATTTCATAAACAAGGGCCATGTTAAATTTATATATAAATATCTCTCATGTATTTTTCATTTCTTATTTATATCCTATGCACATTTGGTATCATAAAAATATTATCAATATAGATAATGATCCATCACTACATTTGTCTTTCCTTATCATGAAATATATGTAATCATATTTTTCTTCCAATTCATTTCCATGTGAATACATGTTTATGCTTCTTCTAATTGAAGGGTATTCCCTTAGATACCCAATCATCGATTTACTAGGAAAATTATTGACTAAATTGTATACCCTGAGTATATATAGTGTAAATACCTTAGACTTTATTATGTTTATAGATCATCATTCACCTATAATGTTACCAAATTTCCTTGGAAATCCATTTAATTTCAAATTAGTTTGTCAAGTTATGATTATTGATGGATTTTTATATGTTTAACTTATATGGAATATGTGAATCTTGTCATAAGAAGTGTGCACCATGATATTACTACAATTTAATCAATAATGAATTAGTCTCTAAAGATGACTTGTTCATGATACATTGGAAACATGGCTTGGTAATATTTTATAATACCTAGTCAAAATCCTTAGTAAGATGTTTTAATACACCCTAGTGATGAGCTATGATGATATGTTTAGGAATGTATAATAATTATTTTATCGACACATTTCCATTTTTTCCTTATATACATATTAACACTGTACATCTCATGTTCTTGTGATCATATTATGACTATCGTCCTTATGTTTGTGTTATTTTTTATGCCTCATGTTTTACCCATGTTGTTTACATATACACTATTTTATTCTATTATCCCTTACAATGATTTATAAGTGATATATACTTATGTTGGACCTTTTCCTGGAAATTTTTAATGAAATGGATTGGAATAGGGGAGTTACTTGTGTGACGAATAATTATATATGACATTTACTTTGTTATTAGAATTAAAAATGTAAACCTAAAAAGGTCCCCAAGACACCAAAATTTGGTCATGGGAGTTTATTATAATTCATGTGAAGTATGAAATATATGTATATTTATCACCAAATACAAAATTGAGGGTGTGGTGTGTCTTTGTGATCTCAAAATGTATTTATTAGATCTAATAATCTTGCATGGAACAGACATAAAAAATCATAATTGGCCACTATATGATGCATATAAAATTATTAGTTATACCTGAGAGTGATATCTTGGAGATCCAGGTTGACTAAAAGTTTATGTCTATCTTATTGATTGGATAACGTAACTACTACACCTATTCTAGTGTCTCTAATATGATAATTATACTCTAGACATTCTTATAATAATTTTCATATGTCCGCAATCTAGTCCTCACATGTTTACTGAATCCTATCATTGTCCTTGAAAAAAACACACTTTGGTACCACTCTAACATGACCTGGAGCACTGAGGCCATACATAGGACGGTTTCAAGATGAGAATCTCATCTCAAGCCCTCCCCCAATAGGTGAAAAAAGATTGACTACTGCCATGAAGGGATATATCACAAAATGGAAAGTGAAAACATAAAATAACCTTAAACAAACACATATCTAGGAAAAAAAGGTGATATAGACTACCAATATAATATATATATATATATATATATCCAATTTAACTTTTTAAAATACATGTTTGGGACAATGAATCCAATACAATCAAAATTCAAAAAAATATATGCACTAGAGAAGATTTTTCATGCTATAATTACTCATTGAACACTCTCCACTCAAAAAGGTCTTCACCATCATCACAAGATACCATGCTTCACAATTCATTTCCAAGAATCACCATATATAAACCCCAAATATTCCACACAAGCTTCAGGTCTACCCATTCCATCTATAAACCTATTCTATACTTACACAGAGACATCACCTATGGGAACAAAGCCAATGCAGGGTTAGTAGAAATAATCCTTATAGGAATTACCAAAACACATAGAGAAACATGTCTTTTATACTCATAGTGAAAGAGATCATATAAAGGAACACAAATATGAAAGTCCAAAAAACCAAGCTTGCTCAAATATTCTGGTACTAAAGAGTAACCAAAAGAAGGAAAGAATAATAACCATGATATTATTAAATACAACAAATATCAGGAACACATAGTAATCTTGGCCATATCTACCCCAATCTTTGAAATCAATTTTACATGATAAACAAGTGGTTCTTGAAACCACTAAGAGTCCACAATGTTAAAAATCACTATCCAGATAAGTAATGTATATTTTTGTTAATCACTATAGTGAAAAATAATCACAAGACTTTGAAAATTTTATAATAAATAGACTTATAATTGTCAAGTCATAGACCATACAATGTTTTCCAATTATTATATGGTCTAACTGGCCTCCACCTAATACATATTTGGGTCCGAATACAAACTATATATATATAATGAAATCCACTAATAACCATAAATGAACTCGATAAGGATTTCATTTAAAGGGAAAAATTTTCCCGAAATTCTATGAATGTAGATAGTACGGAAAGATACACACACTACTAATTCGATGAATATGCATAGTTGTATGATTTAAAAAAATAAAACTAATTCAACACTAACATTAAATCCTTTTTAGTCACTAACCATCCCTAACATCGGGGATGCACCAAAGGGAAAACATTATCTGAAAAAATATCTCAAACATAAATTTTATAATAGTTGAGAACTTAGAGACACTTATTAAGTCACCACCTCTATTTATTCATTTCTATATTTTAATAGAATGCCAATTTTAATCTAGTTTCAATTAAATTAACAAATTATCAGTTTTTTTATTCATAGAAAAATTTACAACTAATAAAAAATTGAGAGAGTTTTATAAACATTCCCAATTATTTTTATTGAATGAATATAATCTCTTGAAAGGAATATCATTAAAATAATTCATGCCCTATAAAGAAACTCTTTCTTATTTAAAGAATCATTATTTAAATGTTTCTACAATAAATTAGAATTTACCATCTTAAAAATTAAATTAAATAGAAGATTTAAAAGAAAAAATGTCATGAATGGAAACAAATAAAGGAAACAATGGTGAATCATTCAAGGTTATGTGCATATCAAGAAACTCGGGAATATCAAAAAAAATTCAAAAAAATACCGAAAGTGAAACTTAAAACCAAATAATAGTTATCATGGGATCTACACTATGGTTACTAAGGCTAATAAACCTAGACTAAGGTTACTAAATTGGGACATGGACTTGGATAGTGAAATTTATATACTTACATTTCACATAACAGGGTAAATATGACATACAATATTAGTATAGCTAGTCGTAAGGGATATCAACATTACTAACTTATCTTTCCCTAGAACCTATGTTCCAATATCCAAGTATTGTGAAAGTGGTAAAAATAATAAATAAAAATATATAAAATCCTTACAAATATTAATAATAACTCATCCACACCTCGGATTTCCTCACATAGAAATAGTCTGAATAAATATTATCCAATTATCATGATAAAATAACCATCCCTCGAGGTATATGAAATAACAATGGAAAAAATGAGAGTCCTAAGAAATAGATAACCCATTTAACAGTTCCAACCATTCCTTTAGAAAAATAAATAGACTTGGATGTCTCTGTTTCTTTTTATATTTAGAGATCATTTATAAAACTAATATTGAACCATCGTATTTTAAAACCACTCCATAAAATTCTTTTAAAAATCAACTAACATTGTTTTAAAATTCCAAAAGTTATAAACAAAACACTATGATCTATTTAATATCCCAAATGGGAAAAAAATTTCAATCAACATGCTTTATTTAAATTAATTCTTGAAATATCTTTATTATACTTATAATTTCATATACCAATTGAAATTCCAAGTAAATCTCAATAAAAATTCAATTAAATAACCAAAATAAATTTTAAACCCAATATAATTTTAAAGGAGTAATTTAGGAAATTAATTAAACAAATGATGAAAGAAATTAAATAAAACTTTATTTCAAACATCTTCTAAAATTTAAAAACCCTGTACATTTAATTTGAAATATACTAAATCAATATTTTTCTTTCAAATATTACTTAAAAATATTAAATACTATCACTAAAAACAAAAAACATAATTTAAAAACATAATAAATCCATGGTTCAAAAATTTAAAGCATAGTACATGGTAAGTCATGTGTAAAATGGCTCATTCATGGTGGCACAACGTGAGAGGGAGAGGGGGAGTATTTTAGGGGTTTCAAAATAATAGAGGGAAATCATAACATTATAAAATTTTAAAAACTATGTAACCCACCTGGTTTGGATGCATGATTATATAAATGGTGTTCCAAATGTATGGATTCTAGTAGAACCTCAAAAAAATATTCAACATTCTTTATTTTAGGACCCGACATAGATTTCATACCATAAAAACAGAACTAACCCATTATAGTCCTACAATTTATAGTTTCCTTGTGGTCTCCCAAACTATTATGAAAAACTATGTGGCACACAATGCTACTAACATTTGAAATTTTCAAATTAAAAATTTATCAAAACATAATGTAACTCAAACAAACATAAAACAATATAAGATAAATTAATGTAGTTGCATATGGGTGTCAAAATCCCCCCTATAACCACTTTCTTCCCCTAAAACTCTTCATTCAAATTTTGATGCATTAGGATTAGAATTGTTGTTACACTTTAATTTAGGAGGTGATAGGAATGAGGATAAACTTATTAGAGATTGAACAATAGAAAAAAAACCAATGTGTAACCTTATAAAAAATTTTCATCTAAAATACTTAACAAAGCCTGACCAATATACCAAAATCATGAATATTCTCCATGGACAACACAACCCAACCCATCTACCACATCCTCTTAAAAGATTAGTAAATAAAATTGACACTGAAACAATACTACCATCTATTTTATAACTCTTATAAAATGGAAAAAACAAATCAATACAAACACTTTGATATGAATCACCACCAATAACCTCAATTCCCCCAAAATCCCAAAAATCATGAATCCATCATAATACTAAATGTCTATCAAGGTATAAAAATAGGGATGTCAAAAAGAAAACTCACCCTAAAACAACCCCTCATCAATTACTAAAATGGTCCAAAAACCTAGTTTTCCATAATCCACACAAGAAACTAATACATCAACTATATGGTTTTCATCCCATAAAAGCACAAGAGAGAATCAATAGATTTATGTATTCAATGAAATAAAAACTAGTCGTAGCCTCCTATGAATAGACCCCAATGGTCTACCCAAGTTTAATCTACCCCCCAAAAGTTATACAAAGAACATGGATCATACCCACCACATGAAACCACAAACCAACACGGTTTTGATAATTATAAACCATAAGAACACATAAATCCCTAGAGGAAGAAACTCAAATCCAAAATTCATGCAGAAAACAAAAATTCCATAAGAACATTCATTGATTCACCAAAAGAAAAACTAGATCAAGGGTTATTTAAAATTAATCAGTAACTCTCAATGTACCAAACATAGAACCACCATAATTGAGAGTTACCCTAAGAATAAAAAATTCTTAAAATTATATGGAATTAGAATTATTCCATGTCAATCACTCATGGAAAACCTAGATCCCCCAAAAATAAAGAGGGAGTATATTGATTAAATAAATCTAAATCCAAAATAATGAAAAAGAATGATTTTGGCGTTACTAGTAATTTCTATGTGTGGGTAGGGCCATCTATGAGGGAAACCACTACAAAAAAGAATAAAATCACTTGAAGGATCATCTCTTGAAACATACCATCCATCCTCTCCATGACTTTACTGAGAGTTTGAATTTAAATAATAAGGGACATGATCTCAAAAAGTTCATTTATCATCCATAATACTAAAAATTCATTCCATCACTATGGAAAAAAAAACAAAATAATACTCCAAAATAAAACATGACACAACAATCATACATTACAATAATAACCCATTATTATAAAATTCCCATCTCCCATGAAATGATTTGAAACCTATTCCTAAAAACCTAATTTTTTTATTATAACATTATTTTTTCCAAAATTTCAAACACTCATTTTTAAATATAAACCCAAATTATATTTTTAAAATACTTCTCAAAACCCCACTTTAAAATCACCCACTTTTTTATGTGGATTATGATTAAAGATAATTTTTTTCATTAATCATTTAAAACTATTTAAAAATATAACCTTTTATAAAACCCACATATATTTTTCAATACAAATTTTATAAAACACAAAGAAGAGAAGAAATTCGAAAAATTCTAAACCACATTGTCAATATATCACCAAACTCAAATGAGTTCACCCTTATCACAAGGTGCATGAAATGGGTAGTCTATGTATTAGAACCAAATATGGTGTAGAATGACGCTAGAATGAAACATATAATTATTTTTTCCATGCTCTTAATACATCTATAAGATAAATAATTTGGTCAATTCTCAATTTATCAAGTTATGAATACAATGTCACACCACAGATATCATTTCATTTTTCACACCAAAATCCGACCCTATCCGCAAGGAAAGTCAAACCATGATGACATAGATAAATATATCATAAATGGTGATTAAATAAAATTTAAAACATGAAAACCAAATCATAACTATATATTGTGACTCAATAGTCATCATGATGGGTGCGGATCATGAACTCACTCACAAACAACATCCAGAGTCCTAAAAACCATCATATCCTCATATATTCCTTGAAATACACCAAATAAAGAAAGGATACTCGTTAAACTAATCTACCAATGTTGAACCTATAATTTTATAATATCTTTTGAAGACCACCCTAGTTTATTCATATATCAAATTCCTGAATCAGACAATAATGTGCCAAAGTTGTGTTTCAGATCCCTATAGGTTGGTAACAATTGACTGGTCATCAAAAAACAAGAATTGGAAATGATTTATCCGTTAAATTAGAGTAAGAGGAAAATAATTTCATTGTGCAAATAAGACTCTTTAGTTGATTTAAATTATCAGGAACACACATTTTTATGTTTTTAGTGGTCTGATTTTTTATAATTTAGAATTTATCATTTTAAAAAATCATGTATGTTCAAGAAAAAACTAAGGGATCAAGATGAGGAATAAGAAGATTTTGGGATCCCCCACATATAGTTACCAATGGATACCTAGTGGAGTATAACCAAGTGGTCAATGGAGTATAGATAGAACACTAGTTCTATCCTAGTTCCAGAAGCTAGCCAGTGGTATTTGGATAAAACCAAGATTATGTCTAGGTGGCCTCCAGATAGACAAAAATATAGCCATTTTAGGAGGGTATAACATGCTTTAATTCTACCTTTAATGGTTATAATAAATCCTCCAATCCTATAGAACCCTCCACCCCCTCCCATAGGTAATAAATACACACCCTTCTGTTCGTGGAAGTCAATGGTGTATTTTTTAAAAGAATATATTCTGTTTTCCCTTTATAGATCCCTCTTTTTATTATTATAGTATTTGGTCTCTATTAATTTTATCCCTCACACAATATCTTGTATTTATTCTATTAATAATTATAAAGAGATATTGGGGTGTGCACTTAAAGGGCCTTATGGAAATCTAGCCTCATCTTTTTTTTTGTGTTGTTTCTTTCAGAGTCATTAAACCAGAGGTGGTTCTACTTTTTTCTTATTTCAAAGGGGTTGGACCTTGTTTGGTCTTTAAAGAAAGGGTTATTTTGTTCATTTACAATGTCTTTAATGTAATGTGTTTTGGTATTCACAACATTAAGTGGGGGATTTTTGTTTTTTCATGGTCCTTTAAGAAATTTATGTATATTTTTAATGGTTTTGTTGTATATCGTCAAACCCAAGGGAGTATAAATCATCCAAATGACATATGGGGGGAGACATTTTCAATATTCATCTGTGATTGCTAAAATTTTATATCAAACACTCTTGTGATAATTTTTTTCATAATTTGATCTATTTAGTCACCTTATCTTATAATTCTCATTCATGCACTTAACTCTTTTAATTATATTTTACTACCTTCATTGATTTCAATTCCATAAAAATAAGATTAAATAATATTTTTTAATGGGCGACAAGCCCACTGGGCCTTCGGGCTATGTAATGGGTTTCTCTCTACCCAGTTAAAAAGAGGTCTTTGCTTTGATTTAATAATAAAAATGAGGCTTCGGCCCCAACCTTTAAAAAAAATATTTTTTTAAAGCCCATTAACCCCCCTTTATCAATCCTTACATGTACCAGGTGTATTTATACCAAATATCAGGAATGTCCCATTTGTAAGTCAGGTGTCTCTTCCAAAACCAAATAGAAAAATGTTTAATATAAACTAAAATAAGTGTAAGGTTAATGAAAAGAAAAATAAATCCCTCTTATAAACCTCTAGAACTCTCCCCATGCTAAAACATCATGCCCCATTATAACATCTACATATATATTGTAATACAAAAAAAACTCATTACTAAATGAAATAATAATATCATTTAAAGGGAAGAATTGAAAATAAAATCTATGAATGTAAGCAATGTAGTTGGTTATAAATCCAACCAAATCAAGTAATTTGAATAACTAGATGATAAAATAAATTAAACTAAGTAAACACTGACATGATATCTCCACTGGTCACTTACCATCCTTGAAACTAGGTATGCACCCAATAGAAAAAAAGATTTAAAAATATGCTAAAATTAAAATTTAATGATAAGTGTTAGCATAAAAGTCTTAGTAGTTCACGACTAAACATGAAACATTCCAAGAATTCAATAAAAGATACATTTTAAGATTGTTTTAAGTATATCGATAAATAAAAGGGGTTTTTTATTCTAAATAATTCATAAAACCAACAACACATCCATATTTCTTTATAAATATTAATATTTATTTATTAAAATTTTGAACAACTACATCAAAATATTTTCTCTAAAAGCAATCATTCCTTTTCAAAGTTACACACTTCAATTTAATTCTAGTTTATTAAAAAAATTGTTCCAAAATATTTCTTAAAGTCAACATCACACAACATAAATAAAAAGAACAAATAGAATGATCCATGTCCTTAAAAGAAATACAACAAATAGAGGATAATCAACCAAGATAATAGAAAAATCATGTAATCACAGGATCCCAAAAGTTACTAAGGAATTCTCTTAATTCAAACCACAAACCGGAGAGTAGGATTCTATAAGATCCTAACCATCTAAATATTTCTCTGGCATTTTTTCAGATACTCCTTTTTCTAGTTTTGAGTAATATTCTTTTGGATTGTACCTTTAGGTGTGTTTGGGTGAAAAATTGGGAATTATGGAAGGAAGAGGGCTAGTGAATGGTTAGCGCATGTTTTTCCAATATTTTGTGCCCAAGACTAGAAAACCGTTCAAACCTAAGAAGAGGAAATTCTCATATCTAGTTCATCATTTTTGAAATCGTTCACTATGATAGGATAAAAAATTCCCCCCATAATAGGTGCATAGTTAACACATGTGGTTTGGAAAACCATGAACCCCTACCCATCCAATCATGTGTGGGGTTTAAACAAACCCAAAAAGTATCTTTTAAATTTTTAACCCCACCCCACCCCTTCCAATTTTAACCCAAAATTGAACCTAAATTGGATATATTACATTACTCATATTTTAGGAGGCTCCAAGGAACTTTTCTATGGTTCCTGACCTCCTTTTAGGGAAATTAAAGGGCATATTAAATATCCCCACCTCCGTGAGCATGTATTTCTTACCAATTACTTCACTATCACCATATCTCCTCCAATCCTCTTCCAATATAAAAGTTTAATTTTTATGTGATGTCGGTTAAAGATATTGGTCTCAGTTTATTAGATTTTGATACATTTGATACTATATTTAGTATTTGGATATAACTTATGATGTTTTCACGTTCTTTATTAATCCAATAAAATTGGGAGATTCTTCTCATGGTGAGAATTTTTTCAAATAATTTAGGTATGTGGTATATTATTCAAATCCCAAAGATTATATATTAATTATGTGTATGTAATTGTAGAATTTATATTGGTTTATTATCAATTTATTTTCCTAAATATAATTAATTAAATTATATATTAATTAATTAAGTTATTGTGAAATTGGGGATATTCTGATTGTGGATTTTGAATAATTAAATGTTTAATTAATTAAGGTATATTAGGATTTCAGATTCTTAATAATTAAATTTTGAATTAATTATTTGATTATTGTGATTGTGGATTATGGATAATTAATTTTAGAATTGATTAATGGTATTGATGTGAATAATTAATTGATGAATTAATTAAGGGGATTGACGTGTCAAACTAATTATTAAATAAGTAATTAATTTAATGTGTTTAATTAATTAATTAATTAATTAATATAATGATGTGAATATGAAATTTTTGAATGCGACTAATTTATTAGTGAATTAATTAATGTGATATTGTGATATATGTGACTTGGAATGATGAATGGTAAAAATAGAATTCATCTGTGACTTGAAATGATGAATGGTAACAATGGAATTCATATATGAATTTAAATAATTAATGGTAAAAATGTAACTCATATGTGACTTGAAATGATGAATGGTAATAATGGAATATATATGTGACCTGAAATGATGATTTGTAAAAATGGAATTCATATGTAACATGAAATTATGAATGGTAACAATTGCATTAATATATTACTTGAAATTATGAATGGTAACAATGTAATTCATATGTGACTTTAAAGAATGAGTGTTACAAATTGAATTCACATGTGACTTGAAATGATGAATGGTAATAATAACATTTATATGTCACTTTAAATGATGAATGGTAAAAATGGAATTCATAAGTGACTTTAAATAATGAATAGTAAGAATGACATTAATACATGAATTGAAATGATGAATGGTAACATTTAAACTCAAATGTAACTTGAAATGATGAGTTATAAAAATGGATTTTGTATGTTATTTGAAATGATGAATGGTAATAATGGAATTTATATGTGAACTGAAATAATGAATGGTAACAATATCATTCATATATGAATAGAGAGTTTATGTGTCCTTGGGAGCCTGTGGGTTTATGTGGTTAAATAAATAATAATTAAATATATGTGCAATTTTTTTACATTGTTGATTTTATTTCTTCTTTATATAACTACATATACTATTTTCACTGTATATAGTTTTAGAGGGCCGATTGGGATAGGGCATTGATGAGTGAATCAGGCTTTGTGTCGGGACCCTATGGAAGGAGTATTCAGTGTATTTATTTATTTTAGGTTTTATATATTGAAACATGAAACATAATTGGAATTTAATATTTATTGTTTTAGTTTGAATATTTTATTTATTTATTGGTTGTCATGTGATACTGGTTTGGTTGTGTTTTTTATTATATCCTTCTGTAATTATTGTTTATTTCCACTATTCTGATACTTTTATAAAGAGGGTATTGTCTCCCCATGATTGATATTAGACCCTCATTTCATGTAGGCATCCTATAGAATATAAGGAAGCATGCATGAGGTCATTTAAATGGCTGGCTTTGGGTATTGGTGTGTGACACCTAGGTTGGGACATTACAAAGTCATATTAAAGGTCTAGTTTCTTTCCTTTTATTTTTTTTCCTTACTGTTTTTGAAAGGTAGATAGAAAACTATAAGATTATGGTATTTGTTATGAAATTTTTTATGTAAGTAGATAACCCATGTATGGGAGAAACCCCAAGTACCAAGGGTGTAATTTTTTAACGATATTTGTTGTTATAGTTGATTCTATTTCACCTCGACTGATTCGCATATTTTGTGAAGTGATTATTTTTCTACGATTTACTGAAATTGGTCTCATGGACCATATTTTCATGATATTTGGGTATCCATGAATCATTCTTAGTAGATAATATTATATTTTTAATTCAAAATTTTAGGCATGCACAGGAAAACATTGATTGGGTAAGTTATTGAACTGTTTTTATTTTCTTTTGAAATTGAACAAGAAAAAGGAAACTAATGCGAAATTGAAACTAAAAAAAAGATATAGAATGTGAATAAGTGGGTGTCTAATGTGAAACATGATTAATGAGAATGGTTTACCCTTTATCATCCATGAAATATATGTGGGATGGTTAAGGGTAGTGATAGTTCGTCAATTATGACTGTGCGGTGAAATTTGGGGAAAAGACTGGTTGTTCCTTATTGTGATTTTTCTCCTACATATATGTGTTAATGTTTTGTTAGGATTCTTAAGGGGTGTGTTTGGAATTGTAGTGATATACCTCAATAGTGATTCTTTTTACGAGTTTGGGGATAAAGATTCTTCTCTAGTAGTGGAAATAGAAGAACCAGTAGTACCAGGTGAGGATGTCGGAGAGAAGTTCTTAGGGAACTTTTATAAATTTTTGTAATTCATGGGAAGATACCTAGTTTAGGTTGTGAGGAGGATGTCTGATCTTATTTAGAAGTTTCAGCTACAATACCTTATGATGATTACTGTAGAAGATGGACCTAAAAAATAGAGTTTTTTTTATTCCATCAATGAAATACTTGATCATTTGGAGAATCCTGCTGAGAAGATAGTTAATTTATCCACTTTCGTGTTGCGAACATCAACGAAGCACTGGTGGGATGTTTAGTTCCAAACAAGAAATTCATTTGGGATATCTTGGAAGAACTTCTATTAGAATTTTCTTGATTAATTTTATCTAGATACACTGAGATATGTGAGAGAAGATGACTTCATGCAGTTGAATAAGGGGATGTATGTCCGTAATGTACTATGTTAGTCATAAGCATTTGAAACCTATTTTACCATGAAGGGATTTTAATATATGAAAAATAAAATTTATATACTATTTATAGATGTTTTAAATAGACTATATGTATACAAATGGTAAAGGGAACATTGTATCAGATACATTGAGTAAGAAGCCATATGGTCAATTAGCTAGAGTAGATTCATAATAATGGTAACTAATGTCATACATGGTGAATATGCATGTAAATTTATCAAAGTAAGGTGTTGTGGTCATTTTAATTTTTTTTCCCCAATTTCTAATTTGGTTGAGAATGTCAAAGTTTCTCAAACATCTGATGTGGAATTTTTATCTATGAGGTCAGAACTGAATTATGGGTAGACCATTAAGAGGTGAAAGATGGATACTAGTTTTTTTCTTAATAAAGAGATCATATAGTCATACATTTTTCTTAAAATGATAGTTTTATTAGTTTATACTTCCATTAGAAATGTTTTTTTTAATATAGGAATTGATGAAATTTATAAAACATTAAAGGCATAGTTTTGGAGGGTTTTCATGGAAAGTGTTATAGCAGAGTATGACTCAATATGCCTAACCTTTAAACATATCTAGGTAGAGATTCATTGTCTAGATAGAATGATATTTTTTATGGATTACCATGTAAACATTAGATTATATGTCCATGGATTTTATAAAATGTCTTCCACGAATTGTTAGAAAACATGACCCATATGGGTGATTGTGCATTGGCTTAGAAATTTCCTTACATCATCACTATTCATGAAACTTATATTGAAAATGTCTTGACCAAAATCTATATTTGGGAAATTATAATAAATTACAGTGTTCCAATATTGATTGTAACTGACTGAGACTACAGGTTTGCTTCTCATATTTAAAAATCAATTCAGTAGTCCCTTAGGACACAACTGAATGAGATTTTGGATTATCACCCTAAAAAGATGGAAAATAAAAAAGTATGATCTAAACATTATTGGATATTCTTAGATCCTGTGTAATAGATTATGGTGTATCATTGGAAGATCATCTAGTATTAGTGGGTTTATAATAAAATAAAAGTTAATATACATGGATAAAGATGGATTTATCTGAATCATTGAATGGGTATCCTTGTCATCCACTAATTTGTTGGGTGTAAACATGTGATACATAAATAACAAGTAACCTTTTTTAAGAAGAGAAAATAGAGAATAATTAGTTTATTATAAAGTGGGTAAAGATGGATCAGAATCATCAGAAATCATATGATAATCACAATCATTGTCTGTTTCATTTGTGGAGATTAATCTTCTATTTTTTGAGAATCTCTCTAAAGTATATGAATTTTTGTTTTAGAAAACATCGAATGTGGTATCCTCAATTTATAAGATATTTTAATATAATTGAAAAAATGATGTGTCATATTTCTTGGATTTTCATCCATGTGTTAGTTAAGGGAACAATGCATTTCATGTATCTCAGTTAGAAAAGTACCAAACAGATCCTAACCATGTGAATCGATGGGATCACAGTAACCAAGAGAAACATGATAAATTGATTCATGTTCTAGTATAGGTTATGGATAAGAAATATAATATATTGTGTGGGAAAAGTATTGATCTACCATGGTTTTTATGGAAACATAAGTAGATTCAGGAAGCAAATTGGATTTATAAAAATAATATGGTAGATAAATAGCCTATACTCATCAATGACAACTCTGGTTTTCTACTTTCTAGGTATTGAAATGCCTATGGAAATGATAATGTATCACCCTTGGTGTCATGTACATGACCTTTTATTTATGTAATTTGATATTGTAATGTCTTGGGTGGATTTTTTGGAGGTTCCTTCGAGTTTTAGAATGTTTTGACATAATTTATAGAGGTGTATGACTTTTAAATGGTTGGTAGAGACCATACACTACCACCAAATAGCTTTGTAACATTTTTTGGGTGTTACTGGTCTAGAAAATGTTTTGTACATTGTTTTCCCACACCATGTGAGTGCCTAGAAGAAATTGTTATTCATGAAATAGAAATAATATATTTGTTTGTGTACAGTAATTCTAATAATATGATCCAACTGTGTGATGTGTTTTCTTAAGATAGTTTCACCGCATGGTTAGTGAATGGGTTACCAAAACTGTAGGCCTAACTGTGCACCATTAAGTTTTTCCCTAAATATTGTGGATCTAAAATGATTTAAATACAATTACCCTTATAAATCCTCTTTTCTATAAAAATATTAAATTCATTTTGATCTCTAGGATTCAAAGAAGTTCTACTTTTATTTTAAGAAATTTTTAGGTTAATCATAGCATTTACGAATTCTTTATTCATTGGTAAGTACCTTTTCTTCCTCATTCTTTAGAGATCCAATGTTATTATCTCTCTCACAGATCCATTTGTATAGTGTGTTAGGGATAGATATATGTTTTTTGAATTGTTTTATGATGGAAAATTATTGGATCTGCGGAATTAAATGAGGTTTGTTATCAAATCATAATGTTTTATCGTGTCGTTCTCCACACTCTCCAAGTATTGAAATCTATATGGATTATTTCTTCTCTCCACAGGAATAAAAAATTAAATATTTAATTTTTATTAAATTATTTTCTTAAAATGGTAGTGAAAATATGGTGGATTTCTAGATAGATTCTTATTTGGGTTATGGATTTTTAATTTGGGAAAAATAGGCATATTTCAAGAAGAACCTCTTTGTGTATAATTTGAAAATGATGATATTAAACTTATCATATTATTTTGATGCATGGAAAGTGTTTTTTGAAATTATTTAATGAAATTAAATGTATATATGAAATGGTTTTGACATGGGTTTTTGGTATATAGGGTTGGTGTGTGTACATTCATATATATGATCCTTTAAAATTGGTGTCTTCGATTGGGTCGCCTAGTATTGGTAAGTTTGTGATGACTTTGTGGATTGATGAGTGACCAACTCTGAGTATTGAAATTCCACCTGGGAATACATGGTGTATGTATGTATGACTTTTTGGAGACATGGATATGGGTATCCCATTTAACATAAAATTGTATTAAAAATTGATAATTGTTTTCCCTTGGAAATAGTTGATGATTTTGATATAAATTTTATAAAATATTTTTAAATTGTTTTATATAATTTTTTATAATGTTTTTTACTTATTGACACGATTTTTGGAAGTCATTTGATAATTAATATTGAGTTTTGAATCAACCCCTATTTGGGAACTATTGTACATTTTCAGATTTCATCTATCGATACACAGAAAAATTCAAGGTATCTCAGTTATTTTATTATCCTTCTTGATAATGTCATCATTGCATACTGATTTAGATTTTAGATCAGGTTGGGTGTTATTGGTTTATGTTGTAATTCTTTAACCCCCAAAGCTTGAAGGAAGTGCCTTACATTATTAAATTGGAATGACTAGAAAAAAATCCTGAAGGACCAACCAGTTTAGTAGTTATGGAAAACAATATTACATACATGCAACCCATTTTATGTTGGTAATAAAAAAACATAACAACATAAAATTCTCCTCATCCTGGAAACCCATTCCAAGAATTCATCTTCATAATATAACAAAAAGAAACAAAATAATGGTGATCTTAATTTCTGAGTAAGGGTAATGTTTAAAATAAGATATCATTAATTAATAATGAATAATCGATATATAAAGAATAAAATATGATCAAATAATTCCACAAAATCACCTAAGCTTAAAACTTGACCATGTATTTTATAACTAATCAAATAATCGCATGGAATAATAATAATGTCCGGATGCATAATTTTGGAAGAATTAAATATAAAGATTTATCCTCAAGATATTTAATATCATGATCTATCCCCAATATAGTTTAATTATATGTGTATAAACCCACCTTATTTGTGTCAAGATATATTTTCCTGAAAATCTAAAACTGCTTGGAAACAAACATGAAGGGTTTATCACCAACTGACGTTGTACCAGGAGAATAACAATGCATCAAGGGGATTGCATTAACAAGTCCCCAACCCATAAATATTATGTCAAAAATATTTATCATATATTTGAAAATCAATTTAAATCATAAATAATTGTCCTTATCAAATATCATTACTAAGTAAAGGATAAAATTTATCAATATTTCTTTAATATAGAAAACAGAGTGATCATCATATGAAAAAATAGTATATGGTTTTATAAATAATAATATCCATCATAAAATAATATTGATATTAAAATAAATATAATTTCCAAAATGAAAAATTATTACAATAAAGTGATTGTTTCATTATAAATTTAACAATCAAAAAAGAATGGGAGGTCTCAAATATAACTTCTACTACATAGAAATCATTAAATCAATAAATTTATATGAGATAATTAAAATTTGAACTTATAATACCAGGAAATATGATTCAATAATGATATAAAATGAACAAGGATACATATATGTGCCACATTTAATTGAATTGATGTATAATAACAAATTAGTATTAGTGGAATGTAAATTGATATGAAATCCCTTACATTGAGTTTGAATTGTCACATGTTTTTTAATCATCCTTAATAATAAACTTATATAAATTATTTAATATATTTAAAACCTTTATCAGGATTATTATTAATTTTTCTTCATTTATTATAATTTTGACACAACTGTATAAAAAATTATGTTTACATCGGGTGTTTTGAAAAATTTGATTGATGTGTCAAAAAATTACTTTGTTAGGTCGAAAATAGTTAATCCGGTCATTATATAAACATATATATAATAATGAATAATTGATTATCATATTTATACATTAATTATACTTTTACAACAAATAATTAAATATTATAATGACAAATTAACTAACGTTAGAATCATAGAGACGATAGGTTGTAAGTAAGCATGAGTAAGGATCCATTTTCTACTGATCATTAAAGAAAGAAATTAAGCTACATTTCGACTTCCAAAAATTATAATTATATCATAAATACCATTTTATTTATTCATATATACTTATATATATAATTATTGTGATGTAAAAGTAATTGTGTCCCATCAAGGAGGTAGTAGTCCACATGTCCATGAACAACGTTATCACTTTTTAATGTTGGAGATGGGTAATTTAGAAAAATAAAATATTATATTTTAATAAAATTAACTATGTAAATAATATTATATAGATATTTTTTATTTTTATATTTTAATTAATCCCATCCTTAAAAATACATTCTATAAAATGTGTGAATGTATCACATCGCTTTGAGGAGGTGGTTGTCGACATGTGCACGTACAATATTATCATAATTATAAAAAATGGAAAGCATGAAGGTATGTGTTGTATCACAATTTAAAATGTATTAAGATAAAATAAATATCTAATATATCATATAAAAAATTTCTTCCGTCATAATTTCCAACCATGAGATGTGGTAAATGAAAAGAGAGAAACATCATTTTGCGAGGAAATAGCCCTCTGTACTCACAAAACATAATTTTGTTATGCATTTTCTAGAAGTGTGTGTAGGTGTAAGAAATAACATTAAAATAATAAAATATCAATATATTTATGACAATTTTTTCATTATATGATAATGGAATAATAAAAATTGAATGGTTTTAGAAAAAAACTGATCATTGAAGAATGTTACCTCTTTTTGGGTAAGTATGTTTTTTCAAGCAAGGACATCCATGGATTTATTTATGCAAAACATGGGGATTATAGTATAAGGATTGGGATGTTACGAGATTATTTGGACATGTTTTTTATCATACAAATTGGATTGAATAGTTTTATTGAGGGGAATATTGAATGTCTTTTTATAATATAGAAGATATTGTATTCTTGTAAATACAAAATGATATAAACTATAGGGTGGTATCTATTACATGATGTGCTTCAAAAATGAAAAAATAATCGATTAAAGGGGAATTATTTTCTAGAAAAACATCCACCATAAAAATATTTTTTCATTTTTATAAATTTTCTTCTTGTCTTCTAAGTTTCCTCAGTTTTTCATTTTTTGGTTTTTATTAAAGAAATAAGTTTTCTAACTTATGTAATTTGAGCATAAATAATAAATTAAATTGAGTTTAATTTGAATATATATACCCACATAATATTAACTATGATATCTAAATTAAAAATTAAAATCCTACATGTGTTTGAAATTAATTTTAATAGACACAAATGTAATGCACAAAAACACTTCTTTAACCCAAACAATGCTAACAATGTTGTTACTATTTAGGGGTAAATATGTTCATTATAAAAAACTTGACTCCCAAATAGAACATATTAAATATATATATTAATATTAAAAAATAAATTTTTAAAGTATATTATTTTTAGTAGTTTTAGTTATTTTAATAAAATTTCATTTATTATAAAATAATAATAATGTCAATTTTGACATTATTTACTTAATTTAAATTTTTAAATGAAAATAAAATTATGGAATTAAAATTTATTAGTTAATAGCCATAAAACATGACAAATTAATATAAAAAATAAGTAAAACCATAATTAATTCAATTTTATTCACTTTTAATATTTTAGTATCATTTTCATTTTTAATTATAAACTAATAAAAATTGTGTTGATGTTTATTAATCATCTTAACCAACTAATTTATCTCAAAAAAATAATGTTAAATTATCATGATGAAAAAAAAATCATTTTACTTTCAATATAATTTTTATATTTTAAATTATTTATCCTTTTATATACTTCAATTCCTTATAAAAATTAAAATCTAGGAAGGTATATTTTTTGTCTTCTTGTAAACTTAACTTATTATACGGGTCACATTGACTAAACATTATTCCAATAACTCATGCTATTTGAACTAAATGGGGTATATGTTTGATATATGGGTAAAAAATGTCTTTTCGCCAAGTTTCTAGGTCCTTTTTTCTTGTTAAGATTAAATTTTAACCAATATGTAAACAAATTTTTACATAAATTTTAATAATTAATATTAATCACTTTAACATATCCATTTTAAAAAAATAAGTTGATATTATTTTAAAATATTTATTATACTAATTAAATTTATTTATATATGTATTAAAAATTCAATTCATGGAAGTGGAAAATTAAATTTAAAGGTAATCTAGAAACATGTGGTGAGAAATAAGGTTTTAAAGAGAAAGTGTTTCAAATTTTAAAAGGTTTTTATATCTAAATTAAATATAAATTTATTTAAATTGAACTAAATTTTATTAATTTATGTTTAATTTATCGATTATGACTTCAAAACATTTTTAAAATATAATTTTACATTAATAATTATTTAAATGAAAATTCAAATAAATACAATATTTTTAATTATTCATCAAAAAATGAAACATCTCATAAAAATTCTAGAAATTCCCCCTAACCTAAATTTTATATTAAAAATTAAAAAATGAATTTCATATTCACTAATGAAATTTATAATAGTGTCAAAAAAAATTTAAATAGTTTTTCTATTAAAAGGCAGTAAAACCCTATACTGAGTGCAATGCAAGAAAACTCAATGTTGTGTGTGTTGCAGTCTTAACATGGTGTCGTGTAAAAAGAAATCCAGAAAAAATAAATCATTTTATTCTAAAATTAAAATATTTTAATTTTTTGGTGTGTTACATTCTCCGCGGCTTAATTAATTTTTTACAACGCAATTTTAACATGATATTATTAACCAATGGTTTGGAATTTAAAAATAATATTATTGAAAAAATAACATCACAAATAGGATTAATAACTCATCTTATTAATATGAGGGAATGTAAAATTTGATGTTCAACATAAGGCTAGGATTTATAATAGGATAACATTAGTGAAAACATTGACACAAATGATAAATTTAACTGTCAAGTTTTAATGGAGTGTGATCGAGAACATGTTCAATTGAATGTTTATGAAGAAAAAATTGTATACTACAGTTATAAAAAAGTTAATTGAGATAAAAAATGATTATAAAAGGAAAAAAAAATTCAAGGCCATTTTTCTTAGAGTATATGAATTTTTTCACTCTCAAAGTATATTATCAAATATAAATTTCTATTTAATTAATATAATATAATCCTTTTTTGTGACTTGAACTATTTCTAATTCATTTCTTAGTAAAAGTTTCATCTTTTGGTGATGTAATACATTAATCTAAAAAAAATTATCTAAAGTTCAATTTTATCCTTTTTAAAAATGTATATCCTTATGAGCCTTCCATGTATTATGATCTAAAACATTAGAATTTGTTCCAAGGTATTTAGAAGTATCTAGTTTACAATATCCATATCAACTATTTATTTATCAAAACATCATTTTGAAAACATCCGGAAAATAATAAGGGATATATTTCCCTCATCAACGTGCTTTCAAAAAAATTTAACATCCTACTAAACAAAATTTATTGGTATCATTCTATATATAATCTCAAATTCTTTATAAAATAGTATTGCAGAAAAATCTTTTTATATTTCATAACTCTTATAACCAAGACATCATTGAAAAAATAGTTTTATTAAATTACTGAAGGATCCAATTATATAGGCACATTAATCATTCAACTTAAGAAGTATCAATAACTTAATCTTGACCTTGATCTTTTAGCTTATTCTATGGTATATTCCCTGGGAGTTTGGGGAATTCATTTTCATAGTAAGTAATCTTTTTAATGTGGAAGCATGGCATATTGGAATTTTATTTAATTAGAAAAAAAATTTGTTGTCCTTTTTTAATCATTTATAGCTTACTCCAATTCCCTTCAAGCATGTATCAGGGTCGTTCTTTCCACCATTATCACATTTCTAAAAATAATTATTTTCCTTCTTTCCATTCATTCCAACATTGTCTTTGTATTTTTAATCTCTGGTTGGAAATTAAATAATTTAGACATAGAGAAATGTTTATCTTTCTTATTAGGATATGATATTATGTTCTAATTTCATGAAAATTTTTGAGAGACTAGTTCCCATAAAAATATTATCACATGACCAGAAAATATATTATCCTTTTTAATCTATATATCACATGCACTTGTAAGGTTATTGTAGCTTCTACTAGGAACCGTTTAAAATTGACGAATTTCTCAATATTTAGACATATAAATATGAGACATAATATATAATAACAAAACTAGTAAAATAATTTTAAAAACTGTAAAATTTATGCATGTATAATCTTAAAATCATAAAGTTGGTATCTTTTGGATGTTCTCACATTGTTAACGAAGTGTTTTGTTTGCAAATATATGTTTTCTTAAATCTAATTCTCATGTTTTCTACTATACATTCATTGTTACCAACTATAACACCCTGAACCGAGAATCACAGAGTTAATGCATTACATTATCACATTAGAATGATTACAAGTAATTAAATCCTAATGAACCAAAAAGTTAAACAGTTTTTGAAAACTATATTACATACATAGAACCCATTTTATGTTGGGAATAAAAAACATAATAAATAACAAAATAAAATGCTCAGTATCTTTAAAAATCATTCCATGAATTAATTTTCATACCCTGGGGAAAATATAAAGAATAAGTGTGATCTCAAATTCTGAGTAAGGGTAAAGTGTATTAGAATATATCTATAAATAATAATGAATAATCATAATGGTAATAATAAAATATAATTGAATAATTTCATATAATGAGTGAATCTTAAAACTACACCATGGATATTCTATCTAATCGAATAATCACATTGAATTTTAATAATGAGATAATGAGTAATTTTGAACATCTATACTATCAAGAAATTTCCTAAAGATAGTTATGGCCATGATCAATTATCAAGATACTTTATGTTTGTGGGTAGAAAATTTTCTTATTTGTGTTAATATACATCCACAGTGTAATCTAAAATAGCTTTTAAATAGATTATAAGGGTTTATCAACAACTGACTTCCTAAAATGAGATTATTGATTCCATGAGGGGATTTCATTAATGGATTCCAAAGAGATATAATTTATTTTTGAAAAATCCTCATATATTTAAAAATCAATTTAAATCATAAACAATGTTACTTATCAAATATCTCTATCAAGTAAAGGACATAAATTTATCAACATTTCTCCAATAAATCATATAACATTAAAAGTGAACTCCATATGTAAAACAGGTATATGGTTTAGGAAAAAAATAATATCCCCCACACAATAATATGTATATTAAAATAAATATAATTTCTAATGAAAAGGGATTATAATAAACTGGTTGTTTCAAGAGAATGTTTACAATCACCAAAAAATATATTTTTCAAAGATAACTTTTACCACTTAGAACATTTCAAAATCAAACCCCTTGGATGAGATAGTTAAAATATAACCTTTTAAAACCTTTAATTTTGAGTGAATATTGATATAAAATTAAAATGGGATAGTATATAATCTACATTAAAGTGAATTTGTGTACAAAAACAAATAAGTCTTAACATAATGTAAATTAAGAGGAAATCCCTTACGGTGAGTCTGACTTGTAACATGTGTCATTATCTTCCCAAATATTAAAACTATGAAAATTATTTAATTCCTTGAGAAAATATTCAAATTTTATTATTAATTTTATATCTATTATTACAATGTGTTATAGAACTATACAAAAAATTTTTTTATGTCATGTGTTTTGACCAAATTTGGTTCATGTTCCAAAAATATGATATTGGTAGGCCAACTAAGGTCAAATGAGGCATCATTTAAAAATATACAGGATAATATTCATGAAAGTATTCTCATATTTAAACATAAATTATACTTTTAAAACCAATCATTAAATATTTTTATCAAAAATGAAAAAAAATTTACAATCTAGGAGATGGTATGTCATACGAACGCATGTGCAACATTCCCATTTTTCAATGATTATTATGGAAATCAATTAAGTATCATTTTTCTTTCTAAAATGATAATTATATCATAAATAAAACATTATTATGTCCTATATACTTAAATATATAATTCTTTTTTATGTAAAAGGAATCACATCACGTTAATGAAGAGGTAGTCCACACATCCACAGATGACGTTATCACTATTTAGTGTGCGATATGGGTAATTAAGAAAATAATATATTATATTTATAGAAATTGAATTATTCCATTAAAATAATATATTTTTTAAAGTCAATTATTTTATATTTCATACTTCTTTAATACATTCCATGTAATGTGTGAATGTATCACATCGCTTTGAGGTGGTGGTGGTCAACTCGTCCACAAAGGATATTATTTTATTTAAAAATAATGTAATTCACGAAGGTATATGTTATATAATAATGAATTTTTTTTAGAAAACATAAATATATTATAAATAATTTAAAAACAGTATTTCAACCAAAATTACCAACCATGATAAGTGGTAATGGAAGAATGATCGACATCATTTTGCGTGGCAATAATCTGGCATACTCGGAAATGGTAATTTCATTACACATTTAATGGAAGTGTGTGTAGGTGTAGGTATAATCCTTAACATAAAACAATATCAGTATATTCAGGATACTTATTTTATTATATAATCATGGAATAATAATAATAATTTAATGGTTTGAGAAATAAATACCCCACAAGAGATCGTTAAAGAATGTCACTTCTTTTTTAGGTTACTATATTTTGTTCTCACCAAAGAAAATACTTGTATTTATTTAGTCCCAATGTGAGGATTCTAAGTAAAAAGGAAGGATGTTAGAAGATTATTTTTTCATGTTTAGGATGATCCAAATTGTCTTCTGTGGTGTGAGGAAGGGAAATATTGTTTTTCTTTTTATAGTAGTAGAGGAGTGGAATTATTGTAAATAACAAAAGGTAGACACTATTTCGTGGTCCCCCTTACATCATCTGCCTATAAAATGTTCAAATGAAGGATTAAAGGAAATTTATGGTATATAAAATCCTCCACTATACAAAAATAGGTTCATATTTATAATTTTTTTCTATAACATCTATGTTTCCCCAATTTTTCTATTTTTGGTTTTTATTAGAGAAGTTAGTTTTCTAATATGTGTAATTTAACCATAAATACTAAATTATAGTTTTTTTATTTGAAAATTAATTTTAACTGAAGGGAATATAATATGCAATAACAAATACTTTCAACCAGACCATTATAACAGTGTTTTTACTATTTAGAGGTTAATATATTCATTATAAAAACTCAATTAGTACATAAATAAAACATATTTTATATTTATTAACTTTAAAAATAAATTTTTAGTATATAAGATTATATATAATTTTAATTCTTTAAATAAAATAATATTTGTTTCCATATATGTTTATTCCTTCATGGTATACAAATGGCCTATCTCTCTAATTAAGAGCATTCACACCTCTATTAAGATTCCCATTTGGAGTGGCAATATTCTTGAATAGAATTTGGCCATGGTTTTATGGATAACTTGTTGTAAAGCTTTTGATACAGGGGGTTTAGGTATCAAAAACCCTGAGATCTTCAATGTTTCATTGTTGGATTCTTTTATGTGCAGACTCGTTAATAGAATCTATGAGGCTCTTTCATTCCTTCAAAACAAATTCATGTATAGGCTCAAAAATGGAGTTTTTAATCATTTATATTCCTTTGTTTGGCATGCTTTTATGTCCATTTATACTTTCATAAATTCTCATTATAGATGGTTGGTCTCAAAGAACCCATCTCTTCCATTTTGGAGAATTAATTGGACTGAGAGAGTCCTTGAATCTACCTTGGTGTCTGAGGATTTCGGTCTGGATATGGATATCACTATAATGGATCAGATTGCAACTTGGAGGGGATTCTAGATTCCATCATTAGTATTGTTAATAGCTATTTCTTTTCTAACAGAAGTTATTTTGGGGATTTGGAACCTGATACTAATGGAATTCTCTATTTTTAGTTATTTTATAGGAGATATATGTTGCATATCATGGATTTAAAATGGATGGGAAAGCTTTATATAAATTTTATCAGACCTTCTCAGTCCATCCTTATATAGAGATTGGTCCATCAGAAAATCGAAAATGACTGTTATCTTCAGTCATGTGGAATTTATTTATATTCCCCATGTTCACTATGTCATCATCATATGGAGGATGCTGATTATTTATTCCTCAGTTGTGTTTCTACATTAACTATGTGGAAAGCTTTAGTGGATATTTTTGATATATCATGGACTTATGTGGTTTCTATCTAGGATTTCATCGAGGTATGAAGATCAATTATTCTGTCTCTTCAACTTCTGGATCTTTTCCAGTTTGCAGCAGCTGAAATTCTTTATTTTATTTGGAATTCTCGAAATAATATTATTCATGATGGTTTTTCATTCACTGTTGGTGCTGCATTATCAATGGTGTTTGCTGCTTTTTGTGAGGCCTGCACACCAAAGAATCATTTTTTCTTCAATATGGTACATGACATGTTGGTGCTTAATAGGATTTGTGTCAAAGGTTCTTTTCATCCTTCTCTTTTCAATATTGATGTCATATGGTAGGAATCTTTCACTGGTTGGATAAAAATTAATTCTGATGGCGCGTCTAGAGGCAATCTAGGGCTACCAAGATATTGTGCTATTTTCAGGGACCATTGTGGGGGGGGGGGGGGGGGGTCCTTGGCTGCATTCAAGGTTCCGGAGGTTTTAATTGTTCAATTGAGGCAGAGATTCATGGTGTTATGTTTTCCGTGCAACAATCCAATAATTGAAGATAGAATAATATTTGTCTTGAGAGCGATTCTACCACTATCATTTTTGCTATCAGGAGGGATCTGTCTCACCAATCATGGACTCTTAATAACCAGTGGAGTAACTATTTGGATTCTCTTTTCCCAATGAATCAAATCATCACACATTTTTATCATGAAAGAAATTCACTGGTTGATGGTCTTATGAATAAAGGAGTTAATGGTGATGATTTTCTATAGTATGATCGAGTTCCTAATGAAATTCTTCCCCTTATAAACTCGGATTTTTTTAAATCTGCCATTACTAGACTCATGTAATTCGAACAATTTTTTTCTCAATAAATGACACTTTATTTTTTGGTTAAAGCCTCATCTCACCATTCAAAATAAAATAAAATTTATTATAAAATAACATTAAGGTCAATTTTGACATTATTTACTTAATCTATATTTAAAAATAAATAAATTCAGTGATTTAATTGAAATATATTATTTCACAGCCATGTAACATTAACTATCCATCTAAAAAAACTATTTAACACACTAATTCATTCAATTTTCATCAATTTTAAAATTTTTTCTATCACTTATTTTATTTAATTATTTACTAAATAGTCACTGCGTTGGCATTTATTTTGAATTTTTGGTTTCTAATTAATCTCTATAAATTAAAGTTAAATTATCATGATGAAAATAAAATTTTACTTTTAATATAATTTTTACAGTTGAAACTATGTAATTATTCAACGGTCCCAATATTTATAGGAATTAATAGCATGGAAGATATATTTTTTATTTTTTTCTTGACTAAACTTATTATATTGGACACTTTCATGATCAAGGGTCCCAATAACTCATAAAATTAAAAATAAATTACTATATGGTCAAAATATGTCCATAATTTTGATTTTTCACATGTTTTTAGGCGATTTCCCCTTAATATTAATGTTTTTCCACAATGTAATGTAATTTTTACCTTAATCACTATAATTAATTTTACTCATGTTCACTAATTGTTTTGGTCAAATACTAAATTGATACTATAAATATTATAGTGATTAAAAATATTTATATCTTTTTTTAAAATTCAATTCATATAATTAGAAAAATTATATTTAAAGATAATCCCAAAAAAGTCAGGGGAAAAAGGTTTTTAAAGTGAAAATGTTAAGAAGTTAATTATCTTTTTACATCTAAATTAAATATAAATATTATTAAATTAACATAAATTTAATTTATAGATGTATAATTGATCTATTGTGACTTTAAAATAATTTTAAAATAACAATTAACTTTAATAATTATTTAAATTAAAAGGTGATTTACAATGAAAATATAGTATTTTAACTATTCATAAAAAATTGAATCTTCTTAGAAAAGTACCAAAAAATCATCCTAAGATTATTTTCACATTAAAAATTTAAAAATTAAGATTAATTTGAAAAATAAAATTTATACAAGGGTCAATATTTCATTTTAAAGTAGTTGTTCCATTAAAATACGGTGAAAAACGATCTTGTGTGTAACACAAGCTAATTCAGTGTTGTGTGTAGCATTAGATTAACATGGTGTTTCATATAAAAATGATTGCAATAAAATTAATTTTATTCTAAATGAATATATTGTAATGTATTTTGGTTCTATAGTTCTCACATGGGAGTTTTCTGTATTGTGGTCTTTTGGTTTTCTTTGAAAATGTATTTTTGTTTTCTATTGTACTCTGATATGGTTTATCAGTTTGGTTATGTATTCAGTTATATTTTTTACTCCTTAGTTATATATTAGTTTTTTTATTTATTTTTTATTTAATATGAATTTTTATCCTCAATATAAAAAATCATCCCCAAATAGTTTTTGAGGGCCTAGTCATTTATTTATAGCCATTTGTGTCGTGGGTATGTCACATAAGAGAATAATATACATAAAATTTGATGTCAGGGATCTTTTGTTATTAACGTTATTTTTCTATTATTGATAAAAAAAATTAGTTAAGATATAAAGATTTCCCCCATGATTTTTTGGACTTTTTATTGTGTTTAATCTAATTTGTGAAATATTTTATATGTTTGTGATTCCACCCAAGATTTAACAGATTTTATGATGTCTTACTCGTATCAATGAAACATATGTACCATCAATAAAATTAATATTTTTATGATAGAGGTTTGTATCATAACAAATAATATATTAAATTTATGGAATTTCATTCATTTGGATCATAAGTAGATGTTCGTGCATCGATAATTAATTTCATTAATGCATTTTTTGGAAGCACTATATTTTGGAGGAATGAATATGGGATCATGAATCATAGATATGTGTCAACATCAAAAAATTTTATGAACATTGATCTTATAAAATAATTCGGGATTAATAATTTAATTTAATGTAGTTTTTATAGGTTTTTATGTTGGCTTAAATATCATGGTATGATCTTTTCAATGATAAAAGGTAATTTTTTGATGTATTTTATGAGTGGGTTACATGTTTTAGACTTGCTTTGTTTATTTTATGTCTTATTTGGATTCTTCAAGATGAGAATCATTAGAGATGTATTCAATTAAAACAAAGGGATTTTTTATGCATATTTCATTCTTTTTTTTGTAATTATAATGGTGGAGGAATGAGAGGAGTTTAATTTTAGTTAAATTCAACTTGGTGTGAAAAAAACACCATTTTTTTGTGAATAAACCATTACATAGACTTGTGAAAGGATTTTGAGTGTTTTAAATACTTGAAATGAATAAAGTGGAAAGGATATAATATTAATTCATGATTTTTAAAAATGTATAAATTACAAAAAAATATAAGCCATTTTTCATGAATTTTATGTAGGAATAGAATTAAATGGATGTTGATTATAGATTTATAGAAATATATAAGGGCATGCACTATAAAATTTATATTATCCTGTAACTGATGAAATTATTTGGTATTAAAGGGAATTATGTGGTAACTAGTATTGGAAACTATTGAATTCAAAAAAAATATTGTAGTGTTTATTGATATATATTGGGTTATAACATTGTGTTTTTTTCATCTTTGAGGCTGAACTAGATTAGAGCAATGTTTTTTTATACTAAGTCACGATTTTTATTCTTTATTTATTTATAAATTTAGATAAACCATTCATCTTTCTTAGTATTTTCTCACTATTAGGTAACTCTAGAAGGCCTATAAAACCTTATCCATGTTATTGTATACCCTTTTTGGTGAAATTTTATTTCTTCCTTCTATGAGAGTAAATCAATGTGAAAAAAGATATTTGGTTTCCATCATTATTAATTATATCATATATCATTTACCTTATCAAAGATAAGTAGATTTTTATTAACATATTATTGAAACAAATAATTAAGTGAGAATAATGGATTATAGATTTTTTGACATTTATACACATGAATATAGGTATTTGAGCAGCATATTTCATTCTTCGATGACATAAAGATTAAATCACTGGAATGAGGTAGGTCATTAATCAACTATACCATTTTTCAATTAAATATGGTATTATCATGATTTTTGTTCCATTGTTATGTAAATAATATTTACTTAATTATATTAAGTTTATTGTAAATTTAGCAGGGATTTGGGTATAATTTGATATTTGTGTCATATTAATATTAACTTCACGTGTTTTAGGAATAAAAATTTATGATGGATATATAGTAAATTTTAATTATGAGGTCACATGAAATGTTATCAATGTGTGGTGACTTTGATGTGATTATGATAGAGAGTGTTGGAGGTTTACTAGTAATGGAATGAATTAATTAATTCAAAATGATGGCATGAATATATTGGTGGAACATGTAAACAATTGTTTAATATTGGAAATAACACATAGTGTGAAAATAAAACAATGAGGTAAACCAATAAATGATTTTTAAGTGGATGGGTTTCTACGGAAAATTATTTAATTTTAATTTATGTGATCTTGGCTTGGGACATGTGAGTCTATATATACATCAATTTATATTTTGTTATTTCTTCAATGAATGATGTATCATTCCATACTATTATGCACCACTACCTAATTTGGATAACTTAACCGACACCAATGTATTTAGGGTGCTTGGTGAACCATAAATATTCATGAAGTTATGGAAATGGATGTTGACTACTACCTTTCTATTTCAACCCATTCCATAGAAATGATCTGGTTATGCTTTTGATATAATTAAGATATGGATATAGTTTGGGATTGATGTTGTTTAAGTCTGGTATGATATGATTCATGTGTATATGGACAGGAATAAGAGAATTTGGATGTATGATGTAAGGACATGTGTGTTTCTAGATTGGTGAGGAAGGGGGTACGGAATACCATTATTGCTAAATTTTAAGGACTTCATTATATTTATTCTGTGTTCAATTTATTGGGAGGGATTTTATGGAGATATGGATTCCAAGATTTTATTGGGGATTATAAAATGGTCCAAAATACTAGAAAAAAGACATACTACCCTAGTTATTTCTATAGTTTGAAAATACCATGAAAATTAATCCATATTTCTATAGTTTTTAAATCCATGGTTGTAAATGGGATCTATTTTAGTATTTCTTATTTTAAAAGTAGAAATAGGCCCAATTATTACCAAGATTAAACCAGCAATAGAAATTTTATGCAAGTAAGGACACTTATTTACACATTTATACTAATTGTGGTAATAAGGTTCATTAAGGGGGCCCATTACTACATTTTTTCAAAATAATAACAATATGTCCCATATACATATTTTTTATAAACATGATTATAATAGTAAAAATAATATGAATTAATTTTTAATTTTGACATTAAAATTAATAATTTATACTTAGAAAAAAACTGATATAATTATTAATGGAAAGATCATTATTAGCTAATACTAAAGTCCTTTTTTAGGTTCCATGTGTGTTTTATATCATACTTAATGGGTTTTTATTTTTTATTCGAACTATTTTCATAGTTTTAGAACCAAGGAAATTGAAAGGCCCTGGATAAACAATCCCATAATTACATGATGTTATATAAATATTACATTAAAAAAATTTCCATGGCCATTATTTTTTGGTTTTTTAGAGGATCTAAAAATTATTTACATTACAAAAACCTGACCTCCACTCATAGTATATTTCTCCAAAAAAATTTCTTAAAATGATAAACATTAATTATTAAAGAAAAATAATTTTAATTAGAAATTTTCATCGTTATAGATCCTACTCATCCATAATCTAGATAAAAACATTTGAAAACATGGGATGAAAATCAAATATTAGTTATGGGTATAAATAATTATAACATTACACTATATTGAAAATAATATAAATCTATGAAAATTATCACTTTTAGTTAAAACCCCTTGAAATTGTGAAAAATATAATCGTTTATAAAATCAACTTATTTGCCCAAAAAATCATAAGGAATAATATCGGTTAAAGCATAATAATGAATGTTACTTTGTGATCATATTTATAATCACTTATACAGTTACCCTTATAAAGGAATAACTTATTCAGTTATTTGAAACATATCTTATTTTGAAAATTAACCATTAAAAACATATTTAAAGGGTTATATTTGACCCAATCCTTCATCACATAGAATCTTTGTTAACCATAAGATGAATAAAACACACAAGGGATTAAATTTCATTATAGTGAAAATTTAAAAAATTTAAAAAATAAGCATATGAATTTTTATTTAACCCATAAAGTGAAAATATAATTAAAATAATTTTCTAAAAAATTCCCATTGATAGGAAAATAAAGAAAAATATACAGAATTTTTTATTATAAATAAGAATATGATAATTAAAATTTTTAGAGGCATTAGAGATATTGATCTTATAGAAAGACGTCAAGATATCTAATGTTTTAAAAGAGGACTCCTTACCATATAAGAATGTGACATTTCCAAGAGATTCCACATGATTTTTTAAAGGTATTATATAATTTTTTTGAGTACAATTTGTTTTGGTAATTTTTTGGGGGTGTTTTGGGTAAAAATTTGAATTTCTGGATGGAAGTGGGAAAGTGCATGGTCGAGGCACACTTTTCCCAAATTGTGCACCCAACCATGATAACCATGAAAACCCTTGTGGATGGAATTTTCAAAGGTGGTATATGATTTATGAAATTTTTCTCCCTAATAAGAGAAACTATACACACCCACCCATATAAGAGATGTATAGTTAATGGAAACTGTGCACCCTAAGAAGAAAAAATGTGTGGGTGATATTAATTACAGAAATAATTATATTTTAATTTATTGAACCCATTATTTAACCCCTATTAGAGCTTAAATCACCTCAAAACATTCTATATAAATTTTAGAGGCTCCCTGAAAAATTTCTAAGGCTCCTGATGTTCATTCTTAGTGAATCAAAGGGCGTATCGAAGATCTATACCTCCTAGGGTTAGAAGTTTCGTCCCATTTACATATATCTTTCTCTCCCACTACTCTTCCAAGATAAGTGAATGATGTTATCCACTTTTGGTTCTAGATCTAGATATAGGTTTTTTATTTCTTGATTCATTTAATATTTGATGTATGATTCAGATCTAGATCTCATTCTTTGTCGCGTTCTAGGCCGTTCCATTTCAAATTCGGTATTATCCATTGGAAACCATTTGTCACCATTCTTGGGGTAATAATTATATAATTAAAATACAAAATATTTAATGGAAGTTATTTGTATGAAATTGTAGAATTGAAACTAGATTTTTATAGATTTTCTTCTTGATTGAATTAATAAATTTGGTGAATTAATTAATGAATGGAAATGTTCTAATTCATGATATTAGGATTAGAAATTTTGAATAATTAATTGTGCAGTTAATTATCATAATTTGGAGTCATGTTTTGGAATAATTAATTGAGGAATAAATTGGGGATATTCAGTTGATTGAGATAGAATAATTAATTTGTGAATTAATTGAAGGGATTACATGTGATTAATTAATTGTGTAATTAATTAATGGTTTTGATTGGTACAGTTAATTTAATATTTAACTGAAGCTATTAAATGTGATTAATTAATAGAGTAATTGATTAATGGAGTTTACTTGTACAATTAATTAGTGAATTAATTGAAGGGTTTAAATGTGAAAAATTAATCAGGGAACTAATTAATGGAGTTTATATATATAATTAATTAGTGAATTAATTGGCTAGTTTTAATGTAATTAATTAATTTTGAATTAATTAATGGATTTTGAATGTAAAATTTATTGGTGTATTAATTGAATGGAATAAATGTAATTAATTAAATGAGGAATTAATTAATGTATTTGATATGTATAAAAAATGGGTGTATTAATTGAAGGGATTAAATGTGATTAATTAATTATAGAATTAATTAATGGAGTTTATGTATACAATTAGTTTGAGAATTAATAGAAGGTACTAAATATGATTAATTAATTCTGAATTAGTTAAATTATTTAATAATTAAAAGTAATTAGAGAATTAATTGTAGGTAATAAATGTGATTAATTAATTAGGGCATTAATTAATGGATTTTATGTGTACTAATTAGTAAATTAATTGAAGGGGTTAAATCTAATTAATGAATTGAGTAATTAATTAATAGATTTTATGTGAAAAATAAATTGATGAATTAATTAGAGGGATTAAATGTGATTAATTAAATGGTGAATTAATAGTACAACTAATTTGTGAATTAATTGAAGGGATTGAATACGATTAATTAACTTTAAATTAATTAATGGAGTCAACGTTTAAAAATAATTGGTGAAACAATTTAAGGGATTGAATGTAATTAATTAATTCTGGAATTAATGAATGAAGTTGACATGATTAGGTAATAGGAGAGTTAATTAATGGAGATTGTTTTATTTATGGAATTTAATGATTTGAGATAATTAATTATAGAATTTATTATGAGATATTAAGTAGTTGATTTAGAAAATTAAATCTAGAATTAATTATGATATATTAATTTTGTTGATTTGGGATAACAAATTGATGATTTAATTATGAGATATTGATATTTGAGAATTGAGCTAATTAATTGTGGGATTAATTATATAGTATTAAAATAGATAATTATGAGAATTAATTTTGGAATTAGTTATAGTATTTTTAGTTGTGGATATTGGTTAATTAATTTATGAACTAATTAATGGTTTGACCTACTTAATTAATAGGGGAAATAATAAAGGTGGTTGATGTGATTGGTTTATTGTTGACATAACAACTGGCATTTTTATGATTGACTAATTCTTGAATTTTTAATGGAATTGATGTGGATAATTAATGATTGAATTAATTATGTGATGAATTCTAACATGGTTATTTAGTTGTGGATTAAATAATCATAACATGGTCATTCCAGTATATGTGGTACAAATGGTAACATGGTCTTTCGGTTTTTAATTAATGTTTGGCAACATTTTCATTATAATGTGTGTGGTACAAATGTTAAAATGGTGTTTCAGTTATAAATTAATGAATGGTAACATGCCTATCGAATGGTGTAATGTAGGAATGTTAACATGGTCATTTAGTTGTGAATTAAAGGATGGGAACATGGCCATTCAATTTTTTAATGTGTGAATGGTAACATGGGAATTCAAGTATGAATATAATAATGGTAAAAATGACCTTTTATTATATAATATTATTTAGGAATACTTTGGTCCTAGGCATGAGATGAAGTATGCATGAGATAGGTGTGTCTATAGTAATACATTGGTTATTTGGTTAAATAAATATTAATTGATAATGTGATAACTGTTTACATAGTCATTGTAATTATTTTCCTTATAAAATAGTTTACATGTTCTTTGCACATGATATTTTTTAGACACTACTGGTGGTATCCAATAGAGTTGAACTCACAAACTCCTTGGACTACATGATCGGTACCCGAATAGACTTTGTTTTTTCATTATAGGTTGATGGAAAAGGCCATTCGATAGATGTATGAGTTGGGATGACACTTGGATGAAGGGAACCAAATGTGTTTTGGGATCTTCCTGGGGAGTTTTCTGTGTCTTTAATTTGTGTATTCATTTTAGTTACTGGAAATATAATTCAGCATGGCATTTTTTACTACTTTAGTTTTCTTTTGGTATTTCCATTTTTGGTCAATCATGTGATATTGGAATTATTCATGGTTAAATGTTATTATGTAATTTTTACTTATTTTTTATGGTGTATTACTCTGATAAATGAGAGTATATTCTCTCTATGGTCTTTGTATCAATCCCTTACCACTATTCGGTGGCCTCTAGTGTATGTGGATGAATTATTGAGTACATATAAGTAACTTTCTTGGGGAATCGATGTATGGAACCTAGGTCGGGTTGTTACAAAGTGGTATCATAGACTAGTTTTATTTTTTCTTCTTTTTTTCTTCTATCTAGTAAAGGTATACAAGATACTTGGAAGAGTTGGGACTTTGTTATGAGCACATTCATGAGAATAGATAAACCATTTATGATGGATAACCCATGTAACCCAGGTGGGATAATACTTATTACAAATTACTATTATAGTTTAATATTATTTAACCTTGGGTGACTCACCTGTAGTGTTATGTGACAATTGTTTCATATTTTTTTTCATATTTAACATGTTTCCTAGTAAGGAAAGGGATTTTATAAATCCGAAATCATTCTAATAACTTAGGATTTTTGTGAGATGCCTCATTTTTAGTCACGCACGGGAAAATGCGTTTGTGTTAGTTGATGAACATCAAAAGTTTTTCCTTATTATTGAAATTGAAATGAAATTGTGGCTAATGTGAATTGAGAAAAATATTAAAATGATGAAAGATATGAATAAATTGGTGTTTAATGAGAAACATGAATTGATAATGTGGTTACCCTCTATTAACTAGGACCAATAGGAAGTATTTTTAAGGGTAGTGGTAGTGACTCAGTTTTGATGATGTGGCGGGAAAAAGGGGGAATAGAAAATATGATTTTGTGTAAATCCATCTTGTTAAATGTGTTAATGATGTGATATGAGAATAATTTTTCATGTTTATTTGTCCATTTATGTGGTTAGTTTGGGTAGTGAGAGTTCACATGTTGGAGAACTCAGTTGTGGGTTTTGTGAGGGACCATTTAGTTTTGGATAACTGTGGAGAGATTTTGGCCAGCAGGGAAGCCCATGACTTTCAATAAGATAATGTGCTTTCCATTTTTGGAGGTGACATCCATGATAGAGTATTTTTAGTGGTTTTCATCAATGAATTATTAGTGGGAATTTTATTAATGATGATTTTTCCCTAACCTTGACATCATCCCAAGGATGCTGAGAAAGCATTTCCCTTACGTTAACCTACCTGCGTGTGTTTTGGTTGGATATGGGGCCTCTTAGAGGTCTTGTTAATGAAGAAGTATATATTGAGTGGGATGGTGTAAGGCACATCATCAATAGTATACAGATAAGGATCTTAGGATGGATCGGAGGATGATGAATACCATGGTGGTTGTGTTTCATGACAATGTAGTGTTAATGAAGCTCCAAATATGGGGAGCGATGAGTCAATTATAGGTTCATGCTGAAGTATCTAGGGTTAGAATTGGTGGCATCATAATTCCAATGGAGATCCTGTAAGGGGCATGATTAAATTCCATGGGTAAAGTCAATGTGATACTTAGAGGTGGTGGATGTATGTTTTTTCTTGGAAGTATTTGATGACAAGGATAAGTTCCAATGTTGTATGGTCCTCATATGGTTGTTGGTCACATTGATTTGGGAAACACAATAAGTATGTTACGGACGTTGAGCTTAAGATTGATTTGTCCTTTGAGGAGCAACTTATACATGTGTTGGATCATAGGGAGAATGTTTTCTAAAAAAAATTTTTCCACCAGTTCTAGTATTATGGAACCATGGAAAGATTTTGTAGGAAACTTGGGGGAGAGAAGCTGATAAAGGGAGAAATTGGACCAATATTTTTTACTAAGAATATTATAGATCCTTAATATTATAGATTTATGGAGGGATCATATAAGGTGGGGAGATTATAAGAATACAACTTTTTTAAGGGATTCCATGAGGTTTTGTTGGAGGTATTATTTATCATTGTTTGATTAATTTTGTTTTTAATAATATTTTGTGAGTTTTCGGTGAAAATTTACATTTTTTGGAAGGATATGTGAAAGTGCATAGTTGGTGCATGGTTTTCCCAAACCATGAACCCAAACCAGCTAATCGTGTGAACCTAGGTAGATGGGATTGACACAGATAGAACATGTTTTGGAAAACCTTGTGCCCTATTATGAGAAATTATACACCATAGATAAAGAGAAAATTTAAGGGAAACTATAATCCCCAATAATAAAACCGTGTGCGTGATATTAATTAACAAAATAAATAAATTTTAATTTCCTAAACCACTTATTTTAACCCCTATTCAACCCCAACTGGACCTAAAACATTCTATCTCGATATTGGAGGCTCCCAGATGAATTCACAAGGCTCTAAACCTCTTTTCATGGTGAATCAAATGGCTTATTGAAGATCTTCAACACCCCTGGTAATTGGTTTCATCATATTCTGATATCTCTTCTCTCACACTCTCTTCATGATTAAAAAGAGAGATGTTATCCATTGTTTGTTATGGATATATATCTAGGTTTTAAGTATCTTGATTCATTTAATAGTGGATCGGGGTTTCCAATCTAGATCATGTTCATCATCGCATTCTTGATCGTTCCATTTAATCAGTATTCTTGAGGAAGGTGGTCTATAATTCGAACCCCAAAGTATTAATGGATGTTATGTGTATGTAATTGTAGAATTTATATCATATTTATTGAAATTATTTTCGCGATCAATTTAATTATTTTATATATTTAATTAATTGAAGAAAATGTTCTAACTAGGCATGTTATGATTATATATTTTGAATAATTAATTATTGAGGTAATTATCTGAATATTGAATTATGAGGTAGAAAAATTAAATAAAAAATTCATTCATTATATTGAATTGATTGAGATAGTGAAAATAATTAGTGAATTAATTGATGGTATTAAATGTGATTAATTAGTTAGGATATTAATTAATGTAGTTGATGTGTATAATTAATTTGGGAATTAATTGAATGGACTAAATGCGAATAATTAATTAAGAAATTAATTAATGGATTTGATGTGTGCAATTAATTGGTAAATTAATTTATAGGATTAAATGTGATTAATTAATTGGGGAATTAATAAATAGAGAAGGTGTATACAATTAATTGTTGAATTAATTGAAGGGAATAAATGTGATTAATTATATTATGAATTAATTAATGGAGTTGAAGTTTACAATTAATTGGTGAATTGATTGATGGTATTATATGTGATTAATTAATTAAATTTTTTTAATGGAGTTGATGTATAAAATTAATTGGGGAATTAATTTATGTGATTGAATGTGATAAATTAATTTTGAATTAGTTAAAGAGTTGACATGTAAAATTAATTAGTTAATGAACTGAATGGACTAAATGTTATTAATTAATTCGAAAACTAATTAATAGAGTTTATGTGTACTAATTAGTGAATTAATTTAATGGGTTAAATGTGATTAATTAATTTAGTATTTAATTAATGGAGATGATTTGGATTGTTAATTGGTGAATTTTTTGAAAGGATTAAATGTGATTAATCAATTTTTTAATTAATTAATGGAGTGGATTTTACAATTAATTGGTGAATTAATTTAAGGTATTTAATGTGATTAATTAATTGTGAATTAATTAATGTCGTGGACGTTTAAAATTAATTAGTGATTTAATTGAAGGGATTTAATGTGATTGTTGAATTTTGGAATTAATTAATGAATTTTACATGATTAGTTAATTGGGGAATTCATTAATGGAGATTGTTGTGTTAATACAATTAAATGAGTTAAGATGATTTATTTTTGAATTAACTATCAGATATAGAGTTTTTTATTTTCATAATTACTTGTAGAATTAATTAAAATTATTTTATTTTTGTTCATTTGAGATAATAAATTAATGAATTAATTATGATATATTAATATTTGAGAATTGAGATAATATATTGTAGGATTAATAATGAATTACTAAGATATATAACTAAGATAATTACTTGTGGAATTAATTATTGTATTTTGAGTTGTGGATATTTATTAATTAATTGATGATTTATTTAATGGGTTGACATACTTACAAAATTATGGAATTAATAATGGGGGTTTATGTGATTGTTTAATTGTTGAGTTAAATAATGAAATGTTTCTTTTTTAAATAATTGTTGAATTAATAATTGAATTGATGTGGATAATTTTTTTTTGAATTAATTAAATGATGAATGGTAGCATGGTAATTTAGTTAGGGATTAAAGAATGGTAACTTGGAAATTCTAATGTATATGGTATGAATGGTACCATAATCATTCAATTATGAATTAAAGAATGGTATCATGGTCATTCGAATTATTAACATATGAATGATAATAGGTTTAATTAGTAGTGAATTAATGAATAGTAACATGATCATTCTATTGTGTAATGTATGAACGGTAACTTGGTCTTTTAGTTGGGAATTAAAGAATGGGAACAAGGTAATTAAATTTTGTAATGTTTTAATCATAACATGGGAATTTAAGTGTGAATTTAATAATGTTAACAATGGGATTTTGAGATATAATATCACTTGGAAATACTTTGGCCTCCATCATGAGCCAACGTAGGGATTGAGACATATGTGTCTATGGTAACCAAAGGGTTACGTGGTAAAGTAATCATTAATTGATAATATGATATATTTTTTACGTAGATATTATTACGATTTTATTAATACAATTGAATACACAGACTATTGACAAGATATTGTTTGAGACTACCTTGGTGGTATTTTTTTTGAGTTGTACTCACACCATACCCAGGCTGACTAATCAGTTCTCAAATGGACTATGTGTTTTCAAGATAGGTTAAAGGAAAAGGCCCTGATATAGATGGAATAGTTGGGATGGTGCTTGGATGATGGAACTTGTCGTGGTTTGGGACCTTCTTGAAGAGTTGTCAGTGACATTACATTTACATTTCATTTTAGACACTAGACACATACTTTGACATGGAATTGTTTAATGATTAATTTTGTTATGGAATTTCCAGTTTTGGATAATCATGTGATATTGGTATTGTTTATTGTAATATTTTATTATCATATTCTAATTTATTTCCACTAGTGTGCTACTCTCATAGAAGAAGGTATACTATCCACATGATCAATATATCAGACCCACCCTACTAGTCAGTAGCCTCTGGTATATAGGGAGTCACGCTTGAGGTTATGTAACTGATCGACTCAGGGCAGCGGTGTGTAACACCTAGGATGGGACATTACATACCTCAAGTTGTAACTCTACTCCTACACCATCTTCCCACCAAAATAATAAAATTATTTTATTAATTTAAATTATTAATGACATTTTTCATGCTAATTATATTATTATTATTCCTTTTCTTTCATTTAATTTAATTTTTCATTAATTTGTCAAATTGGAATAATTTCTGCTTGTCGTCTTATGATCATCTGGTAGATAACTTAACTAACTGATTTGGTATAATGGAAACAGTTAAATAAATTCTACCTTGGGTTACATAATAACTCACAAGTTCATGGAATTGTTTCTATATCAATTTATAAAAATAGTATTTTAAAAGGACATTACATTGTAACTACATATAGAATCCTCAATGAAAATATTTTTTTCATAGTTGAAAATAAATATGATTGTTTAAATTTATTTTCATTTATTTGTCTCATTATTTATAATTAAAAAATAATAATAAGGTAATTAATTTAATATTTATGATATATTCAATTATGTAATCATTTTTTAAATATCCATGAAATACATAACTTAACAAAAACATCAATGAGTTATTAGGTAGCATAAACCAACCATAGAATGTAATGTGCCTCAAGAGGTATTAAAAAGAATAGAAACCCCCATTAACAGTTAAGATTTATAAAAATTTTACTTTTTACTAATATACTTATTCAGGATTATTTTTAATTGTTACTTATGTTTTCAAAAGGACTAAAAATTAATTGAAATGAATATTTGACATTTTTTAATCCCCTTATTTTGATGTATCAATGACTTATGAGAAATTGTCTGGTGTGGAAAATGGATCATACTTGAAAACTGATGGATATTAAATATTACAATAACTTTTTAATAGAATTATTTCTAAAAAAATTACAGAAATTTTAAAAAAGTTTTATGAAAATCGATCAAAAAAGAAAAGATAATATAGTTTTCAAACTCTTACTATACACCTCAAACTACCTTCTATCGATTGAGTCCAATGCCTTAAGAGAAGGGTATTTTGAAAATGAAAGAGCCTTATGAACATGGAAATTTATGTACAGTGATTTATTTGGGAATAAAATGAATATAAAATATAACTTGATATGTGTTTTGAAATGGTTAGAATGAGTCCCCTTTTATTGGCAACATTCAATGGTGTTTTCCCAAATTTTATTTTTTTATGGGTCAAGAATGTAATTATAAATGGAAAGTGGTTCAAAAATATATATTATAAGATATTATATTTAATTAAATAACTCAATTAACTAAATATAATATAAAATTATATTTATATCAATTTTTAAATTATTGTTTAATATTAAACACCTTTTAACTTTATTTTCAAGGAAATTATCATTATTTGATTTAAATAATATAAATACTCATATGGAATTCATATTTAAACATTTATATCATTTATTACTAATAATATTTATCCCTAAAAATTAGGAAATTCCTAAATTCATTCCATTCATATGATTTTAAATATTTGATAAATCGTTAATTTTTTACTTTTTTCCTTATAACAGATGCGCTACGTCGATGCTGCGTAAGGGTTTTGGATAATTATCCTATTACTAAATATTAAAAATAAATATCTAACATATTTTTTTATCATAAATCATTTTCATCATATAAAACCCTCAATAATATTATTTCTTCTACCTTATATCAGGATATCATTTTTAACATAAAAACGTTTTACTTTTTTTATCACACAGAGGCACTGAGTTAGCATTTACATAATTATATTCTTATATAAATTTCAAATTAATAAATATAAATAAAAAATGTAATTATTCACCATATTTATCTTTTAATTCAGTAATATAATTATACCATCCAATATATTATTATAAAGACATTTTATTTACTTTTTGAATGTTGCGTAGGCACACCATCTATAATAATAAATGTTTCCATGTGTAACATGACATAATAAATAAATTTTTAATATTTAGAATAAAAATCTATGATATTTAGAATATATTATCAATTAATATTTTATCCTTGAGTTTTATTAATTTTAATTTCTCATATATTTTGTGATGATTTCAAAAATGATATTGTAATAGTAAAAATTAATTTTTTTAACAATTAAATAAAAAATAAACTTTCTGGAAAAAAAATCACCCTAAGTTAGTTTCGACGTTATAAAACCAGAAATTAATTCCATTTTATCATATTAATTTCCTAAAATTTAGTAATTAAAATTTTATATAAAAATATATAGTACATAGAATGACATTTTATATTGATTAAAACTACTTATTTAGAAAAGAAAATTCATATTAATGTTTCTTAACATAGTAAAATATTTTTAAATATAATCATAATAATAAATATTAATAATAATACATATAATAAAAATAAAAAAAATAAAAAAAAATATTTTTATAAAAAAAAAATTTATAAAAAAAATTTGGATTTTCATTGAAATAGATATATTTTCATAGTTCTTTTGAATCATATAAAAAAGAATACTATATTTAAGATATAACACATTACTACTAAACTTGGGTGATAGAATATCAACTTGATTTTTGGGCTTATTTCAAAAATTTAAAACTATGTAAATTTCCATTTTCCCATATAAAATCAATTTTATAAATTATTAACTAATGATCTAGTTTACTTCTTTTGTATTAACATGAGAGTTTTTATGGAGGAACTTACTAAGTATTAATTACACTCTCTGATAAATTTATATAATATTTCTCTTAATTATTTATAATTTTTCTGGTACCAGGTTAGACCTTTTTCATGATCTTGGAATATGATATACATTGGTTATTCACATATTATATACCTCTGGTTTAATTTGGTTTCATAGAATATTATTTTTTGTTTCTAGGTTTACTTGGGATTGTATGACATAACATAAATTTTTATATTGTATTTTTTTATTATCGGGATTTATTATCTATTATATGTATTTTTTTCAGGGATTATTAATTTTCCAACATAGAAAATGGTATTTTCTTCTTGGATATATTTTATGTACCCTTTCTGCTTGTCTCCACCATTTAGCCTATTAGAGGTAGGCCTTAAGGTTCAACCTAATTCACTCCACCGAATTGGGGAGAAATTCTATTATGGTTTGGTCATAAGAAATTATTTTTAAAATAAATATGCTTATGAAAGAATAAATTAATGCCACTGTGTCAGTGTGTCTACAAAACAAATAATTATTCATAGAACATATAAAATGTTTCAGTAAGTGTTCATATAAATTTTTTATTAGTGTATATAGAACAATTGAAAATTTTCAATATAAGTTCTCATAGAATATTTCCTATCTTATATGTGTTTTTGAGTTTTTGTGAAAACTCATTCGTAGATAATATTACACTCATACACAAAAATTTAAAATTGTTAAATTAAAATAAAGAATCACTTAAGAAGATATATAAAAATAAATGTTAACTATTAAACAAAAATATATATATTCAATTATCACTAGTGATAAGTTTTCTAAATTTATTTAGTATAACATATTTAAGGGAAATAAAATATTTATCACTTATTAGAATTAGTTAAAATAAATTGTATTTGTGTTGTTCGTGGATAAAACATTTAAAATTAAATTCAAAAAATAATCCAATTTAATAATAATAATAATAAATCAAAACAAAAATATCCCCCATGTATAACATTATGTTATTGGAATAATATAAATTAGTTTAATATATATGCACTTGAAATATAAATTATAGAAAAACCATTTAAATTATAACAGGTAACATTTAAATAAAGAAATAAATTGAATATTAATAAATGTATAAAATTAAACAAATCAATTGTTGTGTTGTAGTAGAGTGTGTTATCATCTTGGGCATAATATATTTATAAATAATTTGTTATATATTTCAAACCACAAAATATAAACCATAAAACTAAAATAGATTAGTTGGCAATTAAAATGAATAGAAAACTTATATTTTATCATATATATGTATTCAATAAATATTTATATTATACCTATAATATTTACAATGGTGAAATATTTTATTACAGAAACAATTTTCTCACACAATGGAAAATGTTTGGTTACCAAATAACATTTTTCTTGTTCCAAAATATTTCTCAGTGCATAATATTTTTCAAGCTTCCATCAAGAAAACACTTGGGGGAAAAACCATTGTTCCATATTACATGTTCATAATAATAGACTCTATATAATTATATCATTCCCTAGAAACATCATATTGTGATCCATAATAAATGATGTAAATAACTTTTCCCTATCATGTTAGCACTAGAAGATTCTAGGTTATCGTTTAGATATTCATGGGGCATCTATGGATACTTCAAAAGCATTTTTTTATATTCACTATTATAACATTTTCACAAGAATAGTGTTAATAAAATTATTCAGGTGTATTATTTAATTTAAGGTAATTATTTTTTAATTTTATTATAAATTTAATGTGAATGATAGTTTCTAAAAGATTTTGGGGTTTCATTTGTTTTTTATAATTATCCATTGAAACCATTAAAAAACCAAAAATTGGAAACCAGGAACCTCTTTTTTTACCCTACAACCTTTATATTTAACTAACACCTCTATTCATTACAACTCATGCATCAATATCCTCTAAAAATTTATATTCAAACAACAACCTATAACTACCAAACTATCAACAACACCACTTAAACAAACACGAAACACATTATTGAAATTATGTTTTTTTTCAAAAAATCATAATTTGAGAGAAATAATACCATAAAACAAATATTAAAAATAATTTTATCTATCTAATATTATCCAAAACCAAAATAAATTATTAAATGGTGAGAAATTTAGCCAAAATACAATCTTCAAAATTAAAAAATAAGGAACTAAACATAACATTTATCATACCTTTCAATTAAAAAATTTGACCATCTCAAAATATCATTATCACTGGTTGTAAAAACCCTCATAAATTTTATAGGAATATAGATACAATAATAAAACACAATACCATTACTATTAGTCCTTTCTAGAATAATATGTCATCACAACCCACTTAACCACTCCACTTTTTCATAATATTTTCACCTTAACCACTCTTCTATATACTATTTTTCATATAATAATATAATCACATCACCACCACATATCCACTTTCAAAACAATAACATAATTACCACAACACAAAAATTACACTTCCATAACACCATCACATCCACAATACCACCAAATACATCTTTCACATTACCACCACACTTCCTCATGCCCCATCACCACATCATTAAAATATCTATTTATATCCCCCATAATGAATTAAAAACATGTTATGAATCATGAAAATATTATTGTTATGTAACCCCCACTTCCTTATTAAAATAAATTATTAAATAACATATTCAAAAAAAAATTCAAATAAAATCAATACCATTATTTCAAATCTTATATGTAATAATATGGTATTGGGTTAGTAACACTACTATGTACTTTTATTTTAATAATAAAAGTGTTAAACTATAAAAAATCATGTCTAAAAAAGTTTACCCTTTGAAAAAAATTAATTAGTTATCATAAAAATTTATAATAAAAAAATCATAACCTAATAACCAACTATACATCTTCCTTTTCTCAAAAATTTATAAAAAATAATCCACCACTTAAATAAAAAAAACCGATACAATCCCCTTAAAATCAAGTTTTAACAATCACCATATTAAAAAATTATCCCACACTTATGATATTACTAAAAATTTACAAGAAATAATATATACTACCCAACATCAAATCCCAAGAAGGAATACCTAACCAATACTCAATAATCCTTATCATTCCCCAACATCCTGAAATATAAACCCAATAGTACAATAAATTTTAATAAAAATATATAATAAAAAATTCAATAATAAGAAACATTAAAAAATAATTTCATAATTTAGAAATATATCCAATATATAACTGGTCATGAATAAAATATCACATATCAATAAATAATATTACCTTCTTGTGATAAAAGAAAAATTCTCGAATTACCTCCCTTAATAAAATACCCAAATTAACTTTTAAAAGTTCCAAATTATACTATTATATGATTCCTTAGCATGAACCACCTAAATTCAATATTTGAAAACATGAAATATATTTCACATTATGGGAATTCACCCAAAGAAAATATAGTCACCAAGAAGCCCCATGGTTACCCTATAGGTTGAAAAAAGATTAGGAGAAGATCTAAAAATTTAATGAATGGATGGATTTATAATATGTGATAACTATAGAAACAACATCATGGTTTACCAATAACCATGATGTTATATTCATCGATCAAAGATAATTTTTAAAGTACTATGTTTATTATTCACCTCTAAATAACTAATCAATTTATTTACATTAATATTATCACACTAAAGAAAATAACAACATTCCCAAAACACATTTTTTATATGATAACAATTAATTCCATGAGATAATAAAATTATTTCCCTAATCATGTTTTCATTTTTGAACCATGAGATACACCATGACCATTTTTGTTCTCCCTATAGAAAATATAAAATCCTTAAAAATAAAAATCAAATCCAGGACTTGTAGTATTCCCATTTTCTATAAACAGTGGCATGGTCATGTTTTAGTTAGCTGTGACATGTTTCACTACACATTATGAAAAATAAGTACTACATATATCTACTTATAACCATGATCACCTCCTAATGATAATTTCCTTAAAACACGATGACCCAATGAAACCGTAAGATGTTTTACCTAAAACCATGACATGGATTAACTTAAAACCAAAAATTTTATATTTCACTCTAAACTTCACCTCTAGACTCGCAAGTATTTCTTTTAACACTTCAATTCTAAAAATGTATAAAATTAATAAAATTTTATCCTCTATAACCAAATAAAGGACAAGGTCATAAGTTGAATATTTGTAATTATGGTGATTATACTAATTAGAAAAATTAAATATCACCAAACACTATTTTATTAACATAAAACCAGAACAACAACTTAATGGGTAACAGTAAAGATCTCATAATACATATTTAATAGGAAGTTTAATGATAAGAAAACTAGTCATATTCACACTAAAATACTCAAATTTAACATATAATATATCCATCTACTAAAATAAAATTGGCATACCTAGTCACAAAAGTCAATATTTCCATGATCTACGATAATCTAGACATAAAACTCTCATAATATCTTACCTAACTGAGAACTTTTTTCCCATTTGAAATGTTCTTTTATAATTAACAAAAAATTACCACCACAATATTCGATAGATCAACTACTCTACCCTGTTGATAAATAATTAAATCATTTTATTGTTTCAAGATATTTCACTTAGACAGCTAGATATAAAATTGAATTTATCAAAGAAGCTTCAAAAAGTTCCTTAGATTATTTTTCTTCCTGATATTATTTATTGAATGTAGTAATATTTATTCAATGAAAACTAGCACTAGTTGATCAGGAAGCCCATGAAACATCTAGTACATTAATTCATAGAATATTAATTAAGAGTCCAAGTCTCTTACGAGTAGTTATATAAACTATTAATTTCAAGAAAGATATCCAAATGTTGTCTTTTAGAGAACTCCCCCCTTTACATACATATGATGATAAGTAGATCATAAAGTACTGTTTGATAAGTAAAAAATTATCTTTAATTAATAAAATAGGTTTTAAATATTCTAAATTAGGTATCAATTCACCAACACTACCTAAATTTATCACTTATAATCTACAAACTTACATAGGCCAATATCTATATTCATTTTGATGTACACATGAGAAAACCGTTAAAACACACTTCATTAGATGAAAAATTTCAATTTCAAATAAATAAAATAAATTCTTAAATTTTGAATCTCCAAATGATCCATCATGTTTGAAAACATAGAAATATGGGAATCACACAGCTATAACTCTATCCCAAACTGATCACATGTCTAGGGGTAGTGTTATAGTTTACTTAGGAGAACCTACTAAGAACTCATCCACATATCTCAAAAATTCACTCATCTTTATCTTAATAAAATTTAAAAATATATTCTCCTTAAATTAATGTAATTAGTTCAATGAAAATTCAATTTATCTGATGATCGCATTCATCGATGAAGGTTACATGTTCATTGTACACATTACCAAAGATCAATATTCTCTTGTAATAATCTCTAAATTATTTCATAAAATTAAACCATTCCTTTACAAGGATGATATCAAATAGTTGTATTTAATATAAGATAAAATCCCAAATCAACTAATATCACTCTATCTTTTGTAAACAATCCTGATATGAAACATAATTACCTGTTGACCCCCCACTGGGAGAGATAACAGTAAATTTGTATAAGGCATACCCATTTTAAGTTCCAAAGACCCATATACATAATGTTTGATAATTAAGTACACAAATATTTTTTCTATCAGTTAATATGAAAATTTTCAATATAAGTATATGGTATCTCAAACAGCATTTGGTCTTAAATGTGTATCTATCACTATCACATGAATTTTTATATGGACAACACCTCTAAGAATTCACCCCCAATATTGATTATCACCATATAAAGTATCAACCTAAGGTCCCCAAGGTTGAGGAATGTCCTTTAAAATTATTAACCATACACTATCTCACATTGAATGTTTGAAAGAGTAATGATATGGATTTCATGGATACCATCAAGTAGGCTACTATAGATGGGGTGAAATTTAAATTGAACGAGGTTCATCAATAGTCACATTTATAGCTCAATATTTACCATGGATAAAAATTAGACACATATAATATTGCTAACCCAGTTTCCCATTGAAATAATACCTGATATATGAGTTTCCCATAGAATGATTCAAAATAGATACTCCAAATAAAAGATAGAAAAGGGGTGAGGGTGAGATCAACCTCACTTGATATAACCTCACCTATCTCGATATATATTATCTTCTATCCATGGATCAACTTTATGAAATGTTTTAATTACTTTATTATTAAAGTGAATTCATTTTTAATATAATCATAACATTTACACAAGGTTATATAAGTACCTTAATATAAGTTTATAGAGAGACAAAGTTAGCAGGGAACTGAATCTACAGATTCAAATATCCCTCACAGTGTTACTCCCTCATAACCTTATCTTCTAATAGGCTATAAGAATAACATATAATGTTGATGAAGTTATATTCAACCAACAACCCACTATAAGTATTAAGGTTATGAATTATATCTTGATATGACTCCAAACATTCCTAACATTACCTCTAAATTGGAACCATCAACCAGGAAATTAATCAATCACCATTAACCAGGAGTTGAATCAACCACCATCAAGCCACTTCATTCGTGGAAATAATCATAAATGGAATCAAAGTCCTTTTCCATTCTCATATCACTCAAAATTATATCTTTAATTATTTCATCCATAACATTGTATATTGTTCAGAAAAGATTATTTTTTTCATTAGAAGATTATATTATTTGAACTTTTGTATGTTTACTCTCCAAAAACCTTTCACTCCAAGGTTAACCTATCGATTAACTATCTGAGAATCCAACTACACATATCACAAGTAAATTACATATGTTTATCATCCACCAACCATGTATACAACTATAAAATGAATATATTATTCCACAAGATAGAAAAATAATAAAAATTATATTATTTAAATACATTTAATATAATAAAATAATTTAAAATCATTGGCAAACAATAATGATTCATGTACCACACTTATTTTTTTTACCCAGTTATCATAACACTATTTCATAATAAAGTGAACATAAATGTAAAATCATTGAGAATAGGGGGTTGAATTATTGGTAATATTTTTATAATTTCCATTAACAAGAAATTAACCACTATATAAGATGTTAGTGTTTCAATCTGATAGACTATAAAAATCAGTCTCACATGTATCCAAATATAATAAAGATAAAATTCCAGGAACATAGTCTTTAAATATTTTGGTCCCAATATGGGTCCCTACTCTATATTGTGTTCAAGATGAATTGATACACATATTCCCCACTAAGATCAATAATATATATAAAATTAAATAGCGATCGAATCATACTTAACCATAATAATTATGGGAAGAAATCACCATTAACTTAAGAAAGTTAGTTATCACCTTTTAAAAATGATTCCTACACTAAAAAAGATTGGTTTCGTGGACATATGAATTATTCCGATATAATGGGGATCTTACTCTAGGCATGTATATATGAAAAACATTATCTTCTTGTAAACTTAAACATTTATAATTTTTAACAAAAAACTTTTCCTTCCAGAACCTTGCATCTGTAACTTATTTCATCCAGAAATAGGATCTTCTAGAAATCCTTCATCATATCTTCTTCTCGATAGCTCAAATTAGTAACGTATTCTATAAAATATATAATCATTCTATTTGACCATTATATATTCACCCATCCTATGATATATATGGAAGAAAAATGGTCTTTAATTTTGAATTTATCACTATTACCATTCATATGTTGATTTATTAATCCGAGCCAAAATTCTGGCAAAAACATTCCCCAAATATATGTGTTAATTAACATTTCAAATTTTCCTAAAAAATGACTAGATATATAAAATCTATAAATTTAATCTCATCATAATAAATATTATTGAAACTTTATAAAACATTATGCAATTTTATTCCTAAACCTCTTCAACTAATCTTACATATGTTCTTGTAAAACATCCTTCTAGAAACATCTTCTGGAAATATGATTCTAAAACTCAACCATTTTTGGATCCTTCTCTCGAAACCAACTTTTTTTTTCACTTTTGATTACTATAGTATAATAGTTATCAATATGTTTAAAATCCATTTAGATTTAATTTGTTCAAAAACCTTCATATGAATAATTTGATGTTAAAATCAAAATATCATGTATTTTCATCTGAGAACATATTTCAAAAAACATCATTCTGGAAAACTCATTATGAAAAAACATTGTTTGATGGAATAAATATTTTTTGTTGGATAAACATTCAAATAACCTTAAATTAGTCCATATGATGATATTTTTAAATGTTTCTATAATGTAATTAAATTTTTATTCCATCCGATAGACTTTATAGAAATCCTTATATGATGATATTTATGAAATATTGAATGATGGGTATCAAAATTTCATGTTATGTGTGCTTCACCAATTTTTTCCGATATTGGATGATTTATCTATATAGTATAACTGTATAAAAATTTCTATCAAAAAACTTCTTTTTTTACAGTTACCAAATATCTATCTGATCATTATGTGTATGATCAACCTATTATGGTAACATTCAGACTTATATATCTAAAAATTAGTTATTACTTCATCACTTTATATCTTGAATGTTTTCCAACCAAAACTCCATATTTGAAACTCATTATTTCTAATAGAATTCAAAACAAGAACTTTAAAAAACTTGTATGTTTGAATTTACTCAGCTATAATCATGACTATCTTCAATATTGTTGTAATAATTGTGGAATAGAAAAGCTTTTTCTAACATAATAACGAGAAATTTAAAAATGTTCCTATAAAAACATTATTGCATAAATTTTATTATGGAAAATTATTTAGAAAAAAATTATTATAGAAATACTGTTGTAAAATAATATATATACATATATATTCAATAAAATCTCAAATAGGTTTTTTTTAAAAGATTACACATTCAATAAAATTGTGGGTACTTCAATATCTCCCATCAGATTTGTTGTCAGTATTTAAAAAACTTCTATTAAAACTCACCATCATACTATAGACTTTATCAAATATAAATATTGTGACACCACATTATTGTATAAGACAATTTTTTGATATTTTTCAATCCCTTAATAATAAATTTTTTTTTCACCCTGATAATTATTCACCACCACATAGTTGACATCTTATTGAAATGTATTATCCCGAAATTTTACTCCCTCTTTCTACGATAAAATAATATTCAGATTCCAAAAAGATAATTTATGGGGTTATACATCTTCTTTGCATTTGAATATAGAATCCCAATAAACATGGGGTACCTCAAGAACTTGTTTAAGTCTGTAGTGGATAGTGAACTTTCAGATTCAACCTCAATGCATAAAATATTTCCCTTAGCATAGCTCTAGTGAATATATCAACAATTTCATATTTTTTAAAAATATAATCAAGATTTAAATCACCTCTAGAAAAACATTCCTTGATAAATGATATTTAATGTCAATGTTATTTTTTATGGACTATTGAACATGATTTTTAGAAATATCTAGTTCACATTAATTATCCCAAACAATATTTAGTGGTTTCTCACTATTCACCTTTATATCATCAAGTTATACTTTCATCAACATCATTTGAGTACATGAATGAGTAGTAAGAATATATTCGGATTCATATGTACTCAATGTTACTAAGCTATGTTTCTTATTATAACTACGAACATAAATCTCTATTATGAATAATAGTTTTCCATATGTTGATTTTAGGTCATCAAAATCATCATCCCAATTAGGATTTGTGAACCCTATTATGTTTAGTGTATTACATTTCTATACATCGAGTCATAACTCACAATTACTTTGATATACCTCATTATTCTCTTGGAAACAATCATTTGATATTATTTAGGATCACTTTGATACCTATCACAATATTTTATAACATAAAATATATATATATGTGATGAAACAAGATCGATTTAACTTCCAATAAAATTTCAAAGGTCTTTCTGGTTCACACTTTATTTGATTTATTATTTAATCATCTTTATAATGATAGAAATAGGTGTAGAAACTTCCTTCGAATATTCCATGAAAAAATTATCTCATGTTTGTTGTGAATAATTTTTATATGAAATGAATATATAGATTTCAATTTTCATGATCTATAGCCAAAAAAATAATTTCATTTATCCAAGAATAGACATCTCAAAGAATCTATTTTTATATTCTGATAACTCTGCACACATATGATATTTATCACATTTTAAGATTATGACATAAATATATACAATAAAAATTAATGTTTCGTTGTCTTTTTCCTTTAGATAAATATTTGTTTCAACTTTTCCTCTAGAAAAGTTTAATGTTTGCAAATAATTATTATGTTTTGAGTACTAAGCTTGATGAACTTAATTTAGATTATTCAAGGCTTTTTCCAACATAAATAATTTTTTCCATTTTTTTGGATGGATATATCTGGTTATTCAATATAAAAATATTCCTCAACATCCAAATTTAATTACTCTTAATTGAATTTGATATAATAAACGTTAAATATTCAATGAGTGATAATTTTAAAGTATATTCTGATAGTTTTCATCATTGAAAAAAATGGTAAAATGTTCTTTAAAAACAATCCCTTAAAATTATGAATACCCTTTGTAGGGTAGTCTATAATTATTTCTTTAAACTTCTCCCTTTTCATTCAGTTTGTTCCAAAACACCCATACAGTTCGTTGGATATTTTTATATTCTAATCATGGAATAATTTATCTTGTATTGTTATTCACAATATGATTTAATTCTTCATTAATAGATTCCAAACATTCTTTATATTTAAAAACATAAAATAGAAGTCATGAATATATTTGAGAAAGGAGTGTTGTTTTATTCAACATTCTTATTTTTCTTCTAATATGAACTGGAGCTTCACTTCTTTTGATAACCTTGGTTGGTTCTATATATATCTATACCTTGAAGAATTTTATGTTTTTCCCTTAGTTTCTTCCTTAAAACTATACACTTTATAATGTTCTATCTATAACTCCTATAAACTTATTTCATTCTAGACATCATTTTTTGGATGGTTATAAGATTCCTTTCATTATAACATCATTATAACTATTTACTTTATCTATTTCATTGAAATTATTTTCAGTAACCTTAACATCATATGATTGTACAATATTGTGGGATTACTTCCTCCAGTACTTATAGATTATTCTATTGGTTTAATATCCAAAATCAATTCATTCCACATCTTTTAAAAAAATCACTATGTTTTTTATTAAATCCTTATCTTGCAGGGATTTCCAAAAACCTTAACGTATTTAATAGAATAACTCATTTTATACAAAATTTCAAAGTGATTTTGTTATATTTCATGTCTTGTTGAACATATATTTTGAATATGTAACGTTGTAAAAATTAAAACTATATAAATTTATTTTAAGAGCATATACTATAAAATCATAGATCAACCAATTTCAATTAGACTTTAGCTATTCATTTATGCAACCCCATTTTTTTGGAATGTAGGGAGCATTGTATTGATGTAAAATAACTAACATAGATGGATAGGTTTCAAATGGGTTATCTATAAACTCCTTAATGTTATCCTATTTTAATTTGTTTTTATATACCCAATGTTAATTATTAACCTCTTTTAGGAATATTCTGAACAATTCCACAGCAAAATATTTTTATATCCTAAAATTAACTTAAGTAATCCTTTTAAAGTTATCAATGAAGGATATAAAATATAAATCACCCTTAGCGCTTTGATGTTTCATTATTCCACATAGATCAGAGTGAATAAGTTCAATAGGTTGAGGGGACTGAATCTATATCCTTTGCTGACTTTTATTAAACATTTTTACTCTTTCACATGTTTCAAAGATAATATACTCTTCCTTCTTCAGTTGGGGAAGATATCCCACAAAATATTTCTTAGATATTTTTCTCATATTTTGTTAATGAAGAAGTCCAATTATCTTATACCACAATTATTTTTCATATTTAGAACTCAAATATTCAAAGTTACTTGGTTCTATGATATGGAAAAAATTACAAATTGGTCTATCAAACTTTGTTATAATATTTCCATATTTTTAATATTTTATAAAGAAAGAAAATCATTGGAAGATAAATTCATTACCATCACCATATAGATAGATAAAAATTAGTAAATTGTGTCTACCTCCCTCAAAAAATAGAATTAATTTGGATATCAACTATCCTGATTTAATTTCCGCTATGCTAAAACCCTTGATATTGAGAGAATAGTTGTAACATCCCTAGTAAAAAAAGAATAATACAATTTCATAATTATAAAAAATTGTGAATTAAATATTAATTTTAACTTTGATGGGGTTTCTATGTTTGATGGTGTACCTGATACACAACAACAGGTTTCATTGAAATCTTATGTTGCACACAAGTTTGAGTCAAACTAAAAATAATAATATAATATTATTATTTTAAATGGTAGTTAATGCCTAACTGTTGTAATGGAGAGAATGAACAGAACTAACTACAACATGATTATACATGTTTTTAAAATATTTTTACATTTATCCAATAGAATCTTGAGGCTTAAAAAGTGAAAAAAATCTAATTTTAAGCATAAATAAACTAATATTCTTTAAAAGGTCAATTTACCACCTATTAATGGTGAACACTATTTAAATATAGTTTTTTTCACATTTATATGTTCTATTTGACAAAATAAAATTCTTAATTAGAATCGAGACATCAAAATTTACTTTGGGTAAGGTTTTGGTATTTTTCTGATAAAATTCAGTTTTTAATGAATAGAGAAAAATACTGTATTTCAATTCAAAACTGTCATTTTATATAATTTATTTATATGGATATATTATATTTTTAATTTGTTTTAATTTTAAATTAGATTATATTTTTATCATTTAATTCAATTTTGGTCAATGGAAGTAATTTCACTTTGAAATTGGACAAAAATAATTATCAATCTTTTGATAGTTATTATTTCTTAAATACATGATTTTTTGTTTTGACAACGAGAAATAATATTAAATTAATTAATGAAACTTCTATTTATTTAATTTGGTAAAATAGATATCATCTTCTAATTTGGAATATCAATTATAGTTTAGGATGAATTTTTGGTATTTTTTTTTTGAAAAACATCAATTTTTGATGAATTGTGAAAAACAATGAGTTGTGGTTAAAAAGATGACTTTACCAGTTAAATGAAATTCTACAAATTTTTTAATTAAATTTATAAAATCTGACATACATGGTTTTTATTATTAAGTAAAATTTGGTTCAATAAGATGAAAATATTTTTTGTTAAATAGTAACTTTTGACTTTTATTTACCACTGTTAAAGGTAAATAGCGTATTTCATGGTTAAAAGAATATCATAATAACTAAAAATTACCTTAACACTTTTTCTAACCTTATTGTATGAGTCATGGCTGACCATGGGCATCCTTGTGTCATTTTTGCGACCCCATGGAGCTACTTAAGAGTGATAATGAAACTTTATTTTTATTGACTTAATGTAAAGGAAAAAATGACATAAACAAATATCTTTTAGTAAATTAATTTTTACATAGGGTTATATAGGATATCTTTTCAACTATAAATATTAATTGGATATCTAGAAATATATACTACATCAAGGTATTTTTTTCTATAATTTTTATACATCAAATAAATAAAATTATTTATGACATAATAATGATGCAATGTTTACCACCTTAATAAATGATTTAAATAAATAAGATTATAAAGATTAATATAATATTCAAAACCTGTCCAATTCTAATTGGATGATATTATTTCGACGATGAGTCATCTTATATTTGACTTTAATCAGTTTTGGACATTTAGAAACTGAAAATCATTATATTATAATATAATATTTTTACAACTTCCTAAAGAGCCCATCCCACCCCTTATAAAAAGCCCTCACCTCTAACCCATTACTCACACCACTCAATAACCTTGGATCATCCAACCTCTACCCAAATAATCACTCAATATCCCCTTATTCCTCTTATAATCCATACCTTTGGAAGAAGAACATACTGTTTCTGTGGATGGAAAATTAACATCTCACGAAATGATGATTGTTCAATTAACTACTACCACCTCTCATGGTGGTCATTAAGATGGAACTGCATTTATATATGACATATATTTTGTTTATTTTTTCTATATTCTTCAATATTTTTCATTTATATCATACCTTTATGGTTTCCATTATAGGTAAACGTGATAATTCTATTTGAGAAAGTGCGGACTACCGCCCCCACAAAGTGATATGACTCATTCATGCCATACGTGGAACGTATAAAGGATGGAGTTACTGAGATTATATATATGATATTATACTGGGATTATAACATAACTATGTATCATTATTTTTTCATTCTATTAAATATGAAATATAAAATAAAGTAGCGTTCATGCGTACGTACGACTTACCGTCTCCATGAACAGTGAATTTAATTTCTTATCTCCAAATATTATATACTATTATAAATACTTGTATATATTGGATATATATTATATATATGATATCTAAATCCTTAATATAATTATAGACATAATGAATATTTTACCACATGAACAACTTGTAATTATAATATGTCCATTTTTGACTCACATACCAAATATCGACAAAACGACCATTATTAACTTAAATGATTACATAATGTTTAAAACATGGTAATAAGTGATTTGAAAGGAATGATGAACATGAAAAAGGTTCTTAATAATTTATAAATAAACATTAGTTTATTATTCAGGAGATTAAAGAATGAACATGTCAAGTCAGAGATGAGGTAAGGGACTTCGTCTCAATCTCTTTTCATTGAGGAATATTTTGTTTTATACACGCCTTTCTTTTATAAACAGTATAAACGCATCTGAAATTTCATTTCATTTAAATGGATTATTTTTCTATGAGGAATTTTACTAAATGAAAAAAATAATGATTCTTTTAACATATGTGGTGACAATGACCTTTTCCACAATCTCGAGTATTATTTGATCTTTTTGCTTCCTTAACGAGCTGCAATGTTTTTAAAAGGAAAATAAATACCGTATAATATGTTACGCAATTTGATATTGAAAATGGTTTTGACATTGGATTTGTTATATCAATATATTTAAATGATATATTTTGATTAAAATGTTTATATTTGTTTAATGTGATATACATATGTTATGGTTTTTGGCCATTGTTATGTCTACGGGTGGTTCCATGATAAACCTATGGCAGGTGAGCCTGAGATAACTCTCCAATGCATTTGGTAATGTGATAGAGGTAAACATGAATGTTTATCCTAAGAGATTTAGGGAATATACTGTGATGGGTATTCCAAGTGTAACTCCCTATGTAGATGTGAAAGTTACAATGTAAGTATCTTATGGATTCTACAAGTTACTTTTATGATTTATATTTACTATGTAAATATCATGATTTCATGATTTATGTTAAAGATATTATATTATGTATGTATTGATGAAATAATGTTTTATTTCTTTTTTTTATAACCCTTACTGTTCTTTTTATGCTCATCCCATGTTTTGAAATGTTTTTCACATGACTTAAAGATAAATAAGGTCAAGGATGGGATCAAAGAAAAGTCATGCTGTCTAAAATGTGGGACTAGACATGAATATTTTTTTAAGTGTTTTTATTTTATAAAAAAATGGAAACTGATTAAAATTGTCTACCTTGTAATTTTGAGATGTAATGTAATAGTTATGGCCTAATTCTATAAAACTCTAATCATATAATGATCCTCAATTTGAATTATTCATTTAATTCAATATTTTGTAATGTTTAAGGTTTGGTCCTTATAATAGATTCTTCCAAATGTAAAAAGACCTCAATCTTGTTATCTATTTTTTTCCTAGTATTTTTATATCTTCTAACATATGATAGAAGCATAAACAATTGAGAATCCAATGTTTCCCCCTTTAGATGTATTTTAGAAAAAACTTGGCTGGTATGGTTTTGCATCAATTTTTCCTTTACAATGTTTCATTTCATTCCAAATGAGGGAAAAATGCCTCGTTAGAGAAGTACTAAATTTTTCGACATGAGGAACAAATTGATTACACATTCCACACACATTGTCATGATATTAATACATGTTCTCTCATTCAAATCATTCATATTCTAGAATTTTCTTCATAACATTTTTCATTATATTTTGTACCTTATAACAGCTTTCCCTAGGGTTTTTCATCATTATAGTAATACTTCCCCTTGACTCAAGCCTTGTCCAAGAAAATGAAAATTTAGGTTGAATATTTTTTTGTGTGGTTAATTGATATTTGTAACTTTCTTTTTACTTTTCCATGGAATATTTGTTCTTTGGGAGAAACTTTATTATTTTTACTTATTTTAAAGGGAATTATATTTTTCATTAACCCTTTTAAACTATGAATTACATTTATTTATTGTTGAATATATATAGATAGTTAATACTGTATAAGAAAATGGTGTATCATTAGTTTTAGTAGAAATCTATTTTTTATAACTTCTTTATTTTAAATTTTTAAGTATTTTTTACAAATTATTATTTCTTAAAAAATCATAATTCACCCCTTTTAAGGATTTTCCAGTTTTGAGAAATCTTTTTTAGGACCTACCTATTTCATATTCTAGTAAAAAAAATATCTAACATTTTATTTAACAATATTTTATTATTCTATGAGTTTTACATTAGTATATTTAATTTCCTAAATATATCATTCTTCTATTTAATATTCATCATACATTTCACCTTTATTACTATCTTATCTTGGTTACATTAATAGTTTTCAGATGTTCATTAGCCACAATTCGTGTTCTGATCTTAGAACATATTCTATATATGTTTCTTCACCATATAATTCTTCATTATCAGATGGTTCCTTATGTTTTATGAAATTATCCAAGAAGTTAGTGATTTATAATAGAATATATTCATCTGATGAATTAATTTCAGTCATGTAATTCTCATATACATTACAAATTATGCCCCTTATTGTTCTTACAGAATGAATTATTTTTCTATGCCAAATTTTTTTCCTTTTTATAATTTTCACTCCAGTTGGTAATAATTAATTCATGTTCCCCCAAACTATGATATTTTGGAGCACTATTATCCTTATAAAATATTATGTATATTAGTTTCATTAAAATCTATTTCACCTTTTACATTCTTCTTAGAGAAAGGATATTTCATCCTTTAATAAGTAGTGAGAATTTTTGGAACCTTGTGAATAGAAATAGTTTCTATATCCTCAATAGTTGATATCTTAGTATCAAATCTATTAGTTTAATTTATGACTAATTTTTTATGATAGTTGAATTTCAAAAAAATTAATCAAAAACTTTACTATTACAAACTATTTAGTTATCCCTTATTAAATATTCATATATAGTTTATTAATTTTCCATTTTATATCATCAAATTTACTTCCATGTATTAATTTTTTTTATTCCATAACTTAATAATAATATTGAAAAAAGATTTCAAGTTTACCCCAAATTTATTTAACTGTTTGATGTCCAATTTCCATTGAAATATTGTTTTATAAATTGATTTGAGAATAAAATCTCATGCCTTATCATCATATTTTTTATTTGTATTTTCAATAAAAACTAATTGGATCATCCTTCTATCTTGGTTTCAATATAACCGTTTTTTCATCCACAACTTCTATGACTAGTGAAATAAGATAGGGTATCATCATATTCTCCCAACCATTATTGTTCATTCCATTAAAATTATGATGTTGTCTTCTATTAACTAAATATAAGTGTCTTTGAATATAGAACCACAAAGATGGGGTTTTAATCGTTAGTAATATTATTACGATTTACTTCACCTAGAAATATACATCTAAATTTTTATAATGATTCAATTTACTTGAATTTATAGCTCAGCCTCAACCATAAGCAATGATAATAAATATAAATACCCAAGCACATTGCTTTATGAGGTTTGGTCTCAATGTGTGTACCTAGTTATTTTTTGTGTTCAGAATCACCGAATATAAAAATTATCCACTAATATCTATCTTATATACAATAGTTGGTAGGGAAAGAATCAACCTTATCCCAAATAATGGTGGAAAAGAATCACCCTTACCATTATTATTTTGGTTATTAAAAATTAAAAAATTTCCCTCCACTAAACAATGAATGATCTCTTGAAACTATGAATTCTTTAGCATTAATTATAATATTATTATGATTGAATATATAAGAAAAAGATTATTTTTATCAAAACTAAGACATTTGGATCTTTTCATAAAAAAATCATTTCATAAGTTCTTTCTTTTGGAACATGGATCTTCTAGAACTCCTTATAATATTCCTCCCAATAACTCACATTTTCAATATCTTCAACAACCACCAAAATGTGTATGGGACCCCATTATATAATCATACTTTCTCTAATATATAATAAAATAATTAAAACATAAATTTTTAATTTCCTTCTTTAACATTTCATAATTTGAACACCATCAAAACTACTGAAGTCATTTGAGTCAAAATTCTTTATACAAATTTCCACAAATCTTGTATTTAATTAATATTGAAAATAGTCTTTAAAAAACATGATTAATGAATGATGAATTTCTAGATTAGTATCACCCAGATTATTATAACATCACAAAATTAATTGTAAATTTATTTTATAACTTCTTCAGAAAAACATATAGAAGTTTTTTTAAATATTTTTTCTATAGACTCCTTTCAGTACAACTCTTCTACAACTATTACATTTTTTGATCTTATATTGAAAACCTAAAGTTTCTTCACTGAAGATCATTCTATTCCAATAATTACTTATCTGGTTACATGTTTATTTGGATCTATTGTGTCTATAAAATTCTTTACGAATAATTTGAAAATAAAATCATAGGCTCATGTTTCTTGATCTGGAAAACTTTTTCAAGAAATTTCAATCTAGAAAACTGATTTTGGAAAACATTTTCCTATTGAATCTTGATCACCCATATCATAAACATTCAAAAATACTAACTTATTCTATCAATTTCTCTTTCTAATTGTCTATCTAATGAATATTAGAAATCTATCTATCCTATTGAGTTTTTTGGGGTCTCTCTCTGATGTTATTTGTAAAAGACTCTCTGATGGGCTTCATATTTTCATGTTTGATGAGCATAAAAAATATTACATGATAGAAAAGGAATGTATCATTATGGTATAAATATAAATATTTCTATATATGAAGTATTTTTTATGTCATTAATAAATACCTATCTGATCATTCTGTTTCTAATCAACTCATTCTCATAACATTCATACTTTATTGTCTGACCATAACTTGTAACTTCACCCCTTCATTGCTTTAACTTTGTATATCCACAAATATATTTTTATAAAATTATATTTTGATAAGGAATCATAATTTAAAGTATATAAAACTTTAGGTAATGAAAAAACTAAGCTATAAATGGGATTATCTTCATTATGTTTTGAAGCATTGAGGAAAAAAATTTAATCATCTAACATAATATCCAAACCTTCCAAAAATGTTCTTATCAAAAAATTTTCATGAATAATTCTTTCATAATATTCATTCTAGACATGTTCATCCAAAAAATGGTGGCCTTAATTATATTAAATATATATATTCAATATAAATTCAAAATATATATTTTTTTATGCTGACAACAAAGATATTATATTCAACAAAACTATGCGTATTTCACTTCAACATGTTTAGTATACTAATCTAGTCTATCGAATATGGTAAATGTGGGTCTTTATATATTTACCAAGTTTTCTTATCCCACATCACATGAAAATCTAAAACAATATTGTTTTCCTACAATACCCATGTTATCCTCTTTAATTCCTATAAAACACATCATCCTAAATTAATCTCTCATTTTGAAACCACTTTTCAAGATGCAACACAACAAGGACTCCTTCCAAGTCAGGGTTGTGATTATTATTTCCCCCAAATACTTCCTCTAATAGTACATGGGTTGGTGACTAGAACCAATTATATTTAAAATATGACATTAGAATAATTACCCTTTATAATCCCATGAAAAAAATAAATCTTCCTGTAAAAACCCAAACACAGTATAGAATAATTCAAAACAATCGAACAATATAAAAATTATCATGTAATGTATAATAATCCCATGTAGAAATAATAATCTCAAAATTTAGTTCCTTTAAAATAAAACCACTCTTAAGGGACCTAATGATTCTTCTAATATTCACGCCCCACCATGTTATGTGTTAATAAGGTTCATCATGATTTCTATCATCATCCAAAAAATATAGAAAAAATATCACATATAAGTTGGCATGAGTATAATGTATACTCAGTGGGTTCCTCCCTAGGAACTCACATGTCAAGGTGGAATATTCATAATAATGAATCAATGAATTTACAGTGTAATAATCATATAGTCACATATCAGATCATATATAATCACATTTTACTATAATTTATGTATATAAAATTATGAAATATTATAAGAATAATCAATCATAAAAATATGAAAAAAATTCTCCCACATTAACTTACCCAATAATCTAGTTTTCCTCATGTCATAAAATCATATATCCTATTATGCTTATCCCCTATAATATCCATATACCACCTCATACCATAATCTAAAACCAATGATCCAACAACCATGTATATTCCATCATCAAACACTAACCACAAGTTACACTAAAAGGGAGATCTAGAGAGGGAGTGTAGAAAACCACCCATTTCCACCATAGCATGAATGTTGGGAGTTCATTTAATAAGAATTATTATATAGTTTTTAGATAGTTTATCTTTCTTGGGTGGTGGTGCTTAAAAATCATGAATTCCACTTCAACCATTACCGAAAGAATGTATACTATGATATATTATACATTCATATCCAAAAAAATGTTTCCTACTCCCACGAAGACCATCTATCCCAAACCAGAACATACATTGTATAAATATTAAAATTTATCCCTTCATTTAAAAACTTATAATGATTCTATATATATCTATAAAAATTTAGTTTAAAAAGTGTCAATATTTATTATCCGCTTCATAATAATTTCATAATTCACCACAAACCTTTTTAGAAAAGTATAACCTATTCATTTAATGTTATATATCCTTTCCATTTTAGGTGATCTAATTTATTCATTCAGTTTATATCAAGGTCACATATATCCTCATCGATCTAACAGTGTCAATCGTACTAAATGTTCTAATCAATATCAAATCACCAAAAAATCAATATTACTAAATATATATTGTCATTTTTTTTACTATATCATCATGAAAAGGATACTAAATTAAATAATACATATCAAATCAAACACACATCCCTAAAATTTTTCCAAATTAATTTATATAATTAAATTACATTCATCTACTTTATCAATGAATCTAAAAAATGATAATTCCACATTAATAATAATTAAATATAGAATGTTCTTTATATCACCTATCTCAAATGACTAAATAAATCATTATATCATTAAATAATGATTCATAGGTATGAGGATCCCCCATTATCATAAATGAATCAAAGTGAATCTATAAGTAATCTATCCCATATTGAATTCTCATTGAAAGAATATTTTTACTATTGTCCATTGAACCCCATGGATGTATAGAATAGACATGAGGAGGAGGTATTGATGAAATAATGACCTTTATTTGAGTATATATAGTCTAACTAATGGTTCCAATTACATCATACATGCACCCATGATTTCCTTAGAGACTCCATTGTTGTATAGAGTCTCTCGAAGAATAAGATAATATTAACAAAAATAGGGAGAGCTGATCAAATTTATAAATAATTATAAAATTAACCAATGAGTGTGAAATGTTATATATTATGGAATAATTTAGTCAAATAAACAAAAATAAGAAAAAAACCACAAAACAACTCCATGAAAATATCTTTGGTCATTTTATCTTTAAATTAAATGGTTTCCATGTTCATTGATGTGCACTATCACTTCATACATCACAATTTCTTCAGATTCCGGTTGACATGAAATTCATAGCAAATCAAATTTTATCCCCTAAATTAATTACTTAATTCATTTAAAATTTTAGATAAAATCAAAAAAAATATTATGGTGGGGATTATAAAAGTATTGAAAACTAAAACTTCATGTTACATCCTAACATTCCATCTCATTATGAAAAACCTTAACACTATAAAAGCTCCCATAAATAACTATAGAATGACATATATAACTATGTCTAATAGATAAAATTATATTTTAATTCATGCATTTAAATATCATGTGGAAACACCTTCCATTTAATCTAATACTTTATAAAATCTATTCACTACTAGAAGAGAACACGATATAATTTCAGCAATAATTTCTTCTTAATTTTGTTATGTTTAATTTTTTAGAAACTCATATTTCATCATCCACTTCCTATCCAACATCCAAAAAACACAAAAATGATGAAAAATTTGGGCATTCATTTTTCATTTTTTAATTATTCTTTTCCTTTTGGATCTATCACTGGTGATTTTGTTATGGAGATGATTTTTTGAGGATTTTATATATCCATTATAATCCTTGAATAATGATTTTTTAGTTTTTTTGATAAATAATGGTATTACTAAGGGATTTGGTTAGGTTGGATTATGAGTCACTGATGTAGGGTTTTTTAAGACCTCCCTTATAAAGTATATTCCCAATATTAAGTGGTGTTCATTCAAATAAAAGTAAATGTTCTTGTATAATCAATTTTTCCAAACCAAAATTTTTTAGGTTATAAATCCCTCATAAAATGGTTTATTATTATAATAATGTGAAATTTTTTCTATATACATAAAACATGTTAGATATGTTTTTATTTATAAAAATGATGTTTTGTTGTAATTTTTTCTTATGTTAGATTTAAAAAATATCAATTTTACTCATGTAAATATCCCATAATATCTCATTACAATATATAGTATTGTAAAATTTTCTTTTCTCTCAAAATATTTTTTATTTATTTTATTTTTGTTTATTTCTATATTTTTTTTGTTGGTTCTGTGTATTTATATTAAATGTTATGTTTAAATGTTCCTTTTCTGTTTTAAAATTTAATGTATATATGTTTATATTTTATATAATTTATTATAATTGAATATTCTATGTTTTTTGCCTATATATTGTATAAATTATCAATGTTCTCTATTAATTTATGTTATGTTTTAATATTTTACCATTTTTGATTCGTATTTTCTCAGCCTACTTTATATTTTCCATGTTCTAATTTATTCATTTCAATGTGTTCTTTGTGTGTGATATGTAAATGAGAAAAATGTATTCTCTGAATACATATATTCATAATTTTTGTTATTTAATATATGTCCAAAATGTTATGTTTATTATATTTTTCAATTAAATATTGAACTTATGATATATTGATTAAACATCAATACTATTTACAGTTAATTAAACACTAAACATTTATTTTTCTTATCCAACCATCTTATTTTTTATTATTTGATGTTTTTTGATTTAAATTTATTAATTTATTTTTTATTTTTTATGTTTATTTTCATTATATGAGTTATAACAATAATTTTAATTTACACCTTTTCTATTATGGAATTTAAAATTGAATCCCTACATTGAATAATTTTTTTTGTAATGTGTGTTTTCTATATATGATCTATAAAAACTATATTGATTTATATCTTTTTAATGGTGTTAATAAGTTCATCCTCAAATTCATAACATATGTTCTTTATTCTATATTCTATTTTTAAAATCTACTAAAATTATTTACAAATATCTAATATTGGGATTTATTATTAAAAGTGTTATATGTTCAACGTATTATAATTAGAATTTTTCTAACATATTTTATGTAAATGAATATATTTTTTAAATACCCAAATATAATTTCACTAAATGTAAAATGTTTTGTGAATAATTATATGTTTCATTAAAAAACATTTGTATAAAATTATTTTGTGAAAATTTATATTAAATATTTAGGAAAATTTCAAAATAAATGTGTTATATTATATGAATATATAAATATATATATATGAGACAAATAGAAAATTTTAATACAAATGATCTATTTTCTACAAAGGCATATATATTCTGTGAAGAAAAAAAATATTTTTCTACAACAGTTATGTAAATATTTATATACAGATGTTATGTATTAAATTAAGAAATATATATTCTGTGAATATTCTTATTAAATGTATTGTGGATATTAATTTCATAGTATTATATATCCCAAGAAAATGAATGTTTTGTGAACATTTATATATGTTGATATATATAAAATAAAAACACAAAATAAATTATTATATGACATTTTTTATACACAGAGATTAAATGTTCTATAACTCTATATTTTTGTCTATTAGGATCAAATAGAAAATATTGATATAGGGGTGAGATGTTTTTTGTTTCAGAACATGTTCTGTACTATGTAAAATAACTATAGACTGCAGAACTATTTTTACTAGAACATGTTATAGAGTGAGGTTATGTCTTTTTCATGACCAGTCCCTCAGTGCCCATGTTGTGATTACCAAATGCCCGCCTTCCATAGACTAGGGGCTGGTGAATAGCACGAGAAAGGAATATCCCAGAAAGGGAAGGCATTGCCTTTAAACCTGTACACCCATAGGCCAGGAAAACTACAAAAAGAAAACTTCAAAAGAAAATAAAAATATTTTAACCCCCACAAAGTACCACCACAAAGTGTAAAGTCTATAAACTAGAAGTAAAGGGGCAAGAATTCAAGCCCAATGTAAAGGAAAGTACAGTAGAAGAAAAATTTTTTCCAGAGGTTGTCTGCCAAGGATCCAACCAGAATGGTAGGTACATATCTCTCTCAGATGTCACTACAGAACACCATGTCTATAGATCCACCTTCGAGCATCCTCTAGCCTTGGATCCCCAAGTCCCAGTCAAAGTTTTTCATCATCTACACAAGACACAACAGGTGCAAGGGAAGCCCATGTAAGGGTGAGTATACAAAATACTTAGTATGGAACTAGAGACCCCCAATGTTATATCAGTATTCCAAAAAGGAAAACACCATAAAAGAAATAACATATAGGTAATACCCCCATGCAAGATCTCAAACACATATCACAAAGTAAAAGACACAGATCACATCAGGTAAAACATAAGTACGCAAGTGAAGATGATCAGTCGTAAAGCAAGATCATATTTTTCTTTTGAGAGGATATTCTTCTAATCAACATAGGTCTGTTGGGTGCTGATCCCTATAGGGTTTCTTGGTGCTGATCCACATAGGGCCGCTTGGTGCTTATCCACACAGGGTCACTAGGTGATGAGCCACACAGGGTCGCCAGGTGCCGACCCACATAATGTAACATCCCAGGTAAATATAGAATATTAAATTTTCATATGTATTAATATTTTTAAATTCATTAGTAATTTTACTTTAAAGTGTATTCTATGTTCGATGGCTTACCTGATACACAACAACAATTTTCTCTGAAATCTTACGTTGCACACAACGTTGGGCCATACTGATAAATAATAATATAATATTTTCTTAAACGGTAGTTAACACCTATTTGTTGTAATGGAAGGAATGAACAAGACTAACTAAAAAATGATTATATATGTCTATTAAATGTTTTTACATTTATCTAATAAAATATAGAGGCTTAAAATAAGAAAATAATTTGATTTTAAGAATAAATACTCTAATATGCACTAAAAGGTCAATTTACCGCCTTTTGATGGTGATCTCTCTTTAAATAAAGTTTTGGTCACTTTTATATATTTTATTTGAAAAAAATGAAATTATTATTTAGAATTGAGACATAAAAATTTAGTTTGGGTAAATTTTTTTATTTTTTTAATAAACTTCATTTTTTAATGAATAGTGAAAAATACTGTATTTTAATTCCAAACCGCCTTTTAATCTAAATTATTTATATGGCTAGATTATCTTTTTAATTTTTTTAATTTTTAATTAGATTATATTTTTACCTTATAATCCAATGTTGGTAATTGGGTGTAATTTCACTTTGATATTCGACATAAACAAGTGTCAATCTTTTGGTAGTTATTGTTTCTCAAAAACCATGTTTTTTTTTAAAACAAGAATTAATTTTACATTAATTAATGAAACTTCTATGTTGTTAATTTGGTAAAATAGACATCATTTTTGAATTCAGAATATTAAATATATCTTAGGCTTAAATTTTGGTACTTTTCTGAAAAAAATCAATTTTTGATGAATAGTGAAAACACTGAGTAGTAGTTAAAAGGGAGACTTTTTCATTTAAATGAAATTTTACTGCTTTTGTGAATTGAATTTGAAAAATAATACATACAAGGATATTATAATTAAGTAAAATTTGGTTCAATAAGATGAAATTAATTTTTGGTGAACAGTAACTTTTGACTTTTATATACTGCGGTTAAAGGCAAATAGGGTAATCCAAGGTAAAAAGAATATTATAATTATACAATGTTAATTTAAAATTTTTTCTACCTTTATTGGAAAAGTCATGGCCGACCATGGGCATCCTTGATTCGATTTTGGGACCCCATGGAGACACATGGGAGTGATAATGACACTTGATAATAATTAATTTAAATTAAAGACAAAAATGAAACAAAGAAATATCTTTTAGTAAATCAATTTTTACATGGGGTTATAAAAGTTATATTTTATAATAAAAATATTAATTTTAAATATATAAAAAATTTCTACATCATGTGTCTTTTTATTTATAATTTTTCGACCTCAAACAAATCAAATTATTTATGACACAAAAATGATGCAGTATTTACCTCATTAATAAATGATTTAAAGAAATAAGATTTTAAATATTAAAATAACATCCAAAACCTGAACAATTATTATTGGATTAATTTATTTATACCAGGAGTAATTGTATCTTAAACTATAAGTATTTTTGGACCTTTAGAAACCAAAAATCAGTATATAATAAAATAATATTTTCACACTTTGCTAAAGAACACATCCTCTCCCTTATAAAAAGCCCTCACTTATAACCCATTCCTCACACCTATAAATCCCCTTGTCTCATCCAAACCTTGCCCAAATAATCTCCCATGTTATCTATCTTCCTCTTATAAGCATTACCTTAGGCACAAGGCACTTCAATAAGTCCTTTTGGTTCAAACCAAAGGGAGTTACCTGAATTAAAGGTAATGATTTCTCTTATATTCTTTACTATTATTTTACTTCTCTTACACTAAACACTTTTTATTCCTTTAATTTATAAAAAAACAGTATCTTATGTATACTAGGATTTATTTATGAGAATGATTCAAACTACACTTACACACACCTCTATCTAATAGGTAAAGAATATACTGTTTCTGTGGACGACGATCTACTGCCTCACGAAACGATGATTGTTCAAATATCTCCTACCGCATCTAATGGTGGCCATTATGATGGAAATGTATTTATATATTATATATATATATATATATTATGATTATTTTTTCTTTATTATTCTGTATTTTTTTCATTTATATCATACCTTAATGGTTTCCATCATGAGTAAACGTGATAATTCCATTTGAGGAAGTACGGACTACCGCCCCCTCAAAGTGATATGACATGTTCATACCATACGTGGGACATATAAAAGGATGGAGTTATTAAAATTAAATATGATATTATACTGGAAATATAATATAACTATATATCCTTATGTTTTCATTCAATTGACATAGGAAATTGAAATTAAAGTAGCGTTCATGCATACGTACGACTTACTGTCTCCATGAACAATACATTTCATTTCTTATCTCCAAATGTTATGTATTGTTATAAATACAGATATATACTAGATATATATGATATATATTATATCTAAATCATAAATATCATTCTGGAGATAATGGAATCTTGACCACATGGACAACTTGTAATTTATAAGCTGTTCATTTTTTAGTCAAGTACCAAATATTGACAAAACGACCATTATTAGCTTAATTGATTACATAATGTTTATAAAATTGTAATAATTAATATAAAAGGAATAATAAACTTTAAAAAGGGTTCTTAATCATGTATAAATTTACTTTACTATATTATTCGGGAAGAACAAGGAACAAACAAGTCAATTCGAACACGAGGTAAGGGGTTTCTTATCTCACTTTTAATTCTGTGAGATTTCCATTATTCACCACTAATTTAATACATGTGGTGTATTGTGAACTGATATTTGATATATATTATAATTATTATCTCTATATTTATTGTAGTTTTTTTATTAATTTGGTAGTTATTAACTTTGGTTCATAAGACTTGATTGATTATAACGAGATAATGGGTTTTCATCTCACTTTTTATTCTCATGAGATTCATACTATATTTACCACTATTTCCTTTTGTGTTGTGTATTCACTACCCATGATTGTATTCTTTGTATAATATACTTTAATTTATGGGTATTTTCATCTTCATTGTATGATCTTTTTTTCATGGGGTTTATGTTTCGTAAGTTACCAAATCGGTAAGGGAACATTTCACCCACCTTTTTTTGAAAGACATCTTTCTGTTATGTAGTTAATTTACATCTTCTTATGTTGGGATATGTCCTTCTATATAATTATAGAATTAAAGTTTATTTCCAAGTGATGAGATACCCTTTTCTCTCTCATCAACTTATTTTCTAAATTTTAAAGTGATGATGTTAGGCTACCGAATTTCTGTAAGAGAACTTTTTAACCCAATTTAAATTATTTCGGTTAAACTTATACTTCTCGATTATGTCATATTACAAATATGTGTGAATGACCTCTAATAGTTTCAATCTTAACATCCACTAATATTGAGTGTATTATTATTTTTCACACATAATTATGTAATTGATTTATCCTTAATCTAAAAATATTGTCCTTGTAAGGGATTTCTTCTCAATATACATTCCCTTGAGTCTCTATTGTTTTTATGCGCCAATTAACTTTTATATGGTGTATATAATTCCCTTGGGAATATTATATCATGAATATCATTATTCTCGTGATATTATGATTTTTTATTATTCTATTCTTCAATTATGTTTTGTCAAGTGTTTCTCAAGTTTTACTAGACTCTTTAACTAAAAAATAATATTAAAATGTTTAATGAATTATTCTTATAAATATTTCTCTTTAATTTCCATGTTTTCAAAAAAATAGTATTTATTTATATGGGCATTAATTTTTTAAAATTTTAATTCATTTAAAATCATCAAAGTGGTATGGGACTGTTTGATTCAAAAATATCTTTATTAAAGGTTTTAAAGGGTTTTTAAAATGGTTTGATTACGCATTGATTATGTCAATATCTTAAAATGATATATTGTATTTTCAATGAGGAAATGTTATTAGTGAAATTTTTTAAATTTACAATATCTTATGTGTTATGATTTTATAATGGTACATGGACATTTCACGGCTGGCTACGTGATTAACCAAATGACGGGTGGTGCCATGATAAACTAGGATGGGTGGTTACGTTATAACCTTCAATGCATTGGGTAAGGAAGTATGGATATTAAATTTAGTGATATGGGTGGAAGTATACCATATGGTAATTCTATTTAAGTATGTTTATGTCCTGAGTTATCTATATATGTTTTCTATTCTTTCTATGGGTTTTATGATATTCTTTTTTTACAAAAGGGTAAACAATGATATTTTATTTAGAGAAGAGTATTTAATACATCATAAAGGAGCAAAAGTTTTACTTATGATAAAGTATTCATGGCTTACTTATTTTTTTGAAAAGAAATATTTTTTCATTATTTGGGTATCTCTTACTGAGATTTTTTCTAATTCCATGTTTTTGAAATGTTTTTTCACAGGACATGAAGAGAAATAAAGACAAGGATGTGATCAAGGAAATGTCATGAGGTCTAAAACATGGAACTGGACATGTTTGTTTTTAAGAGGTTATATTTTATGAAAAAAATGGATACTGAGTAGTAGTTTCTACTTATAATATTAAAGCTGATATGTAAGTGTTATAGCTTAATTATCTAAAAATCTAATCCTGAAAAGATCCTCAAAGTTAATTTTGATTTAACTAATGATTATGAAGTGTTTATGTCCAGGTCCTTATAGTTGGTATTAGAGGTTAGTTTATATAACTTTAGAGGTCAGGGTGTTCATTAAGCACAAGTGACATTAACAAAATTGTTAGTATTTTAGAAAGGTTCATAGTTATTTTAGATAAAGTGAATGATATTAAGATAACATGAATAAGTATATCTTAGTATTCACCCTCATCATAAGATATTATATGATTATTTCACCGATATACTAACACTGACCTTTTTGGTTTTAGTAAATGGATGGATCTAGAAGGAACCAAAGTAACAGTGGACGTGATGAAAACTATGATGGTTTTCTGAATGAGAATTATAATGAAATGGGAGCTACAATGAGAACTCTTGTGGTTATTATCAACCAACTATATGGAGTCATGATTTACTACCAGTACCATGTTGATTTTTATAAGGAATCATATTTGCGATAAACATATCCCTAAATAAGTTCATGGAATAGTCATAAAGGTAAGTATATTAAAAAAAACTATGTGTCAAGGATGTGGAAAGAAACACATCGAAACTTTTTTCAATGGAATGAGAAGTTACTATAGATGTGGAAGTGAAGGTCATAAAGAAAGAACCTGCCATGGAAAAAGGAAGCATCCAATTGACTCTAGGAAAGGGAAAGAAGTTCTTTCTGAGGGATCAGTTGAATGTTTTAAATGTGGTGTGCATGGTCATTATAAAAACAGATATCCTATAAAGAAGGTTCTAGAATGGGATCCCTAGGATCATAAAAATATATGATTACCAGTACCTAATTCTATTCCAATTGAGGATAGGGAAACTTAAAATGACCAACGAAAGGTACTGATTATTTCTTGACTTATGTTTTAATATTATTGAATCTTAGGATATGATTCATATTTTGTTTTTAGGAAAGAAGTATTTTAGAATAAGATAGAAATGAATGGTCAATGGATCATGAAAAAAGTTGAATGAGTAAGAATTTAACATATAAAGGATTCAAGAGTTATGGTAAATTTTAGGATGATGAAATACTTAAAAGTATTAAGGGTCTTTTGATGATGGTATTACATTAGAAAACTATTTACATTATGTGTAACCCTGATGTTTCATATAAGAAAATTTTATTCATGGAATAATTATCTTTTCCTTTATAGATATAGTTATAAAAAACCATTTGGGTTTATATGATCTTTGAGTTTGAGGCAATTACAGGTTAATACCTTTTGGGATGCAAAATGAAAGTTATTAGATAAAATTTGTGGTTAAAATTTGTTGTGGTTATTTTTGATGAATTTATATCTTTTTGGGAATGTTATATAATTATATAGTTTTTGAAAAAGGACAACACTCAGACCGCGTAACAACCTGTCGTGTCGGACAAAGCTGTAAAAATCAAACCCACAACCAAAGTGCGATTGGGATATATCACCAACCACAGGACTACGTGATGTACCGGATTATTATGACAAATTTATTTTAGTTAGATGATTTTATGAATCAATAATAAGTTGATTTTGTGTTATCTATAAAAATGACTAACCTATCATAGAGAATATGTGATTTGGTTAATTACACTTCACTATGAGACTTTTAGAGTAGTCAATGTTATTTGGAGATAAATGTTAAGATTTATCATGGAAGACTATGTGATTAAAACCTTATGAGTTTTGGGTTTAAATCTTAGTTTGGATTATTTTGAAATATTTTAAGGAATTTGTTTTATTGAATGGTCTTTCTTGAACTTTGGGTACTTTTTGTTGAATTTTAGAGATTAAGAGTAGTTTTTCTTTTTCTAAAGGATTTTAATTTTTTGGGTATTATCTAATCTCCCACTTACCATTTTGGATTTGGTTAAGTTACAAAGACATGGAAAATATAGAGTTCATCTTTTGTGGATTATGTGATTCTCTCAAATTTTATTATAGCACTTTTAATGTGAACAAGTCATCCTCAATAATCATCGTTTGGAGAAAATATGATTTTGTGTTATAAATCTAGTAAAGGATGAATGTATAATGAACAGTAAGTATTTTTCCTTATGTTTTTATTTAATCTCATAAATATATTCCTCAATAGAATGTATCCTAAAACAAAAACGTTGTCTGTTAACTTTTTCTACTTGGGAATCAATGTCTGTTTAAACCATCACAAGTTTTTGATTTTTTAGTGGTTAACTTTATCCTAATCATGTTTTTTATCACTCTCCATAAGAACATGATGGTTAGTTTTCTCCTCCATATACATGTTTTCATGGAATGCTAGTATTTGTTTTCCCGAGTAACCTTTGTACTTATCTTCCATTATTTTAAAGTGATAGTTTTATTGACTTTTTTTCTGATGTGGGGCTTTCAATAAAGATTTCGAGCCCAATTTTAAAATAGTGAGGACGCAATTTCTAAATGGGGGAAGGATGTAACGCCCCATGTAAATAAAAAATATTACATTTTCATATTTATTAATATTTGTAAATTAATTATTAATTTTAATTTAAAGGGGATGTTATGTTCGATGGTGTACCTGATACACAACAACGGGTTTCTTTGAAATCTTACGTTGCACACAACGTTGGGCCATACTGAAAAATTATAATATAATATTATTTTAAATAGTAGTTAATTCCTAGATGTTGTAACAGAATGAATGAATAGAACTAACTAAAAAATGATTATACATGTTTTTTAAATGTTTTTACATTTATCTAATAAAAGTTAGAGGCTTAAAATAAGAAAAGAATTTTATTTTAAGCATAAATACTCTAATATTCACTAAAAAGGTAGATTTACCTCATCTTGATGGGGAAACTTCATTAAATCTAGGTTTGGTCACTTTTAAATATTCTATTTGACAAAATAAAATTCTTATTTAGAATAGAGACATCAAAATTTCCTTTGGGTAAATTTTTGGTATTTTTCTGATAAAATTCATATTTAAATGAACAGTGAAAAATATTGTATTTTAATTAAAAACTACCCTTTAATTAATTTATTTATATGGATAGATTATATTTTTAATTGGTTTTCAAATTTAATTTGATTCTATTTTTACCATTTAATCCAATTTTGTCCAGCGAATGTAATTTCACTTTAAAATTGGACATAAACAAGTGTCAATATTTTGATAGTTATTATTTCTTAAAAAACATGTTTTTTTCTTTTGATAGCGGGAATTAATTTTAAATTAATTAATGAAAATTCTTTTTTTTAATTTGGTAAAATACACATCATTTTTGAGTTCATAATATCGAATATATGTTAGGGTTAATTTTTGGTATATTTTTGAAAAAACATCAATTTTTGATGAATAGTGAAAACACTATGTAGAAGTTAAAAAGCTAACTTTCTCAGTTAAAAGAAATTTTAAATCTTCCGTGAATTAAATTTTGAAAATCCTAAATACATGGTTTTTTTTAGTAAGAAAATTTTGGTTCAACAAGATGAAATATTTTTCTGTGAAAATTAAATTTTAACTTTTATTTACCGCGATTAAAGGTAAATAAGAATAATTTAAGGTTAAAAAATATCATAATAATACGAAATTATCTTTACACATGTCTTAACCTTATTGGATGATTCATGGACAACTATGGTAATCCTTGGGTCTATTTTGGGACCCCATGGAGCTACATAAGAGTGATAATGACATGTTATTTTAATTAACTTAATGAAAAGGAAAAAATGATAAAAAAATATCTTTTAGTAAATTATTTTTTACATACTATTATATAAGTCATATTTTAGACTATTAATATTATTTGGAAAGATATATATATTTCCTACATCATGTTTTTTTATTATATTTTGACATCAAAAAAATAAAATTATTTATGACACAATCTCATTAATAAATGATTTAAATAAATAAGATTATAAAGATTAAAAAATATCCAAAACCTGTCAAATTCTTATTTGATGAATTTATTTTGAGCATGAGTCATCTTTTTATTGACTTTAATTAGTTTTGGACCTTTATAAACTGATAATAATTATATAATAAAATAATAATTTCAAACTTTCCTAAAGAACCCCTCCTCACCCTTATAAAATGCCCTCACATAATACCCATTCCTCACACCTCTCAACCCCCTTGGATCATCGAAAACCTTCCCAAATTATCTCTCAAAATCCCTTTATTCCTCCTAGAAGCCTTACCTTAGGCAGAATTCACTTCAAGAATCCATTTTGTTTCAAACCAAAGGGAGTGACCCGAATTAAAGGTAACGATTTCTCTTAAATTCTTATTTTTTTATTTTACTTATCCAATACCTAAACAATTTTTATTTAATTATATTATAACAAAAAATGTATCTTAAATATACTAGTATGTTTTTATGATAAGTATTTTAACTACACTTACACACACCTCCATCTAATTGGTTAAAAACATACTATTTCTGTGGACGGTGAACTGATGCCTCATGAAATGATGATAATTCAAATATCTCTTACCGCCTCTCATGGTGGCCATTATGATGGAACTATATTTATATATGATATATATATATATATATTATTTTTATTTTTTGTTATGATTATTTATTTTTTTCATTTATAGCATACCGTTATGGTTTCCTTAGTGACTAAACACGATAATTCCATTTCAGAAAGTGCAGACTACCACCCCCTCAAAGTGATATGAATCATTCATAAAATACATGGGACGTATAAAGGATGAAGTTATGGAAATTATATATTAAATTATACTGGAATAATTATATAACTATGTATCATTATTTTTTCATTCAATTAAAATACAAAATAGAAATAAAAGTAGCGTTCATGTGTACGTACGTCATGCCGTCTCCATGAACGGTGTATTTCATTTCATGTCTCCAAATGTTATGTATTGTTATAAATACACACACATATATATATATTATATATATATGATATCTGAATCATGAATGTCATTCTGGAGATAATGGACTCTTGACCACATGGACAACATGTAATTATATGGTTTTCATTTTTTACTCAAGTACCAAATATCGATAAAACGACCATTATTAACATAAATGATTACATAATGTTTATAACATTGTAATAAGTGATATAAAATGAATAATAAACATGAAAAATGGTTCTTAATCAACTATAAATTAACTTCACTTTATTATTATGGAAGAATAAGGAACAAACAAATCAAGTCAGACACGAGGTAAGAGGTTTCTTATCTCACTTTTACTTCTGTGAGATTTACATTGTTCGCCACTTATTTATTACATGTGGTGTATTGTCCACTGAAATTTGATATATATTATCATGATTCTCTTTATATTCATGGTATTTTGGGATTCATTTGATGTTTAATAACTTTGGTTCATACAAGTCGATTGATTATAACGAGGTAATGAGTTTTCATCTCACTTTTTATTCTCGTGAGATTCATACTATATTTGCCACTATTTCATTTTTGTGGTGTATGTACTGACCATGATTTTATTTTTTGTATAATATACTTTAATTTATGGGTATTTAAATCTTCATTTTATGATCTTTTTTGTCATGTATGTTTCGTAAGTTACCAAATCGGTAGGGGAACCATTCACCCTCTCTTTAAAAGACTTATTTTTGTAATATATTTTAATTTACATATTCTTATGTTGGGATATGATCTTATATATCCTTATTGATTTAAATTTTATGTCCAAGTGATGGGATACCATTTTCTCTCTCATCAAATCATTTTCTTAATATTAAAGTGACGTCGTTATGCTGTCGAATTTCTATAAGGGAACTTCTTTACCAAATTTCAATTATTTGGGTTAAACTTATACTTCTTGATTATGCTTTTTTATAAATATGTTTGAATTACCTCGGATTATTTCACACTTAATATCCATTTATAATGAGTGTATTCTTATTTTTCACACATAATTATGTTATTGATTTCTCCTTAATCTAAGGATACCATATTTATAATTGATTTTGCCTCAATTTACAATCCCTTGAGACATCATTGTTTTTATGCGCAAATTCACTTTTATATGGTGTATATACTTCCCATTGTAATATTATATAATGAATATCATTACTCTCATGATATTATACTATTTTTATTATATTCTTCAATTATGTTTATTCAAGTGTTTCTCAAGTGTTACGAGACTCTTTAACTAAAACATAATTTTAAAAGATTTAAAGAATCATTAATGTAAATATTTTTCATTAATTTTCATGTTTACAAAAAAAATGTATTTATTTATATGGACATTAATGTTTTAAAAAATTAATTCTTTTAAATGCTTCAAAGTGGTATGGGAGACTTTGAATCAAAAATATCTATATTAAATGTTTTAATTGGTTCTGAAAATGATTTTATTAAACATTGATTATGTTAATATCTTGAAATGATATATTGTATTTGAAATGTGAAAATGTTATTAGTGAAATGTTTATATTTACAATATTTTATGTGTTATGATTTTATAATGTTACTTGGACATTTGACTGGTGGTTACATGATAAACAAAATGACGGGTGGTGCTATGATAAACCAGGACGGGTGGTTACGTTATATCATCCAATGCATTGGTTATGGAAGTCAGCTATATAGCTATTCCATTTAGTTATATGTGTGTAAGTTGACCATATGGTTATTCCATTTATGTATGTTTATGTACCAAGTTTTCTATATATGTTATATGTGCTTTCTATGGGTTTTATGGTAATATTTTTGTTACAAAAGGGTAAGCAATGATCTTTTATTTAGAGAAGAGGATTTAGTACCTAATAAAGTTAAAAGAGTATTAATTATGATAAAGTATTCATGGATTACTTTTTGTTTTGAGAAACTATTAGTTATCCTTCATTGTGTATCCCTTACTAAGCTTTTTTCTCATCCCAAGTTTTTGAAATGTTTGTCACTAGACATAAAGAGGAATAGGGACAATGATGAGATCAAGGATATTTCATGATGTCTAAAACATGGAACTAAACATGTTTCTTTTTAAGATATTATATTTTATGAAAAAATGGATACTGAGTAGTAGTTTCTACTTGTAATATTCAAGTTGATATGTAATAGTTATGGACCAATTCCCTACAACTATAAACTTGAAAAGATTCTCAATGTCAATTGTTGATTTACCTCAAGATTATGAAATGTTTAAGGATGGGTCCTTATAAAAAGGTTCACTGGGTGTTGACCCACACAAGATCCCTAAGTGCTAACCCACACAAGATCTCTAGGTGGTTACCCACACAGGGTCTCTAGGGGCTCACCCACACAGGTTCGCTAGGTGTTGACCCACACAGGATCGTTAGGTGTTTTATATCACAGCCAGACACTAGATACCCATGCTTAGCATGCTTGATTTCTGGAGAATCTTCTCCTCAAGCCATTGGTCATTCCTCAAGTACCAAAAAATCCCACATAGAGTAACAAAAATGAACGTCTAGTTGTAAGGGTCTCAACGCAACAGACTACGCGTAGAACGGATGCCCAGCCTCTAAGATATGGGTGTTCTTATAAAAAGGGGAAGGTTGATTTCGAGTATGATCCAACTATCCCATATGAAAAACTTTAACAAAAATCACATAAAGTATCTCAGAAGAATCTTCTCATTCAATGGGTTCTAATTCCACCGATGGTGCATCAATCGGACGCCCGTTTTGAGAGATACGAGTGTTTTAGTGAGACGGGGGATGGTCTGGTCGGGGACCAACCCGACCCAATCTGAGCTGGTTCGACCCAACTCGGATCCGTTCTGGCCTGCGCTTTGTCCAGTAGGGAAAGTCCTGCTAGGAAGAGTAGGTCCTGCTTGAGGGGGTGGCCCACACCCTGCTCGGTCCGCTGAGGACAGACCGGTTTGTCGGCCTGGCGGGGATGCTGTTGGGAGCCGCATCTTGCTGATCTGCGGCCCAAGAATGTAGGGCCTCCTCTTCATGTTGGTCAAAAGACCACAATCCACCATGTGTTATGACACATGTGGTCCCTGATGCGGCCGATTGGTCGTGTCCTCCATGTCACCCAGGGACTGAGTTCGAGGTTTGACTCAGTCAATGCGGCGCCAGCGAGGCGCTGCGAGTCTCTCGTGTTTTAGCCATCGTTGTTCACATGGGGCATACTGGACATTGGCTGCTACCTCCACATGAAATAGGTCAGAGTTGCACAATCATGTCATTGCAAACCTCTGCCTCCACGGCACCCCAATGGGTGCCCCGCCCCCTCGGCCCGTAGCCGCTGCTGGCATGCTGAAGGTTTCATCTACGGGCCACCAGAGTTTCTCTAGTGGTCTGTTTCTCAATCATTCTATGCCAACAGAAACATGAGGCTTCCACATTCACTGTGACAGACATTAACTTTCCTTGACTCTCTTTCTAGAACCTCTCCCTGAAGAATGCACGTGCATAGGGGCTCGGGCATTGTTCGTGTCGGCCTTTACACTCTATGTTATAAGTTTAAAAACATGGGGAGGTCTTGGGATAGTAGTTCCATCAATACAAGTGATAATTTAATCATGGATAGTGAAATATCAAAAGAGATCACCCTCCCACAAGAAAACTTGATCTGCTGATTAACTTGTTCTTGGGTTGATCCACGTTCATCATTTGTAATAAGAATGGGAAAAATTTAAATAGTTCAATCTCTTAACTTTCTTGATGTTCAATGCTATAGAATTCCATCCTCGAGGTGATCAAGAGGTCGATGTCATTTCCCACCTCCCTGCTTCATTCTTCAGGGTACGTCAAAGTCTATAACGTTCCACTAGTGTTCATCATTCTTTTTTGGGGATAAAACTCACCAGAGGTTTTTTAGGTAAATACACACAATTTAATTCCCCAATCTTTAACCTTTTAGCTAATTAAAAATGGAAAATTTCATAGATTTTATAGTACGCTGATTCATTTTTAAAATAGAGTAGTGATTAGTCTTCCACAACAATCTATTAAGGGACTTCCTTAATTGTGCCTCGTCATCGCCTCTTCACCGCACTGCATAATCTCCATCTTCCACTCAACGGATGAGAAAAGAAATAAAATACCTTTTTAAAGTTATTTTATTATTTTCTTAAAAGTCCAAAAAATAACTCTTCCACCTAACCCTTACCAGTGAAATTTAACTCTTTTTTAGGTGAATCCCAGTGATATGAGTTCAACGGTTCCCTCAGATGTTTGATCCGGGTAATGGTTCATAAGTTAGAAAACCCAGCTCACGTGTTTAATAAACGTACATTAAAAAAACGTTCAAAATTCCATTCCAGGTTCACCGGGCCTCAGAATTACAAGTTCAAAATTCCATTCCAGGTTCACCGGGCCTCAGAATTACAAGTCGTCAAAGCGTGCAGTCCAGAAATATTTCCATATAATTTTTAAAAAAATTACTAGAAAATTTAGGGACATTACATTCTCCCCACCTTAGGGATTCATGTCCCAGAAATCCAAAACAAGGATAATCTAACAATTTGGGGTACTGAGCATGAATCTGAGCCTTGTGCTCATATGTTATCTCCTAGAGGTTCTCATTCTACCACCGAACATGCACTATAGGAATAGACTGTCCACAAAGGACCCACTCTTATTGGTCCTTTCTCTCCACAGGGAACTCCACAATCCTCACCCCATCGCCAATGTCCATCTCACCCCAGTCGATGACTTGTGATGGATCATACATGTACCTCCGCTGCTGCGACACATGTAAAACATTGTGAAACCAGTGCATCTGTGGGGGAATAACTAGGAGGTACCACACCTCACTTACTCTGTTTAGAATCCATAAATGTTCGACGATCCTCTGAGACAACATATCACCCCAGCCAAATCTCTGCAATCCTAGTTGGGGAGAGACCCAAAGGAAAACATGGTCTCCCTCCTCAAACTCCAAGGGTCTCTGTGTCCTATCAGAAAATGACTTCTACCTAATCAATACAGTCCTCATCCACTCTTGGATAATCTATACCTTTTAAGTAGTTCACATACCAACTCTGGACCCATGAGTGTTGACTCCCATGGGTCTATCTGGTATAGAGGTGATCTTCAAGGCAACCCATACAAGGCCTCAAATGGTTTCATGCCAATGGAAGAGTGATATATATCATTGTACAGAAACTCAACCAGTGGTAAGTGGTCCTCCCAACTACAACCAAAATCTAGGGCAAATGTATGAATAATGTCCTCCATGGTATGTATGGACTACTCCGTCTAACCATCCCTCTGTGGGTGAAAAGTTGCACTCAAGTAAAGTTGGGTCCTAAATGCCTCCTAAAACTCCTTCCATAACTGGGATGTTAAGAATGCATCACGGTCTGAGAAGATCATCTAATGCCCCCCTTAAAGCCTCAAAATCTCCTAGACATAGAGTTGTCCCAATACATCTACTAATCCCTACTCCGGGATGGGTAGAAAGTGAGCTGACATGGTGAGTTGGTCAACGAACACCCAGATAGAATTGTGGCCCCAAGATATAGGTTGTAACCCCAGCAAAAATTCATTGGAGATACCATCCCACTTCCAAGAATTCAATGGTGATATCAACCCACTTCCACTTTGGTACATTGGTGCATCATATGAAATGGATGATGTGATCCCCAACTATCGAAAATCCATCACGAGCTTGTCCTGAGGATATCTGATCACATCGAGCCTCGCAATAAACATTCACAATCTGTGACTCCCAAGCACACTGAAGGAGTGTGGGAGTGATAGTCATATACTAGAGGTGAGTTTCTCTATCATCATCAATGAAATATATCTACATTTTAGCTAACTTCTATGTCGCCTCACTCAGTTTTTGTAAACCAGACCTCCTGCTGAGTGTTTCTGCCACCACGTTTCCTATCACAGGAGTATAGACTACCTCATAGTCATAGTCCTAGAGGAACTCTAGAAATTCATGCTATCTCAAGTTCAGTTCCTTTTGTGAGAAGATATACCATAGAATCTTCTGGTTGTAGTAGATGGTAAATCGTTCACCCATAAAGTATTGACGACACATCTTAATGTCATAGACCACTACTACTAACTCCAAGTCATGGGTCGTGTAGTTATGCTCATTCGGCCTTGACTCCCGTGAGTTGTAGGTGATCATTTCTCCCTCCGGCATCAAGACACAACCCAGTCTGGTCCCTAATGAATCATAGTATACCATGTACTCGATGCCATCCTCTGTAAACCTCAATATGGGAGCATTGGTCAAGATCTACCCCAGCTACTGGAAGCTCTGCTGGAATTTCTCTATCCACAAAATGGTTTTTCCATTCTTATTAAATTATTTTATAAGTTCTAATACATTGAAGAAGTTGGGAATGAACCTCTTGTAGTACCCATCCATCCTAAGGAAACTTTTCACCTCAACCATGCTCATATGTGGCTCCGAACCAGGAATTTCCTCTATCATTGCGGGATCCACCGTAACTCCATCCTCCGAGATGCTGTGACCCAGGAAGTGAACCTCCTCAATTCAAATCTAGCACTTCGAGAGTTTACCGTAAATGGGGTGCTCTCAATGTGTATCTCGGTCTATCCATAGGTCTATAGCATAAACCTCGTCTGACACCAAGTACACTAAGATGTCATAAATGAAGACTACTACCAAATGATCGAGGTAAGGATGGAAGATTCAGTTTATGAGTCCCATAAACACTATGGGGGCATTTTTCATTCCAATTGGAATGACCAAAAACTCAAAGTGGTCATACTGGAATCTAAATGTTATCTTCGGTACATCCTCATCCTATACTTGAAGCCGATGATAGCCTGATCTAAGGTTGATTTTCAAGATCCACCTCACTCCCTACATCCGATCTAAGAGGTCATCAATCCTTTACAGTGGATAAATTGTCTTCAAGGGAAACTTGTTTAGGCGTTAGAAGTCCATGCATAGTCTCAAGATCTTATCTTCCTTCTAGGTAAACAACACTAGGGATGCCTGTAGAGAAACATTGGGTCTTATGAATTCATTCATCTGCAAGTCCTCCAATAGTACCCTCAACTCATGAAGCTCTGTGAGAGCCATCTGATATGATGGTGTATATATCGGTGCCATCCCTAGGTAACAATCAATGCAAAAGTCTACCTCTCTATAAGGAGGTAGTCTCGGAACATCTTCCGGAAAGGTATCCTCATATTATTCCACCACTACAATAAAACTCAAACTCATATTTTCCACTGAACCGTGGGTGAGGCTAGCCAACTGGTGAGTGATCAGCTGCACCCTCCACTGAAAAAATCCATCCTGTGCTGCAAAGGTTCCCTTCTTGCTGGTTAAAAAAACCCTGGTTCAATCCTTGCGGACACACCACACCTTGTTCATAAAATAGTTGATCTGAGCATGGATTGTAGAGAACCAATCCATAACCAATATGACATCGTAAGTCCTCAATGCTGATACTATGAGATCCCAGCTGAAGCTCTCCCCTCCTAAAGTAACCTCACACTACCAACACAAATGAGTTGTCATCGAATCCTCTCCCATAAAAATCTCTAATCATATGGATCAAGCCAATGGTTCCATAAGAATATCTGAGCCTCGAAAGTGGTACATGGAAAGGAAATAGTGACTGTCACCTATGTCTCTAATAACTATAGCTAAGGTGGAGTTCACACAGATCATACGTATAATCATCTATGGAGCACCGTGGTCGTAGGCCACCATCGCCTAATGCTGGCCCTAAACCTGTCCACCTACTACTGGAGCCCTTGGTTCACCTCATAGGGGGGTGGTAGTAGTAAATCAAATGATCATCCACTACCTAATGCTCGGCCTACTCCCCTTCCATGTATTCCACCCTTAAAACCTCCTCGCTGGAACCTCTGTCATTGCCTTGGTGGTCCCTCGACCGCCTGTTGATCATCTATGCGGGGAGTTGGACAGTCATGAGCCTTATTCCCATGTTCATCTGTAGAAACCCCACAATTTCATTGTAAGTTATCTCTTTAATATAAATAGCTTATATTACACGCAACACCGACTTGGATTGCGTTATATGCAAGATTGAGTTTCTGTGAAACAATACATTAGTTATTTAAATGATATATTTATTTATCAATTAAATATTGTAATATTAATAGTATAAAATAAATTTTAAAAGTTATTTATAATTTTTTCACATAAATAAAACATATTTATAATGAAATGTATATGTTTTGTGAAAATAGTTATATAATTTGAAAAACTATTCTCTTAAAAGGACTACTATTTATGTCATTTTATGAACAATAATAAAATTAATTTTAGACAAAACTGAAAATTGAATTTGGTAAAATAGACATAATTTTTGAATTCGGAATATCAAATTTAGCTCAGGATTAATTTTTTGTATTTTTATGAAAACATTCCATTTTTTATGAATAATGAAAAAATACTACATAATACATAAAAACTGACTTTTTCATTTAAATATTTTTTTAATTAAAATATATCTTAAATTTAACATCGATTCATAATACCTATATTAGTTCAATTTCATTCATTTGAGTCATTTTATAACAATATTAGATATATAAAATTTTAATGAACTTTTTTACATCTTTTACACACCTTCTGGACACATTTTCAAATCTGCATAAAACGTAATTTTTACCACTTCTGTTAATTGAATTTCAAAAATCCGACAAAAAAATGTCATTAATTAGTAAAATGTTGTTAAATTGGATTAAAATAATTTTTTTCAAAAGTGACATTTGAATTTTATTTACCACGATTAAAAGTAACTAGGGTAATTAAAGGTTAAAATAATATTATAATAATATCGAATTACTCCAACACATGTCCTAAATCAATTGGATATGTGTATTTAGTCCAAAATCAACTTTAATAAAAAAAATATTATCCTTTTTATCCACTTGGATTAGATTAGGGCATTTATATATTTTATTTAAAGAAGAGTTAAAAGTATTAAATTTAAATTTTAAAAACTAAACCATTATTAATATAGGATTATACATAATATAAATTCATCTTTAAATATCCATTAGAAATATAATATGATTTAATACATTATATTAATTTATTTATAATTTTTAGACCTTAAATAATTAAATTTATTTATGATGTAATGATGATGCTGTAATTACCTTATTAATGAATCATTAAAATAATTGATATTATAAATATTAAAATAAATGTAAATTTTAACTTTTGATGTCATCCAAAAAAATTAGGTTAATATGACATGTTAGGGTTTATTAAAGGTATTTTTTTCTAAGTAATAATGTTTTTATGACTTTAACAAAAACCAAATACAAAATAGTGTCAAAATTGACATAAATGAGTGTTTAGAACAAAAACTATTTAATTAAATTATATAATAGTCATAAAATATATAATATTTGGAAAAATTACTTAGAAAATGTTATATATGTCATTAATTAACCACTTGATGTTCTCTTGGAATCTTATAGTAACTATATTAACCATGTAGTATAAAAATACTAGAAGACATGGTAAAAGTTAAACTATTTAACCATGGGTTAAATCTAGAAGATAAGGTTAATATGGTAACCTAAACATGAATAAAACCTATTGATTGAGAGGATTTAGAACCATACCCATATTTTACTATAAATTAGTCCATTTTAGCTATTAGAAACTATAAATAACTTTATAATAAATTAATACTTCAAGATTTTCTTATTGTGCCGCCCACTTCTCAAATAAAAGGGTACATTCTCTTCTCTTAAATTCACAGCTACATTTCCATTTGGGTCATAAAAAAACCTAAAAAATGAACTAAAAACTTTTCTCACATCATTTTAGAGGCATTACCTTGATCATAAACTCATCCTAATGATCACTTATGTTCAAATCAAAATGTAACACCCAAAGAAGAGGTAATTATTTTATCACATCTTTCAAAGTTCTTTTGTTAATCTACTTCATATTTAATTATTGTTACCATAGTCAAATAGAAAATACAGTACCTTCTAGATGATGAGATGTTTTTTAAATATTTTATGAATATATTAATTATTCTATACATCCTATAAATGTCAAAGTCACCATGCGTGCGTACATATGACTTATTGCCTCCACATCATGGTGTAGTTTGTTATTCAACATTATATTATATGTATGGGTATAATAATGAGTATAATTAATGTAAATAATGAATATAATAGGATAATTATTATTTATATATAATATAACATCTAATTAAACACCATTTTCCACCAATATAATGATATTGTTGCTCGTGCGTACATATGGCTTAATGTTTCCAGGATGCGATGAGATTCATCTTAAACAGCCACTATTCAAAACTATTTATAAAAATATATATTGATTATGTATGAGATATATGAAAAAAAATTTCTACTATAATATTATATATTTATGTAGTTTATTATATGTCATTTACTTACTTCCATATTATACGATAAGAAAACAAAAACAACGATCATGTGTATGTACGGACTACCGTCTCCATGAACGCTGTTTCCATTTCATATATCTATCTATTATAAATATTTATATTCTAAATTTAAATGATATATAAATCATGTTTTATATTATGGAAGTATGTAAATCAGGATCTAAGTGATAATATAATGAATAATAACATAAAACACGTATGATAAGGAAAGAGATTATTACCCGAAATAGATTTACAAAAATAAATCCATAAATTTTGATTTATTATAATAAAATATTCCATAGTCAAACATAAAAATAGATTTTTCTCTCAAATATTTTTACTGATTGTTTTCAACTATGTCAACATCTATTATAATATATTATTCTGGATTGAGGTTGATTTATTATAATACAATATTCCATATTTTATATAATCTGTTATTATATGTTTGACTATGGATGTGCTATTTGTTATACCATTCATGCTTTAAGGTTAAAGTATGAAAAAAAATTATGCTAGTTTTAAAATGAATTTTTATGTTATGTTTATCCCTTTTAAAATGAGGAATGAATTGGACTTAGTAAGTGATGGAAGGGGGGAGATAAAACCCCTCAAGGTATCAGTAGGTCACATGAGAAAAACTAGTGTCTTGGAATATGGCCTTGATAGAATATTTGTGAATTGTCTTGGCACAAGGCCTTGATGTAGTAGTTATTATTCTTCATTATGCATTCCCTCATTATGAAATTAGTTATTACATGTTTTTATTTGAATAGTATAATATCCATGTGCATGTTTATATGGTAATGATTGAATTATTTTTACCATATTATGTTTGAATTTTATGTTTTAAAGGAATATGTTTGTATTATACATATTGGCTTAAAAGTTTATATCTTTGGCTGAATTATTTACCCTTACTGAGCATCTTTTCTCACCCCTTTTATATTTTTTATTTTCCTAGTATTCCAAGAATTATTTTATGATTTATGTGTAGGGTTACACTAGGGGAATAATTTAATTCTAAAAGGAATATATTTTCGGTGTTTTATGTTATAAATTGTAATTTAAAGTTCATGTATTGTATTCTATTTTCCAAGATTGCTAAACTGATTGGTCCTTTAGGACCTGATTCCTTGTAATCATGAAAATGTTATGTAATAAGGCATTGGCTCCAGATAACTGGGGTCCGGGCATTATAGTTGTAATCAGAGGATTTTTAGCCACAACCATGGAAATAGATTTGGAAAACATAGATTAGGGATCATAATCATTCAATTGACTCTGATGATAAGTATATAAGAACCCCCTATAATTTTGGAAACGATTATGTATAACCTAGGATTAAACCTAAGATGTTATATATTGAAAATACATTCCCTTCATATGTGGTTTTCTTCAATGAGATTTGTTTCTCACCTTGTGCTTTCTAGTCTTAATTAATGGAGGAAACTGGAAGGAATTGTATTTAAATTGAGTTTGATGGAAAATATAATGATTTTGAGCAACACATTTGGATAATGACTGGATGTAAAGATATTGTGACTATGTCGAATCAGTTATCACGATTTATGATTAACAATGTGGTCCTTGATGACATTCATAACTCTTTGTGTAAGTGTAAGATGAATGTTTATAAATGTTCAAATTTTTAGAAGCACAAAGGAAATAATATTTTTTCCTACATGTCAAGAGGAAGGGAAGAATAACATTAATTAATACCTCAAATTGAGGGTATGGTGTTATCTTTGTGGGAAAAGGTTCATATAGTGACCAATTTTTATAGAGTTCAATGTCTCGTCTGTTGAAATAATGGGCATTACCCAACTAAATTCCCAGAAATAAGAATATACCTCTAAATTAAGGAAGGACCTATTCTATGCCAACCATTAAACTGGAATGATTAGAGTATTTTTGTATTTGGATCAAAAAATTGTGAATAAGTGAAATATATAAGGAGTATTTAGTTTATTTTTTCGCGAAGGATTTTTAGGAATATTTTGAATTGTTATAAAGGACAAGAAAATTGATTCAAGGGTAAGATTATATTTAGAGAACATATGATAAAGGTAAATATAATTATTAATATGTTCTTTTGGTTAAGATAATAATTTTATGTTTGAATAAAAAAATTGGATGATGAAAGTTTCTTTGGAACTGAATTTGTATTTTTCGACAAGAGGGTTATGCTATCATGTATCAAGTGTATAACTTTTTGGAACTTCAAGAATAATCCACTATGGTTTTGGAAAAAAGAAGAAAGCATGTTCTCAATAAGATATATAATAATTAAGGTTGTTACCATGACTCAAGATAATACAAGATTATATGTTTTTATAAATATGGTACAACCGTATTCATTATTCAATCCATCCAATGAATGAAAAAATCATCATGCGTGTGTACGTATAACTTATCATCTCCACATCATGGTGTAGTTTGTTATTCAATACTACATTATTTGGATGGGTATAATAATGAGTATAATTTATTTAAATAATTAATATAACATGGTAATTATACTGTATATATTATATCCCATCCAATTAAACATTGTTTCACCATCAATATAATGATATTGTCACTCTTGCGTGCGTAAGGCTTACCGTCTCCACGACGTGATGAGATTCATTTTCAATGATCACCATTCTAGAATTTTTATAAATATATATATATTGATTAAGTATGATATATATGAAATAATATTTATATTGGAATAATATATATTTATGTAGATAAATATATGTTATTTACTTACTTCCATACTATACGATAATAAAATGAAACAACATTAATGTGTACGTACGGACTACCGTCTCCATGAATGGACTTTCCATTTCATATATATATCTATTATACATATTTATATTCTTAATATACATGATATATACATCATGTTTTATATTCTAGAAGTATGTAAATCATGATTTAAGTGATATGCTCAAGAATAACAAGTTAAAACGTGTACGATAAAGAAATTGATTATTACCCGAAATGTTACATTAACATAGAAATTATTAATAAATAGTTAGTAAAAAGTCATAAATGAATCATGTAAGATATCATAAATATGAATATAGTTCTGGTATAATTTAATAACATACTGTGGTCACTATAGAAGAGGTTAAACAAACCCTCGACTAAAGGAAAGTACAAGGTAAGGGTAAATTCCTCAATTTCATTATTATCGGAGGTTGTTTATACGTAAGTATCTTCTAGGAAATATTTATCATACATGTCCATGTTTCTTAAAAATGGTTCAAAAATTAATATATTAAGGTTTTATTGAATGGAATCTTTAACTAGATCATTATTTTAAATGTTTTGGGTTTTTTCTAAATCTATATAATTAATGTCTATGTATTCAAAATGATTTTAAGGATTTGTTTATATGAACAATATTGTTTTAGAAGGATGATTCCTTTAAAAAGTTTCAATGTGGTATGGGACCCATTTATTAAAAAATATATTTTAATAAAATTCCTTTATAAATTATGTGACTTTTAAATGATTTCCTGAAAAATGGTTTTTTCCCTCAAAGAGTATTACTTATAATTTTTAACAATGTCCACATCCTTTACTGAATATTATTCATGATTGTGGTTGATTTATTATAATAAAATATTCAATATTTCATTGAATGGGTTATGATATGTTGAAATTTGGATGTGTTATTTTTAACATAATTCATGGTTTACTTTTAAAATATTAACATTTTTATGGTAGTTTTTATACAAATTTTTATGTTATGTTTCACCATTTTCATATGAAGAATGCATTGGACATAGTAAGTGACGAGAAGGGTCCCACTATAGACCCTCAATGCATCGGTAGGACTAATGAGACGAACTAGTTCCTTGGCACAAGGCCTTGACAGAATATTTGTGAATGGTCTTGAAACAAGGCCTTGACTTAGTAGTTATTATGACTGACATTATGCAATCCCTCGTTATGAAATTATTTATTACATGTGATTTTTGGAATAGTATAATATCCATGTTCATGTTTATATGTTAATTTTTAACATATTTTTACCATATTATGTTGATGTTTTATGTTTAAAAGGCTTACGATTTTATTATACATATTTCATTAAAAGATTATAGATTTTTCTGAATTATTTACCCGTACTGATCATTTGAGCTCACCCCTTTTTATATTTCATTTTCCCATGATTCCATGAATTGTATTATGATTGATATGCAGGGTTATGCTAGGATAATAATTTCATTCTGAAAGGATTATCTATGATGAATTTTATGTTATAAATTGTAATGTAAAGTTCATGTATTGTAATCTATTTTCCGAAACTACTAAACTGATTGTTTCTTTGGGATTTTATTCCTTGTAATCTGGTCATTGTTATGTAATAATACACTAGCTCGGGTTAACCGGGGTCGGGGCATTATAGTTGGTATTAGAAGAAGTTTATCAACAACCTTTGAAATGGATTTTTAAAACATAGATTAGGGATCATAACCATACGATTGAATTTAAGGATTAATCTAAAAGAACCCCCTATAATTTCGTTAATGATCATTGATAACCTAGGATTAAACATAAGATGTTATTTATTGAAAATAAATCCTTTTATTATGTGGTTTTCTTCAATGATATTTGTTTCTCAACCTATTCTTTCTAGTCTTAGTTAATGGAGTAATCTATAATGAATTGGAATAACATTGAGTTTGATGGAAAATATGTTTACTTTGTGCAAAAAATCAGATAATGACTAGATAGATGGATATTTTAATTATTCCAAATCAGTTATCACGATATATGATTAACAGTGTGATCTTTGATGAAATTATTAATGAATTTTGTAAGAGTAAGATGAACATTTATAAATGTTTAAATTTTAAGAAGCATAGGGGAAAGAATATTTGGTGTCCTACATGTCAAGAGGAAGGAAAGAAGAACCTTGAGTAATTCCTCAAATGGAGGGGAAGATGTTATCTCTGTTGGAAAAAGGGTCATAAAGTGACTAATTGTTATGGAGTTTAATGCATCATCTATGGAAATCTTGGGAATTACCGAACACAATAACCAAACATAATAATCTTATTATAAACTAACAAATGACATGTTATATTCCAACCATTAAATTGGAAGGATTGAAGTATTTATTTATTTGAATCCAAGAATTTTGAATAAGTGAATTATTTAAGGAGTATTCAATTTATGTTTTTTGATAAAGATTTTATAGAATATTTTTAATTGTTATAAAGGAAAAGAATATTTATTTAAGAGTAAGATTATATTTAGAGAACATAAAATTAAGGTAAAGATAGAATTTAATATGTTCCTTATGTTAAGATAATAATTTTATGTTTGAATAAGTAAATTAGATGATGAATGTTTCTTGAGAATTGATTTGGGATTTTTCGACAAGAGGGTTATGCTATCATGGATCAAGTGTACAACACTTTTGGACTTAAAGAATAATACACTATGTTTTTGAATAAGGAAACATGTATGTTTTCAATAAGGATATCAAATAATTCTGGATGTTACTCTGACTCAAGAGAATATGTGATGAAGGTGTTCACATGTTTCGAATGTGACAACCAAGAATTTCCCTAGGAGATATGGGAGATAAATGATATATTGGGTTGGTTTAATTCTTCCTAAAGTTGTTAATTTTATGTTTTTGGAAGGATTTTAAGGTTATCTATTATTGTATAGTATAAGTTATACTCAAGTTGAAGTTTTTGAGATTAATGTATTGTCTCTCTATAGGTGGACTTATGCATATGTGATAAATTTTCTTAATAATTTTGGTGAGACAAATGGAATTGATTTTCATTCAATTTATAAATCAAATTATCTTCCAATATTCCAGGAAGGAAAAATTCAACTTCATTTCCTAGTGTAACAGATGAAGTGAAAATAGATCAAAGCACAAACAAATGATGAAATTATGATTATGATAGGTAATGAAATCAAGTATGTTTTCATGAGTTGTTCTCTTGAGAGTAAATTAATCCCTCCTATTCAAAATAAGTATCTAAAAACTTTTTATCTTAATACATTATGTTCTTTTTGAACTGATGATATTTTAAATCATCAATGATTTATGGCTTTGAGGTACTCAATTTTCCATTTATTGTTCACTTGTTTTTGATCGATGAACTCAATCACTCCCTATAAATATTTATGTTTTTTCTCCAATTATGTGTCTCTAATTTCAACAAATTTTCTCCTATTCCAAATCCTAATTTAGTGGTGACTTTTTCATTTCTATTTCCTTCTTATGAAGACAAAATTTAATGAACCCTATTTTCGATGTGTGTTTTCCACAATGGTATTTTCTATTTTGAACCTTTTATTTTCAAAAAATAATTTAAAATTGAGAGGATGAAATTTATTAAAGGATGTGAGAATGTTACACCCCAATATTTTGTAGAACTTTATCTCTTTATATTAAATATCTTATATTGCACGCAACACCGACTTGGCTTTTGTTATCTGCAATATTGTGTTTTTGTGAAAGAATACATCAGTTAGTTAAATGATATATTTTTTAATCAATAAAATATTGTAATTTGATTTAAAAAAATTAAAATTAAAATGTTATTTATAATTTTTTCACATAAATAAAACATATTTAAAATGAAATTTATAAGTTTTTTTAAAATATTTATATATTTAGAAAAACTATTTTCTTAAAAGAACTACTTTTTATGTCCTTTTGTGAAAAACAATAAATTTAATTTTAGGCACTCTTAAAAATTGAATTTGGTAAAATAGACTTCATTTTTGAATTTGGAATATAAAAATTATCTTAGGGTGAAGTTTTTGTATTTTTTTTGAAAACATTCAATATTTGATGAATAATGAAAAATACTTGATAGTACATAAAAACCATATTTTTTATTTAAATAATTATTTTTAATTAAAATTTATCTTATACTAAAAATAGATAAATAATACCTATATTATTATAATGTAATTCATTAGATCAATTTTATAATAAGATTAGATATATAAAATTTTATTGAACTTTTTAACGACTTTTACCCACCTTTTAGCCACATTTGCAAATCTGAATAAAACCTAATTTTACCACTTCTATGAATTGAATTTCAAAAATTCTACATACACGATTGTCATCAGTAAGTAATATTTGGTTCAATAGGATGAAAATATTTTTTGGTGAATAGTATCTTTTGAATTTTATTTACCAGGGTTAAAAGTAAATAGGGTAATTAAAAGTAAAAATAATATTTAATAATATGAAATTACCCCAAACCATGTCCTAGTTCTATTGGATAAGTTAATTTTGACCAAAATAAACCTCTTGAACAAAATATGATCTTTATTGATTCACTTGGATTAGATTATGACATTTATTATATTTTATTTATAGAAGAGTTAAAAGTGTTAAATTCAAATTTTATTAACTATTACATTTTTAATATAAGGTTATACATAAGATAAATTAAACTATAAATATTAATAAAAAAATTCCTACATTATAGTATTTTATGTATAATTTTTATTCATTAAATAATTAACATTATTTAGGACACAGAGATGATTCAGTAGTTACCTTATTAATGAAATATTAAAATAATTGATATTTTAAATATTAAAACAAATGTAAATTGAAAATTTTGATTCCACCAACAAATTTTGTAGTTGAATATGACATTTTAGGTTTTTTGCAATGTATTTTTTTTCTAAGTAATCAAGTAGTTATTAATTTAACAAAAACAAAATACTATATATTGTCAAAATTGACGTAAATGAGTTTTTTAAACAAATATTATTTTATTAAATTATATAATAGTCCTAAAAATCTAATATTCAGCCATATGACTTAGATAATTATATATATGTCATTAATGAACCACGTTTGGGTCACATGTCATTTTATATTGAATATATTAACCATGTATTGTAAAAATACAAGAAGACATGGTAAAAGTTAAACTATTTAACTAAGGGTTAAATCTAAAAGATATGGTTAATATGGTAACCTAAACATGTATAAAACCTATTAGATGAGATTTTTTTGACCCATACCCAAATTAACCTCAAAATAAATCAATTTTTATCTTTTTGAAACCGAAAATAATTTTATAATAAATTAATATTTCTAGCTTTTCCTAAAATACCCCTCACTTCACTAATAAAAGGGTACTTTCCCATCTCTTAAATTCACACCTCCAAAGCCATGTTTCCCAGCCAAAACCTACCAAAATCTCCTCACAACTTCCATAAATAAAATAAGTGGCCTAACCTTGATCATAAACCCAACCTAATGATCCCTTTTGTTCAAATCAAAAGGTAACACCCGAAGAAGACGTAATTATTTTATCACTTTTTTAAAGATCATTTATTCTTCTACTTTCTATTTAATTGTTGTTACCATACTAAAATAATAAATCCAGTAACTTATATAGTATGAGACGTTTTTATAAATATTCTTCAACCATATTCATTATTCTATCCATCCTATGAATAAAAAACACACCATGTGTGTGTGTGTATGGCTTACCGTCTCCACGTCACTGTGTAGTTTGTTATTCAATACTACATTATTTGGATTGGTATAATAATGAGTATAATTAATTTAAATAGAGAATGTAAAATTTTAATTATACTATAAATATATATATAATATACCATCCAATTAAATACCGTTTCACCTTCAATATGATTATATTTTCGCTTCTGTGTATATACAACTTACCGTCTCCACGACGTAATGAGATTAATCTTAAACGAAAACCATTAAAGAATTTTTATAAATATATATATATGTTGATTAGTATTATATATATGAAATAATATTTCTACTAGAAGAATATATATTTACGTAGATAAATATATGTCATTTACTTAATTCTGTATTATAGGATATGAAAACTGAAATCATGTTCATGCGTACGTATGGACTACCGTCTCCATGAACGGTGTTGCCATTTCATATATCTATCTATGATAAGTATTTATATTCTGAATATACATGATATATAAATCATTTTTTATATTTTGGAAGTATGTAAATCATGATCTATGTGATACAATCAAGAATAACTAGTTAAAACACGTACGATAAAAAAAGTGATTATTACCCAAAATGTTACTTTAACATGGATATTGTTTTTTAATGGGTAGTATAAAGTCATAAATGAATCATGTATGATATAATATATATTAATATGGTTCTTTTATAATTTATTAACATACTATTTTCATTATATAGTAGGTTAAACATACCCACTACTAATGGACAGTACAAGGTAAGGGTTAATTCCTCAATCTCATTATTTGTCGTGGTTGTTCATACGTACGTATCTACTTGGAAATATTTATCATCCATGTACATGTTTCATAAAAATGTATTAAAAGGTAATATTTTATGGTTTTATTTAAGGGTATCTTTATCTACATCATAATTTTAAATGTTTTAAGGATATATTTTTCTAATCCTACTTAATTATTGTCCATGTTTTCAAAATGTTTTTAAGGATTTATTTATATGGACACGATTGTTTTAAAATTATAATTCATTTCAAAAGTTTCAAAGTGGTATGAGACACACTGATTCAAAAATATCTTTTAAAAGGCATCCTTTATAAGTTATGTGACTTTTAAATGAATTCATGAAAAATGGATTTTTCTCTCAAAGAGTTTTACTGATCATTTTCAACTTTGTCAACATCCTTTAATGGATATTATTCATGATCGAGGTTGATTTATCATAACACAATATTCCATATTGTATTGAATGAGTTATGATATTTTTGTCTACGGATGTTTTATTTTCAATACAATTTGTGGTTTACGATAAAATTATTGACATTTCGTATGCTAGTTGTAATATGAATGTTTATATTGTGTTTCATCCTTTTCATATGTGGAATGCGTTGGAATTAGTTCATGATGGTTGGGGCTCATAATATCCCTTTGATGCATCAATATGTCTAATAGGACAAACTAGTATCTTGGAACAATGCCTTGATAGAATATTTGTGAATGGTCTAGGCACAAGGCCTTGACGTGATAGTTATTATGATTAATATTATGCATTCCCTCATTATGAAATTAGTTATTATATGTGATTATACTACTAGTATAATATCTATGTGCATGTTTATATGGTAATGTTCTATGTATTTTTACCATATAATGTTAATATTTTATGTTTAAAAGGCTTCTCTTTTTATTATTCATCATTCCTTAAAATTTTATAGCTTCTGCTGAATTATTTACCCTTACTGAGCATATGAGATCACCCCTTTTTTAGGTTTTATTTTCCCAGGATGCAAAGAAATGTTTTATGATTGATATGTAGGGTTACTCTTGGGGAATAATTTCATTCTCAAAGGATTATCTATGTTGTGTTTTCTGTTAGAAATTATAATATGAAGTTCTTTTATTGTAATCTCTTTTACAAGACTGCTAAACTGATCAGTCCATCAAGACTTGATTTCTTGAAATAATTCCAATGTTATGTAATAATGCACTGGATTCAGGAAACTAGGGTCGAGGTGTTACACCACTGAAATAATAACAAACTCTATACCTCAGTTGAGCCCCTTTGCCTCATGATCTCTGATCCTATGACCCTGCTTCCCGGGGTCACCCTCTGTAAGGATTGTCCTACTTGGGCTATTGCGTCGTCTTCCTACTACCTACTATAGATGAATCTGCCACCTGTCTTCTGGTGGTGTCTCTCACCATAAACTCTAGCTGAGTTAAGAATCTCTCTACTGGTAGAGCTCTCTCTAGCACTCCAGCCTGTGTTTGGACGTTGAGAGAAATAATTGATGACCTAATCTCCCATAAAAGTCCCTGATAAAAAGTTTAATCATTGAATAAAGTGTCTCATACCATGTTGGTGTAGTGGTGGGAGATGTTGGTAAACCTCATAGAGTACTGGACCATAGTCTGGATGCCCTACTGTAAGTACATTATCTCTGGAATACGCACTAAGCATAGAGTTGCTTGTATGAACTCCACCCTGAAGAGGATCTAAAAATTCAAATACGAAATGGTCACCTCGTCGTGTGTCTAGAGCATCAAGATCCACCATCTCCCTGTATTTCCATGAAAAAGGTTAGGGGAAAGCAAGACTATCTAGCATGTAAGTGACGCTACTGAGTGAAAAAACCTGAGTAACTGCCTCTATCCAATCCTTAGTTTCCTTAGGATCTGTCTCTCCTTGAATCCTTAGAGCCCTCTATCTTTAGAACTCGTGCAACATGCTTATTCAGTTTTCACTATTTGATGGTGGTGCTATTGGAAACTTCTACTATCCAAGTGGTGGTGTTGTCGGTACACCACCCAAAGGTGCTATCGCTATAAGTGGTCCCTCTTCTGAAGCCTTATCACTCTTGGTCCATCTTCATGATCCCTCCTTGGAATCCAAGCTGGAAGTTTATTGGAGGCATCCAGTAGGTAAAAATATGTTCCATGGTCAATAAGATAGACCTATTGAGATGAATCAAAAAAGATCAAGAGAAAAAAATATTCAAAACACATGCAACTAGTGTTTTCATGTATCGAGTTGAAAAAAATAATTCAGGGTCCTGGTGTATGGATACATCGGCTGCCGCACCTACACTGGACTCCCTAGTATGAAAGATGATCTAAAAAAAGTTAACATTATTTTCCCCAACAAAAATACAGACTCTTAGTTCTTCTAGAGGAATTGACTTCCCTTTGATAGCACTTTGTCATGACCCATCCCCCAGAGCTTATGTCATGACTACCCAAAGCCCGCCTTCCAGTGGCTAGGGGATAGGGACAAGCATTGGAAATCCATATCCAATAAATGGAAGGCATTTCCTTTACACACACAGACAGAGAATACTACATTGATAAAATCAAAAAGGAAATAAAAATAGTAAAACTGCCACAAAGTACTACAACTGAGAGTAAAGTGTGTAAAATGAAAGTAAATGGGCCATAATACAAGCCCAATTGAAGGGAAAGTACAATAAAAGAAAAACAACTTCTAGAGGACATCAACTAAGGATCCTAAATGAAGGGTAGGTATAAATATCTATCTGATGTCACTACAGCACACCACATCCATCGATCCACCTCCGAGTGCCCTCTAGCCCTGGCTCCCCAAGTCCCAGTGAATGCTGTCTGTCATCTGCACGAGGCACAACAGGTGTGGGCGAAGCCCATGTAGGTGTGAGTATAACAATACTCAATAGGGACCCCGAGACCCTCGATGGTCTCTCAGTAATCAACAAAGTAAAAAACTAAAAAAGAAATACCACTGAGGTAATACCACCAAGATAGATCTCAAACACATATCACAAAGTAAAATACTCATCCCACACTAGGTAAAACAAAAGTACAGAAGTAAATATGATTAGTCTTAAAGCTAAATCCTATTACTCTATTGAGAGGCTCTGTTGATGAGCCACACAGGGTTATTAGGGGTTGATTCAAACTGCGTCACTCGGTGCTTATCCACATAGGGTCTCTAGGTGCTGATTCACACATGCTCTCTAGGTGTTGACCCACATAGGGTCGCTAGGTGATGACCCACACAGGCTCTCTAGGTGCTAACCCACACAGAGTCACTAGGTGTTGACCCAAAAAGGATCTCTAGGTGTTGACCGACACAGGGTCTCTAGGTGATGACCCATATAGGGTCACTAGGGGCTGACCCACACATGATCTCTAGGTGCTTCACGTCACAGCCAACCATTGGATTCTCACACTTACCATGCTTGATTTATAGAGGATCTTCTCCTCAAGACTTCAGCCATATCTCAATATCCAATAATTAACACATATATTGACCAAAAATTTTTTATCTTCATAAGGGTCCCAATGCAACAAACGGTGCGTCGAACAGATTCCCAACCTATCAGATATTTGTATTTCTTGTAAAAAGTGCATGGTTGGATTGAAGTTCGATCCAACCATATGCCACTCATCGCCAAAACTCAATTAGATTATCTCAGAATGATTGCCTCATCACAAGGGTCCCAACGCCACTGATATCGTGTCAATCAGACTTCTAGTTTGGGAGATATGAGCATTTTAGTGATACAGGTGCTGGTTGGGTCTGGGCCCTATCCAACCCAACCCGAACCAGGTTTGTTCTAGCTTGGGCATAGCCCGGAAGCATGGGTTCGGTCCGAGGGGGTGTACTGCACCCTACCTGGTCCACCGAGGAAGGACCAATTTTTCCTCCTAGAAGTGACGTGGATGGGATCCACGTCTAGCTCCTTCACTGCCCTGCAGATGTGGTGCTTCCTCTCTGCAACAATTGAGTGAATGTGGCACACCGCGTGCCATGCCACATGAGGCATCATCCCCCAAGTCACCTGTAGACCGAGTCCTCAGGTTGACTTAGTCTACATGGTGACAATAAGGTATTGTGGGTCTCCCACACAGCGGCCATGGTGCCTACAGCCACTGTCGTTCGCTCGGGCATCCGGGACGCGTGCCACTGTCTCCACGCAGTGTCGGTCAGAGGTTCCTCACCATGTCATTGTGGCCAGCTATCTAGGGTCGTCTTCCACTACAGCGCACCACATTGCTTGATGCCTCCCTCTACCTTCAGTCTACGCCGGTTCTGGTGCACCAACTGTTTCTTCTACGGGCCACCGGAGTTGCTTTCGTGGTTCGTTATTCGATATGTCTATCCCAACAGAATCATGAGGCTTCCACCTTCACTTTGATGACCTCTAACTATCCTTACTGCAAGTTGAATAATTTAACAATAATTAATGCTTGTGTAGAGGGGCACATGTCTTTTTTATGTCAGCTCAAGTCCTCTATGTAATAAATTTAAAAACATTGGAAGATCTGGGGATTTTAGTTTAATCAATACAATTGATAAATTAATCCCAGATAGAAAACCCCCAAAAGAAATCACCATCCTGCGAGAACATAAGTTCAGTAGATTAACCCATTTTTGGGTTAATATAAGTTTTTCATTTGGAATACGAATGAGGAAACATTAAATTTTTCAATCCCCTAACTCATTTGATGTTCAATTCCATACCGTTTCGTCCTCAAGGGTTCAAGAGGTCGACATCATTCATCGCTTCCTGGATTAATTCTCTGCGGTACATCGAAGTCAACGACGTTACACCACCATTTGTCATTATTCATTGGAGAGGAAACTCACTGGATCTTCTTCAGAGAATTTCCCATTATTTAATTCCCACTCTCCATCACATTAGATAAATAAAAAGGTAAAATGTTGTAGAATTTATATTACGCTACGACATTGCATCGTTAGACAGTTTCATTTATGAAACTCCGTAGAGGTTACACTTACACAATGACCCATTAAGGGGCTTCCTTAATTACACCCTGTTATTACACTGTAGGTTCATCAAGGAATTTCCCATGATCAACCCTCATACATAATTTATTAACCCTTTCATAATAAAATATTTATTCAAATAAATATTATTTATTAGATAAATAAATAAAAATTATATTCCTTGATCTCTTGAATACAAACTTAATATTTTATTTGCGTAACTAAATAAATATTAATATTAATCTATTCATTATAAAATTGAATAGATTACTATTAATTTAGTTCGTAGTGAATAATAAATAGGAGAAAAAATTCATCTCCCATATTCAAAAATTAAATATCATGCGATTGAATATTTTAAATTTAATTTAACTAAATATTTATTTTTATATAATCCAAGAATAATATTTATTCGTAAAATTAAATTAAGAAGAATCTAAAGAGATTCTTGAGGCACATTTTGTAAGACCTTATAGAAATCATTCTTAGCGGAATTTGGTGAACATTCCTAAATTCCATGATCAGTGTCTAGAAACACATTAGGGAATCAATAAATAAAAATGCTAATTCAATGACATAAAAAATCATTTAGATTTTACGATGTAATAAAATATTACTCTCTATTGATATATCATAACAAAAGGATTCATTCTTGGGTCACCACCCTTTACGCTTGATTTTTCATTCTTCAAATTTTATAAATAACTCTTAATTAAATTTACAAGGCTGTGGATTGAATCTGATGGCTCCATTTAAATCAAAGGAATAAAGATATCTTATTCTATTGATATGGAATGGATGATTCTTTTTATTGACATACTTAATCTTTATCATATCATTTATGATTCACCTAATGCATAGTACCTCATTGTGAGAATATGTCATCTTGATTTTCATCCATGGATAAATGTATGAGATTTATGATATATATAATTAATAACCTCAATTCTAAGTACTAATACACATATTTCTAGTTAAAATAACCATTTACACATAGAAATGTGGAATTAGTATTGGTGTGTCTATCTTCATGACCTCCATACATGGAAATTATTATGTTTGAGAATTATGAGAAGAACACTCAAGGTAATATGATCATCTACAAAATTATAGTCAAACACAATCTACTTTTTCAAAATAACTTTTCTAAAACATATGAAATTTGTTTATTAATATTTCATATAGTCTCTAGGTTCATATTATAGTGGGGAACTACTATAACCAATCTATGTAATAAATAGTCTACATAAATTATCACATTGATTCATCCAATAAGAAAAATCATTATGAGATAGTATATTTATTAATATTATGGAAATTGAATATAAAATAATAGTTGTTTATTGAAAATTAATTCCAATAAACTCTTAGTTTCAATAGATCCAACTAAATACTATTAACAAAAAGTCTCACATAAGATATCCATTATTATAATGAGATGTTTATCTAATCAATTGGTCTCTGACATTATTTAATATTGTTACTCTTCATTGTATGACTTAACCCCATGGAGAGAAATCCCATAGGAGTTGATAATTTTTAATAATATTATTAATCTATTACTGTGACATGTTTTGGTTTTATGGAACCACTATTGTAGCATTATCACAATACAAAGTGATAACATCATTGTAGATAGGTACAAACCCAAGCTTTTTTTCAAATTTTATAACCACAATGATTCTGTATAATCGGGAGAAGATATAATATTTTAACAACCCAATTATTTACAATATATTACTTTTAGAATAAATTTAAATTCATTAATATCATTCAATTCACAGAACACTATGTTTAAAGAAAATATTATTTAGTTAAGATTTTTAAACATAGTTTAAAATTAAATGATAAAAATTTATTAAAATTTATTTGAAAAAATAAAATTTATTTTTGAAATTTTTATACTATTTTTATGTTATGGTGAATTTTGGATATTTTTTTTGAAATGATTAATTTTCTAATAAATATTAAAAAATAATGAATTTTAATTGAAAACTGCATTTTCATTTAAATAATTTATGATGTGAAATTTTATTATTAATTCATTTTAGAGAAAATTTAGTAAAATTATAAATAAATTAATCCAATTTAGTTCGTTTAAATCATTATTTATTGAATTTTTATATAAAAGAACTCTAAAATTTTAATCATTTTCAGATTAAATTCTCGTTTTCTATTCATTTTTGTGTGATTAATTTTAAATTACATTTTTCCAAAAAAATAGAATTGAATTTGAAAAAATTGATGAAACATTTTCAATCTCATAATTTATAATGTATAATAATTTTAATTTAATTTTTCACCAAAATGAATTGTTAATGCAGTAAAAATTAATTACCATAGTTAAGGTAAAAAACGTCACTACCAAAGGGTTAAAATAGAATGATGAGAGTGAAAATGACAAAATATATTTTCTTAATTTTATTTAATGAATTTAGTTTGATAATTTACAATATATATATATATATAATATGGAAATTACATTCCAATTTACACAGAATATGACCAATATAATAAGTTAAGTAAAGAAAAAGAAAAAACATATCTTTCCTACTTTTAATATATACAAAGATTTGTGCTAGGGACAAAAACAACATATGTATGGGAATAAGTATTTTTTTAAATGATAATTGAGATTTTTTATTTAGAAAATTTATTTTATTTTTTTTGGAGATGAAAGAACTCCCTTAAATTCTTTATAAACACCAATGAAATAATTCTTTAGTTAATAGAAAATGATAATAAAAATAATAAATTTAATGGAAATTGAATGAATTGTTAAATTCTATTATATTTTATAACGAATATATCATATTAAAAGGGTTTTAAAATTATATATTTTAATTCCATAACTGTATTGCTATTTAAATATTCAAATTTAATGAATAATTTCAAAATTGAAATTAATTTTTTTTCCGGATAAAATATATTTTATTAAATGATTATAATTAATATAAATAATAAATTCTACCAAGTGATTTTTAATTGTTAAAAAATTCAAATATGTTTAATTAATCAACCAATTTTCCTTTTTATAATGAATAAATTTACCAATATTAGTAAAAACTATTTTAGTGTGATTAAGGATAACATTGTGTTTTTAATGTTACATGCGCTTTTGTTGAACCTAATTTTAAAAATAAAAAATATATTCATTTTATAAATAGGATTTTATATTTATAAAACATGGTTATAAATATTATAATAATTATCACATTAATATGTTATTAAAGGATAAATTACATAGGTTATCAAACTAGTTACCATAAGGAAAAAAATTGTAAATAAAACTAAGGAAACTTAGAAGTTAAGGAATGAAATATTTTAAACAAGAGTTTTATTGTGTTTTGGTGGTGTTTATATACCATATAATCCATAAATCCCATCTATTATTAATGTTTTATCAACTTTAGGTCGTATTCACCTCCCAATAGTGAGTACTTTAGTGCAATTGCAAAAGTTTCACACCTCCTCAACTGTAAAAGGTAACTCAGTCCCCTAACTTTTACACATCTTTCAAACAATTTAGATAGTACAGACCATCCAAAATTGCATAAAAAATTCATTCCCCTCTACCATTAATCCATGGTTTGTTCATACATAAAATCATTAAATTATTTAGTTCAAATCTAAGGTGGTTTCCCAAAATAGAGATAATTTTCTTCCACAAGCATCTTCATTTTATATCCTTCTCCAACTTCTTCAATTATTTTCAAACCATTATGAAATAATGAACATAGTTTAATCCATATAATAATATGTTATATTATTAATTTTATGTCTTAAAACATCAATCACTCCCTAAAATATGCTACAACATCATTGTTCATGTGTACAGTGGACTACTACCTCACGAACCAGTGTAATTCTTTTTTCCATTTCAACCCCTGATGGTTGGGTATTATGATTGATTTAAATTATATATATCACATTTATAAAAAAATTGTACCTATATAGTTACCATAATATATATATATATATATATATACATCTTCCATTCCATATGAGATATGATATCGTCGTTATGTGTACAACACACTACCACATCGTGAAGCGATGTGATTCACCTTTCGCTAATGGTTCATAAGGAATGTGATAGAGAAAAAGTTAATGATTATATGTTATATAAATAGAATAATTATGATATTCGTGATATATTTATAATTCATGAAAAATAATATATATATCATTTTCTTTATTTCTTTTTTCACTCAGGTAAAGGTGATAACATCCTTTGTGTACATCTATACTACCGCCTTCACGAAGTGATGTAACACTATTTTCATCACCAAACAAAATGGGCGACATATAAGTATAATTAGAGAAGTAATACGATAATTATTTAAATATTATTATCCTACAGATTATATAAAAATATAAAATTCTCAATAACCAAAACATTCATAAAGAATAATGAATGAGAAAACAACGAAATTAACATCCAAAATAATGATAATATTGAATAATTGTTTAAAAAATGGGTGATAAGATGTTACAATAGGTTAATACATGATATTATAAATATAATTATGATTATTTTATAATTTAATATCATTAGTAAAATAATTATACATGATATTATTGAATATTCAACCAAAAGGATGTGTAACGTAAGGAATTTCATCTCAATTTTTATTTCATTGAGACTAATTTGTTGTTATATATAAATTCCCTTTTATGTGGTCTATATACTTCCCAATTGACATGTAATAAAATGATTCATACAATATTAAATGTTTTTTTATGTTCCAATTTATATTATTTCATAAAAGGTGATTTCTCTTGAAAATCACCAAATGTAAATGTTATTGAATAATCTCGCATTATTTTGTGATCATTAACTTTCACTTGATATAATCACTTTATTTTAATAAATTTTTCATTGGAAATTAAATTCATCATAACTAAACATTTTTTCATTATTTATGTGATTATTTATTAAGTAGTATACCAATTTTTACATAGTGTGTTTACTTTTAAATTTATTTCACTAACTAAAGAAATATTGTAAAATTCGCATCTTTTACTCAATACAAATAGTTGATGATAAGGAATATTGGGTGGTGAATTAAATTGATTAATCTATATAAGAGGAAAGATTTGGTCCGGATCCAATGGGTGGGGCCAAGAATTATATAGTCCCAAGATATATGAGTTGGTTTCATGAGAAAGATCAAATAGCTAGAATAAAAGAGTTTTTAACTATACTTTTAAACTTTCTAGTGAATAGATCTTTAAAGTAGAGGTTTTCATGTTCATAATACATGACGTCCAATAATTAAGAATTGCCTTCACAAAGAGTTAAGTTATTTTATCCATGATATTTTCACTATGATATTATATCTAGATGCATTTTTGTCTCAGTTTATTATTTAAATGGCATGATTTTTTGTTACATACCTTTCTTTAATGATTACGGTTTACCCAGTTATTTTAGTACTATATTTATTAATTAGAATTTGATTTTAGTAATATACCTCCCTATATTTTTTATTATAATTGATTCATGATATCTTCAACTATACTTAATCCTTACTAATATTTTGATCTCACCCTTACTTTGTTTCCTTACCCATTGGTATGATGATGAATTTTAGGAATGATCTTAAAGGATGATGTTTATTTTCAATTCTTATGTATTATTTTTTTATTTTTAATAATGTAAAATGGGTATCATTTATGTAATATGGTTTTCAAAAATTTATAAACTGGTTTATCCTTTGGGATTTTATTCTTGTATTTATGTTAATGTAAAACATAAAGCACCGGCTCTAGGATACTGGGGTTAGGGTCACTACAGTTGGAATCAAAGAATTTTAGTCTAAATTTTGGGAAATATATTTTGGTAAACATATATTACATAATATAAAAATATGATATACCTTTAGGAAAAGTATAAAAAATATCCTACAGTTTCGGTAAGGTAGTGATTATGTTGGTATTCCTAGAAATACATCCCTATCAAGATAATATAAGTGGTTGTGGTTCTGGAACAGAGCTACCTAGTGGAAATATATCAAAAAATGCATGTTAGGATTGACTCAAGGGTTACCTAGTACCTTAAAATGGGCCTTACTATACACCTAGTTTGACACACCATGGGGATATTCTTATAATAATTCATTTTTTCTTTAAAAATCATTACGATGAATTTGAAAGTAAATATATACTTAAAGAACCCATGTTTAGAATTCTGAGATTAAAAATTCAAACATTTTAATTTTTCCTAAGTGTTACACCATGTTTAAAATTTTACATTATGATTTAATATTCATAACATTTAGGTGATAATATCATATATATTGTTATTTAGAAATATAACTTGTAATGAATATAGGATTCAATGCTTATGGCCATTGTAGAGATTTCCCATATAAATAAGACAATATAACTAGTATTGAAAGTGATAATGTTATGGATATACTGGGGATATTTAATTAGGTTTTTGAAAAAAAAATCCCATATAGGGAAACCTACTCTATAGGGATATTTTCCTATGTTGGAGAAATTTATGTGATGAAGGCCCGTGTCATTTAGTAGGACTACTGATCCAATGACATTTGACCAATAGATTAAGTCTTTGGAGAAGATATTTATGGTGTTGGGGAGTCAGGAAAAGGAAAATTTTCCATTTTAGTGTGCTATCCCAAAGTCAATTCTAATAAGTAGTGGTTTTTAAAATAGAATACTATAGAAGAAGAGGAAATAAAACTAATATAATAGAAAGATCTTAAGGAGTCATTTTTGACAAACATTTCCCTCGTTAGAAATAAAATAGTATGAAGTTAAATTTACTTATCTTAAATAAAATGTAAGAATAATGTATTGAGGAGTATGAATATAATGATACAAGTTTATCTAGTCATGACATGGATTACATAAGAAAAATAGAGAGCATGATTGACCATTTATTTGGTGGGATTAAGACAAGTCTATGAAGGGTTCTAGTATCTCAAATTTTTCTTTATATGATGAAATAATTTTATTTTCTATCAACATAGAGAATGAATTATCCAAGTTTTATGTATTAAATGGGAATAAAGATAAGAATAGTATGATAGTGAAAATCACATATAAAGGAAATAATGGAAAAGAATGGTATTTCACCTGGTATAACTATGGAAAGAATCGACCTGGTAAATTCATAAAAGGATTGGTAGTTGGTTATATGTGTGGAGAAAAGGGCAGCAAAGATCCTAATTGTAAGGGAAATAAAGAAATTAAAAAAGAAATCAATACTTTAACTATAAGGATATGGGGAACTACACAAATTAATGTCCCAAGAATCAAGTAAATATACCTCAAATGAAGCTATGAGATCATGTTCAATATTATGTTATTCATACAACCAAACTGCAATGATTAATGTCATTATGTATTTGAATACAATAAATATGTTGTAAAGGTTTTTTATTGACGATATTCTCCACATAATAATTATGAAATATATAAGGATTATACTATAGAACTATATCATAAATAATTTTAAAGTATTTTTAGAATGGTACCATGAAAAGTGCTTTAGTAGAAAATTGAAATTCCTAAAAAACTAAGGATTAAAGAAAAGATAACCCTTAATATATTCATGGGGTAAATAAAAGGATGATGGGATAAAATTATGATTGATATGGATAATAAAAATTGGATAATGTTAACTACCTTGGAACATATTAATGATTTGTTAACAAAGTGAATTATACTATCATTAATGAAGTTAAATTATTTTTTGGATTTAAATAATATATCTTGTAATCTTGATTTTATTTAATTAAAAATGATGATTTCATGTTTTCAATAAGGTTTTATCGTAATTCAAGTTAACACCATGTCTCTAAAGAATACATATTATAGGTATTCACATGTTCATTATAATATGATTAAGAGATACTTTATGTTTTTTAAGAGATTAATGATAATTATAATTTTTAAAATTTGGTTACTATTTTTCTAAAGTTTCTTTTCTTAATATGTTTTAGGTTTCAAAAGGTTAACCACTCATTAAATGGTTTAATTTGAACTTTGGATAATTTTTTAGAGAGAAATTTATTACCTCACCATATGGATATCTATGCATATTAGATTACCTATGATTATTATTTTTTCATAATGATAAATAAAGATCAATGAAATTAATTATCACTCTTTTTTGGATCTTACAATACATTAAATTTTAATTTTAGTTTTTTAAATAAAAAAATTAGAGCAAGCGATGAATTATAAGTTGATCAAGGCACAACTAAAGTATGAGATTGTTCTTATGAAATGGAATGAAATCAAGTATGTATATCGTGTCCTGAAAGTTCATAAAAATTAAGAAAATGATCTTGAAACAAAAAATATTATCATATTAACATTATTTTATAAGAAATCAATGACCTTTTTGTAATGATTGGATTATGGTTTTATGGACGTTAAATATCTCTGAATCCCCCAATTTTTTATGTTCAATGATATCTATCACTCTATATTATTCCTTGGGTGTTATTATTCTCTTCCATGTCCATGTTTTAATTTTCCTCCTATTTTCTTCTAGTCTAAAACCAAGTTACATGTAATTCTAGATAACATTCATACTTTTTCTCTCTCTTAATAATAGGATACTTTTTCATCAATTCTAAAAATGTGGGATTTTGGAAAAAAAAATTAATATCAAACCATTTATTACATAGATTATGTTTAAATTTAAAGGAAAAACATTATTTTTGTTATGGAGAATATAAAACTGAAATACATTACAATCTATTTCTTTTAAAATAAAATTAATTTCTTCAATATCATACAATGCATGCAACATTGGGTTTAAACAAAACATTGTTTAGTCACTCCCTGGAAAATTAATTTTAAATTAATTTTTAACAATTTTATAAAATATATTTTAGCAATAAACATTATTTTATAAATTGGAATACTAAAATAATATTAGGGTGAATTTTTTATATTTTTTCAAATACTTCATTTTCTAATGAATAGTGATAAAACTGAATTTTAATTGAAAAATACCTTATCATAAAAATATTTATAGAGTTAAATTATATTTTTAATTATTTGTAAAGTAAAATTAGTTGAATTTTATATTAATTAATCTAATTTAGTTCATTAGAATATTTTTTTATTGAATTTAGTTATAATAAATTTATTAACTTTTCAACATTTTCTCTTTCAAAAACTACTTTCTCTTCATGCCAATGGAATTAATTTTAAATTAAAATTTTCCCCTAATTTGAATTAAAATTTCAAAAATGGATTCCATATTTCTAAATCATAATAATTTTTAATTTATAATAATGTAAATATAATTTTTTAACAAAATAAATTTTAAATACAATAAAAATTAGTTATCATGGTTAATCTAAAAAATTCATTTACCAGAGGGTTAAACTAGAATGATACACGAAAAATGACCTAAAATATTTTATTTCATTATTTAATGAATTTATTTAGATCATTTATTTAAATTATCCATATATCTGTAAATTCATTTCCCCTTACATTTAAATATTATATAATAACTTAAGTAACAAAAAATACAATAAATATATTTTTGTATAATTAACATTAATAATTCATTGGAATATGGGAAAAAGATATGTTCATTTATAAGATTTATTATGAAATAAAAATGATTTTTTTATCATGATAATTTTTTTTATTTTTTGGGAATGAAATAATTACTTTAAATGTGTAAGAAACACCGATGTAGTGATTGTTTAGTTAATAAAAAAATTAAATAGCTGATAATAAAAAAATAAAAGTGAAGAAAATTTAGTGAGTTATTATGTTAGATTAATTTTTTGATGAATATATCATGTTACACATGTTATGAAATTATATATTTTTATTCCATAATTGTATTTATATTTTTTAATTCAAATTAAATTAATAATTTCAAAAATGACATTAATGTTATTCTACAATAAATTATATTTTATAAAATGATTTAAAATTACTAAAATTCTTATATTATTCCAAGATATTTTTAAATTATAATAAATATCCACTAATTCCAATTCAGGCAGTGGTTTTACTTTTATAATAAATAAAATCTCCCCTAATTATCTTAAACAATGTTACTTCCATTAAGGTGAAAGCGGTGTTTTTACACGTTACAGGCACTTGTGTTGAAACTAATTTTAAACACACACAAGAATTTAATTAGATAAATTATATTACATTTTAATAATCATTGGGTCTAAATATACTAAAAATTTATAAGTTTAATTTATTCTTAAAGGAAAAATTACCTTGGTTATAAAAGTAGTTATTATAGTTAAAACAAAAACTGGTAAAAAAGGAAACATATAATTTAAGGAGAAAAATGTTTACAATATGTTATTTATTGTGTGGTGGAGGTGTTGCTTTACCATATAATGATTCATCCCCATTAATAACCAATAATTTAATCTATGGATGAAAAATTTATCTCCCACAAGTGAATACTTTTGGTTATTTACAAAAGTGTCAGTCCTCCTCAACTATAAAAGGAAAGTCACTCTCTTTACTTTTTTTACACCTATCAAACCATTTTTCTCATCCAAACCCTACCCAAATAATTTATAAACTTCCTTAAAATAATCCTATAATACTTATTTTGTGAGGAAAATCTATCCTTTTATAGATTTATTGTAATCCAAATGATGGTACCCAAATGAGAGGAATGTTCTTCAACAAGCTTGTTCATTTTATTTCCTTCTCCACCTCCTTCAATTATTTTCAAAACACGCTAATATAGTAACCAAAGTATCATAAAAAACTTATATTATTTTATTATAATGTATATTCCTTCTACTTCAAACAATTTTATCCAATGGGTTATAAAAACATCATTTGTGTGTTGTGGACTACCGCCTCATGAACCGATGACATTCATTTTTCCACTACCACCTCTCAAGGTTGGGAATGATGATGGATATAAATTTTATATATAATATTTATAATATAATTATACCTATTTATTCAATATATCACATATATATATATTCACTTTCCATTTCATATGATATATGATAATGTCTCTTATGTGTACGGCGGACTATCGCCTCACAAAGCTATGTAATTCGTCTTCCACAAACGGTTCACAAAGAAGGTGACCAACATTATATTAATGATTATATGTGATATACATGAAACAATTATTATATTTATGTCATATTTATCATTCTATAGAGATAATATATATGTATCATTTTCTTCCTTAAATTTTCTCATATGTAAATGTGATAACATTGTTCCTATATGTGTGGACTACCGCCTTAATGAAGTAATGTTACTCTATTTTCATCACCACACCAAATAGAAGATATATAAGTATAAATAAAGAAATAATATTACAATTATTTCATGATTATTATTATTTAAATAATATAACAATATAATATTTTCATGAACCAGAACATTTATTACAAAGAATGAATGTGAAAACAAAGAAATTAACACCTGAAACGACAAAAATAATGAAATATTATTAACAAGTGAGTGATAATATATTATCATTGGATAATAAATGATATGATAAATATTACTAAAATTATATTACATGTTAATAAAATTATTAAAAACATTAAACATTAGGTTAAAAAGTATTCAACTAAATTGAAGTATAATTAATAGATTTCATCTCAATTTATATTCCATTAAGAGATATTTGTTGTTATTCACCAATTCACATTTATGTGGTGTATCTATTTCCCCTTTGAAATATAATATCATGATTCATTCAAACATCATTGTATTTAAAGTTTCAATTTGAATTATTTCATTCAAGTAGATTTGACATGAAAAATACTAAGTGGTAAATGTTTTTGGACAATCTCACATTCTTTTGGGATAGTTATCATTCTATTGAAACAATCAATTTCATATAATAATTTTTCATTGTAAATTAAATTTATCTTAAATATTTATATTTTTTATTATGTATATTATTATTTCCCTAACCGTATTCCAATTTTAACATATGGTGTTTACATTGAAAGTTATTTGAATAACTAGGGAAATATTGATAAATCATATTCTTTTACTAAATATGGATAATTGATGATATATAATATTTAATCATTAATTAAATATATTATTTGATATATGATGAATTATTTTGACATTATTTTTTGGGTGTGTCCTGCATTATGTTGACCCTTGATTCATTTTTAGTTCTCACAAGACAAATCAGTTGACCAAATTAAATGGGTTTTTACCGATAATTTTAAACTATATGAAGGAAAGATCAAAATAGTATATTTTTTCATGTTTCTGAGTCATGATGTAAAATAATTATTAATTTCATTAATGAAGATTTAAGTCACTATTATCCATTATAGTTTCATTATGATATTATCTATGGATTTATATCATTCATAGTTTATAGTTTAAATGGTATGAGTTTATAGTTACTTATTGTTCCATGTTGATTATTCCTTATCCATTTTATGACCTTCATGATATTTATTAAATGAAATGTGTATTCATTGATTTACTATATCATATTGATTATGATTATTTATCGATGATTATGATCATTATACTTAACCCATACAAAGCATTTGAGATCACTATTTTTTTATTTCCTTTCCTTGGCATATGAAGATGAATTCTTAGAATGAGTATCAAGGATGAAATTTATTTTTTATTATCAAGATTTATGTTTTATTTATCAAAATATAAAATGGGTATCATTTAGTTACTCATGTTTTACAAAATGATTAAACTAATCGATCCTTTGGTAATTTAATCATTTATCTATGTTAATAAATTAAGTCACCAACTCTATACTATAATGGTAAGGGTTGATACACATATAATTAGACACGATATTAAAATCAAATACCATTGTATTATTAAAAATCATTGATATCAAAACTCCTCCAATAAGGAAAAACACATATCCCTTTTCAATTTCATATCCTTATGATCAGTCGGTAGTCTATCATATGTGAACCCCACAAAAATGATCATAATATCCTCTGTAATCTTGAAGCATATATTTTATGCCTATAGTACTTTAGGATAGTTTTTTTGATGAAAAACGTTTATCTATGAAGTATTATTATTATTTACATACCATGATCAAGGTGTAGGCAACATCCATCATAGTATATAACATGAAAATCATAATATATTTGACCATAAAATAATAATGGATTTTAATCATTCGTTCTCTCTCCTATTTTCATTGAGGAAACATTTTATAGGGGGTATTTATACCATGTTACATTGGAATCATTATTCCCATAAATTATTCCATATTGAATCTCTTCAGTACCTTGTAAATTTATATACCATGACATTTTCAAATAGGCCTTTTAGATCTATCTTGAAGGATTTTCATCCCTATATGGTAGGCTACTTCACCAAAGTATTCCATCGAGAATAATTTATTTAAATATGTATTAAATGACTAAAAAACAAATATATGATTATTATTAGTTATATAATTCACTACAAATAAACATTTTTTTGACCTGGTGCTAACAATCTATCTTTATGAAGACAAATTCTCCTATAGCTTCATGAAAATCAATGTTTTATGATAATGAAATGTTCTTTAACCTATATATGAATATTTATAACTTTAACACCTTATTGGTGTCATTTGGTGTCATGAACCATTTTGGTTGTGTCATATGAACATCATTCACAGGTCATTCATTCATGAAGGTGTTTTGACATCCAATTTAAAAATCTCATAATCATGGTATGTTTCTTTGGAAAGTATAATTCTAATTGATTTTAACATATTTATTAATTAAAAAATTTCTATATATTCAATGCCTAAAAAGTTTTATAAATCTTCTTCCATTTAGTAATTCTTTAATGTTTCTATTTTAACCACCCATGTCCAATTTCTTCTTGATTTTCCTTTTTCACACAAAAATATTTACATTAGTTAGAGGATCAAGTAAAACCAAAAATATTGTTTTGATAGAGGCAATCCATTTTATAATTCATCAATTATTTCCAAATTTAAAATTATATTCTTCTTACTAATGTCTTTTAGGGATAAGGTTCATTATTTTCTACTAATAATGTTTCACCTTTTTAGTGAAAATAAATTTATATCTCTCTATTAGTCTAGCCTCCAAATCACTTTTACATAGTAACTGTCTCTGTGTATTAACCTATTCAATTGGGTCTTGTGGAATTTGTTATTATGTAATCTCATGTGTTTCATGGGGCTGAAATTCATCATGGTTTTTATTTCTCACTCAACATCCTCTAGTTTATTTAGTATATATTATCAAAAAACCCTTTCTTAATTGTGATGGAAGTTTTTTTCTTGAATTATCTTTAATAAATGACATGTAACCCTGCAAACATATATGTGAAAAATTATATTTATTACCATACCATAGCTTATATGGGATTCAGGTTGCTTCATTAGTTGGAACATATTTTTTTACATATGTTATAGTCCATCATACATATGCCCATAAGGATAATGAAATATTTTAACAACTCAATATCAATCTCACCATGGGAAAAAAAGTGTGTTTCATCTTATCACTAACAATATACTATTGTAGTGTATATAGAGATTTTATTTGGGATAATATGAAAAACTTTTTCAGATAATCAATGAATTATTGGATATGATACCCCATCACTTGGTCTCTTAGGAGTTTCTTTCTCTTCAGAACAAGTGAATTATCTACGTCATTCATTTATTCCATAAATTTATAAAATTTTATTTACTTATACCTCATCATGTATGCACATCAATATCTATATAATTAATCATGAAAAATAAATGAAGAATTACTATCCACCTCTTTCTTATACATATAACATTCTAAACACATTTGTATAAACTAATTCATGAATATTTGTAGTTATATCACATTTTCCACTAAATAGATAGTTATTGATTTTTATATTTAAATAATCATGACATATAAGCAAGGGTTTCATGTCAAAAGAGTTCAAATAGGATTCTTGGTATAATGTTTATATAATTCTTCTCATTTACATGACCATGTCTGTGATTCCTCTACTGGGTGTAATATGGGTCATCTAAACTTTATTTTCTATATTTCTAAAACATGATTTTTTATGCTAGTGTGTAACTACCCATTTGTTAAAGGTGAATTCCCATAACATATTTTACCTTTATAAAGGAATCATTCATTAATTTTTTTTAAACCTTCCATGTACAAATATTGACATAGAAATGATGTTTTTGATTACACTACGCTCATGATAACAATTCATTAAATCTAAAATCAATAATGTTACAAATGTGACATGATATTCTTCTATATTAATCATAGATAGTCTATCATATTTGGTATCTCAAACATTCCCCGCACCATATGTAATATCTAAAAATATATTGGTTATTTTATTCTGATAAAACTACGGGAACAAAAATATTTATTTAATAAAAAAAAATTTATAAATTGATTTATTTAATTCCATAATTAATATACCAAAATATTCCCCTTTCTTCTTTTTTGTGATTTAATTTCTCTTCAACTAACCTTTCTTTCTAAAACAAAAATATATAACATCCTGATATTTATCGCCTTTTTAGATCTTTCTCTTTTAGAAGGAGTTGTGTGAATGTTCCATAGAAATACAAGTTAACTTATAGATTTTTTATTTTCTTTTTAGGTGACTTACCATAAGGATACAATTGTTTTCATGCAACTAGTTCTGGTTCCCTAGACCCACAGTCAGTGGACAAGAAAAAATAACACATACTTCAACCATATTCTTTGATACCAATAGTGGTGGACTGATAATCACTTATATAAATATTACATAATTTTAGATTAATATTAAATATATCTCATAATAACAAACACTTGAGAACCATAAAGGATTTGTTTCTTTAAAGACTATATATATATTCAACTTATTAAAAATCAATCTCTAATATTTCCCACAAATATTATTCTCAATTAATAAACTTCTAGACTTATCAAACATAATAAAATTATTCATAATATTAAAAATAGATAACATAATAATGAATTTACTTAGATTCAATATAATGTTATACATGGGAGATAATAATAAATAACCATAAGTGAGATAAAGGAAATCATAGGGTTATGGGAAAAAGATCAAAACTTGAGGAAATCATACCCAAAAAGTCATAGATAATAAATCCTGAGTCCTGGAATAAATATTTTACATAACAAAATACATGAGTCATAAGTGTTTAAAATCCTAAATAATCATTCAGGGGTCCTAATACACAAAAGCATATAAATATATTCACAAGTCAAAGATAACTGACAAGACCATCAAAGTTGACAGAGTCCCATAGTGGATTGGGTTCACTCCCCATTACCATAAACATAGTGGATAGAGTCTTATTATGTATTAGTTTTAAAAACCATAATTCTTCATATTACCTCATGAGATATCAATATTTATTGAATTCATTAGAGGGATATATGATTTTTTCCCATCAGAGTACATTATAAAACATAACATTTTTATTCCCTGGGAAGATGGTATCTTTTTTGTTTCTTTATCACTTAAGTTAACTAGGGAAATAGATTGGTTTTTTTAAATATTCATCAAACCTTTTATATATAATCAAGATAAATTTGGTGTATGGTGTCATAAGAACATTCCTATTAGGAACATCAATAATTGATGACATAGATGAAAACTCACCTTTTAGATATTACTATATAAATCACTTTGAAAATAAAGTAGAAATACCACTTTAATTTAATAATTACTTTGAATTAAAATCATTTGAAAACCCCTTTTATAAAATAGAAATTGGGTTTTATAATGAATAATTCTCTTAACAGTCAAAGAATGTGTTCATAAGGAAATATTAAAACAGATTATTTTATCCAAATGATATGTGATAAAAACATTAAAAGTCCTGTGAAATGTTTTCGAATAATGTAAAAAATATAAATTAAACATTAATAAAATATTTTAGAATTTATAAGAACATGATTAAATTAAATTTTGACCTAGGGAAGGAATATTCCTAGCTAAAAAGAAGGGGTGGTTGTTGTTTCACTTATAAGTGTCACATCAGGTGAATTAATTACCAATGGTAAACAACTTGTGGAAGGATATGTTAAACCTTAATAATAACCATAATAGTGTTGAAATATTTTGGACATTAGGGATAAAGTGTAGGTAATTTATTCACAAATTCAAATTCATTCACAACAATATCAATTTAAAATTGAGATTGGAAAAAAATCCTTACATTTTTCCTGACCTTCATGAAAGTTCATTAACCTCCTCTATATTAAACATTAATATTATAATAAATTCATTTTTTTGAATTTTTTTATATTATTAACTTTATATTATTCAATTTTAATCACTAAGTACACATGTACCATATGATTATTTTTTTCACCATTAGAAGTTGGTAATTTCGATTAGTTCTTGCACGTTTTGTAATATAGTTATCAAAATCTATTAATTGATTCCAGGATTATGATTAAAAATTATACATGATATTTAAATATATTTTTCAATTATTTATATATTCCCATTTTTAATTTATTGAATAAATGGGAATTGTTCATGAAAAACAGATATATGATGAAGTTGTTTCAGGTAATTTTGGGATATTAACAGATTCCTTTATAATTAAAGTTATTTTTTGTATCATTCTTTCAGAATCATATTATTAAAATATATTAATCTTTAATATTTTAAATATTAATCCTATATATTATAATATTATCCATGTGTAACGACCCGGACCTGAACAGCCACCCGAACAGTGCTAAATGGGTCGGGTGTAACCAACTTAGGTTTACCTCTCTGAATGCCAAAGGCTGGTGACTGGCAGCGAGGGTCTCATAGGTATAGTGTGGAGGTTATACCCTCTCAGGTGATAATAATGATGGTATTGGTCCAAGTATAACAATAAATATTCCGTGGAATAAATGAATCTACAGACTCGAACCATACCTGTAGATCGGAAACACATTTAATATCAATAAACGACAGAATAAATAAATATAAACAACAACAGCGGAAATAAACACAACAACATGTTGATCACTTGTAACTACTACTTAACAAAAAAACATGGATCCAAATCTAGTCATAAATATTTAAATATAAAGGGCACTAATGGATAACCAATTCTAGATACAAAATAGGTAAGCATGCTGATACATGAAAATACTCCAAACATAGTGAACTCTAGTTAGGAAAGACCTCAAAGTCCATACCATCTCTATGAAACAGCTAATGCAGCCCAACTCCTAAAGTTGGCCTCTTTCCTGCACAAAAATCCATAAAGTCTGTACGCGTCCCGAAGGACCTGTACAAGGTGTGAGATGACTCTTAGTAGGATACCACCCAATAGTGCATACCTAATATAACTGTTTAAGCAATCATGCATTTATAAGGAAAGCAGTAAACAGAACGATGCACAAATACACACAGAACCTACTAGTGCTCAGCAGCCACCATGGAATGCCACCTGCTTCGAGCAATGCCGGAATCTATGTCAGGTGACACGGAACCATGTTCACCCATGACACCGTGTGTCTCAATTAATGATGTCCTGAAGGCATGCCCGAGAAATAGTAACCCGAAGGAACAGTGATGTTTGTCCTCAATAAGTAACTAGAGGGACAATGATGTCTGCCCTCAAAATAAGTAGCTGGATGGATAATGATGTCTTCCCTCAAAATAAATTATCTGGAGGGACAATGTTTCTTTCCCTAAAATAAATTATCTAGAGGGACAATGATATCTTCCCTCAAATAATGGCGAGCCTATGCCCCCTAACCCGATAGCCTCAAGGCTATCCCCTGAAGACTTCTCAGGTCCCACTTGGCTTCCTACAACAAGAACCCCCACACCAATTGTACCTAAACTGTCACATACATGACTTATTTTAAAGTTATTTTGTCATTTAATTTACTTTATTTCATTTTTTGGGGGGTTTCACATGCATTTTGGTGGAAATGGTGGGTTTTCAAAATTTGGGCCAAACCGTGAGCCCATTTCCATATTTAAAAACTAATTTTGTTTATTTTATAACTCATTCATTTTTGAAGATTTTACAAAAATTCCACATATCAATTTTCATACCTGATATATAAAAACTACCATATCCATTTGGGCCTCATAAGAATCCATAATCATGATGAATTTGGGTTTTTAATTAAGGTTTTGGGCCAGCCCGAAAGATCATTTCCTGCTTTATGTTTTATTTTTAATATTTTAATATCTCATTCAATATTTACTTTTTTTCGTTGATTCTACCTCCCAATAGAATCCAAAAACCTACGGAGAACAGTCATTATCTATTTCGTCGCTTTTGAGATCATGTGTTTCGAGAATTTGGGAGAAACTTATCTCGATGTCTCAAATCGTCCATATTTTAATAGGTAAATTGTTTCTTCCATAACTCCTTAACTTTCTACTCTTTTGCCCCCATTTCAGTACCCACATGACCATATCATCCCCATTATAGAATACATATCTGGTTTGGTTGCTTGGAGATTCAAATTTTGGTGTATTTGGTTCGTTTGATTCAAGATTTTTCAAGTAAGTGTTTCTTTTCTTGATTTCTTCCCCTTCCTTAGGGTTTCTTTCAACCTTTCATGAATTTATTCATGTCCAGAAGTTGAGGTTTGAAACTAAAGATTTATTTGGTGTATTTTTGGTCAAATATTGTGGTCTAGGGATGGAATTATCTTCCTTTAGGTGTGGCAGTGGTGCGGTTGATGTTTCGCACCATGTTTTGAGGGTTTTGGCATAAAAGGTAGGTGATTCCATGTGTAATCATTTCTAAATGAGTTAGTTTTCTTGAATTACATATTCTTCATGTTCCTAATATGCTGTGTGTGGTGCTAAAATTGTTTATTCTGGATCAGGTGAAGCATTTATTTTTATAGTTTCATTTTAGCATGAAATTGGGTGTTTTTAATGTGTAACCCTTTGGGTATTATTTGGGTGTGTTTTATAACATATGAAATTGGTTTAATAAATCTTGTTTGGGTTGAAAATTCTTATTTTGTAGGGTATTTTTGTGCCATTAGGTTATAAAGAGGTTTTTGTTAATGGTTTTAATGTTTAAAACCTTATTGTACATCTTGAAAGAAATTTTGAATACGTGTGCTTTTCATGTGGATCTTTTGTGGTGTTGTTTTAGGTGTTTGTATAACACATGGGGGTAGTTTAATAAATGTTTTTGGGGCTTCCAATTCTATTTTGAATTTTTATTGGTGTGATTTTGTCCTTGAAATATGGTTTTGAAATGGGTTTTATGTGAAAATCTTGGGTACACTCTTTAGAATTGTTTTATGAAAGTTTTGAATGGTTTAATGATTTTTGTAAGAGGTGAAACCATATTGGAAAACTGTTTTGGATTGTTTATAATTTCAAATAGACCATTTTAATTGTGAATAGGTTTGACATTTTATGTGTATCCACTTAGAAATGTTTTATAAAAATGACTAATGGATTTACTAAATGTGAAAGAGGTGTGAACGTGATGTGGGCTATTTGTGTGAGTGTGTTGTGAAAATGGATTTTGTTTATAAAAAAGGTTTTGAGAAACAAGTGAGTGGGTTTTTATGTGATTTTTATCATATTTGGAGGGAATTTATAAAATTGTTAAAGGATGTGTTTGATTGTGAAAGTTATAAAAAAAGTGTTGTGCGCTATTTTGGTGTGAGTTTGATTTCAAAATACATTTGAATGAAAAGTGGAATTTGTTACTTGTGGGATGTACATGGGGATGTTTGGTTAATGTGTGATGTGGAAGTGAAATTTTCATGTGAAAACTATATTTCCTGTCTTGTGGAACTTTTTTGAGCACAAAGGGAAAACCAAGGTATCTAGGTGGGTGGACGTGTACTAGTATGCTAGTGAATCTGTGGGGTTTGGTCTCAGTTTCACTTAGAAAGATTGATGCTTACAACTCTAACTAAACTATGATGATGATGATTGGTATCCTACTGGGCATTTTCACACACCCTACTTACACCATTGGGTGTAAGTAGACTTGGTTATTTTTTTGTCGCAGGTTTGGGTACTACTTTTGTGCCAACAGTTCGGGTTTTCACCAGTCTTTCATGATGTGGTGTTGTGGAGATGGATTTAGGGTGATGCCTCTTGCCATGTTGAGTTTCTTGGGCTGATCAATTTTGGTTTTGTGCCTTTTTTATAGTCTTGTTGAGATTTTTTAGACTATGTAATTCAGTTCTGAATTTTTGTAAAACATTGTTTGGTTTGAAAAATCTAGATTCGTTTTATTGGATTCATTTGTTGTTTTATGTTTATAAACTTGGGTAAATCATTCCCAATTCACATTTTATGATACCCAAGAACTTGTGCCAGCCCGTGGGGATCGGGAACTCCCTTTGGGCCTTGTCACGGGCCAGGTTTGGTGCCGATTTCGGTGGTGATCAGATTCGGTTCATAACAAAATGGTATCAGAGACGAGGTTCTGGTTAACTCTTTGGGTCATGTTATTTTGGGAAGCGTTGGGATAGTCTGGAGTTAGGATTGTCAGGACTTGATATTCCAATTATGGGTAGTGTTCTTGATCACCACACCTCATGATGGGATTCAATTTTCCCATGGGAAGTTGGGATTTATCTAAGTCCTTTGGTTTTCTTGGTTTGATAATGAATAGGGGAATTGAAAAGTGAGTTGGGTTAATTGTCTCAGTGAGCTCGTAGGGCATGGAAATACATGTGGAGTCAAGGATATTCCCTAGAACACTCTCTATGATAGTGTAGTGATTGGTATATGGCTTCCAACCATATGTCCAAGTCACCCACTGAAACTGCTTTCCTCTCGCATTGTTTTGTGCTTTAGTTTTTCAATATTGGAACTTTGGTTTTAAAGTGACTTGGTTTTAAGAATCATAAAGTGTTTGTGAAATGATTTTAAAATAATAAAGGAATGTATTGATTTATGAAATTGTGGAACTTAATTTTCAGAATTTTTTGAAATGGAAAATGGTGTTCTTACACCGCTTTTGAAAGCAGGAACTATATAGAATTTGGTTTTGAAAAATTGTTTCCAATAGAGTTTTCTAAACAATTAAAGGGTGTTTTAATGGAATGAGATGTTTTGAAATTGATTTATATGAATTGAAAGTGAGGATTAATTTGAATGATTGGGATTTTTATTCCATGGTTAGCGGTCTTGAGAAAAAGGAATTATTGGTTGATTGTTGTGGTTTTGAAAAGTGGAAAGGATTTTTTGTTTTAACCTTTGGTATTTCCATAAGGGACCACATGCATGGGGTTATATGGGATTATGGATGGTTAATGGAATGAATGGATGAGTTCATGGATGGATATGAGGAGGGTGCCCGGTGTAGTACAAAAACATGCATGTGTAAGGCCCATGGGGAACCATTGGTGGATACGCTAGTCGCTGAACCGCTTGTTTTCAAAGAAATGTTTTTAAAGGAAAACATGATGCCTTGATGACTGGTTTGGTATGGTGTGAATTATGTGTTTTTTTTAAATGTTGATGTTGTGGGATGTTTTGATTTCAAGAACCCCTCTTGTTCGAACAATGTTTTGGGTTTGTGTTTGGACGACAAGTTGGGTAGAAGGATCGGTTAGTAGTCTCTTCTGATATATATTTTGGGACACCTTTATGGTGGTTACCTTCATGTTTTTGGATCTGGTTTGTGGAATGTTTTGACAAATGGACCAGCTTGGTTGGGTCTTTGGGTTCTTTCATTGGTTAAGGTACGCCCCCATTAAGGGTTAATGCACAACTGAAGTGAAACCCGTATTGTTTTGCCATTGGAAAATCCTCCATTTGAACAATATAAGGAATATTTTATTAATAATTTTTGATTTATTTTACACCGATTAATTTAGTTGATTTTAGGATCCTCTTGTAGTGGGATAGTGATTGTGGAATTTTGAAAGAGAACTTAGTTTCTCATGTTTTCTGATTTATTGATGGTGGAGGCATTCTGGGGTTGTTAGTGTGGATGAGTGTCTCGATGGTGTCTAAGAGGGCCTCTGGGTTCTTCATAGTTTCTTTGAAGAAAGATTTCATGTTCAACCTCCAATTTTGGTATTTTGGTCAAGGGAGGATATTGTGTCCACTTTTTCGACGTTTCTATTGTTTAGGAACTTCTCATAAGGTCCTGTTCCATGTATTGTTTCTATCAATATCAAAGGACATGTTTGGTGATGCATTATGATGTTGTGTGCACATTTGACTATAAAGGTAAAGGTCGCACAATCCTATAAGGTTCTGCAATAGGTTGGGAGTATGTCTCCCTTGGAAAAAACATCAAATCCTCTATATTAGAGGTAGGTGTTTATGTGTGTCTGGCCCTTCAATTGTTTCTCACCCAAAGAATCAAGATGCGATGTTTGTTCATATTCTAATCCCTTGTTTCAGTGAAATGCCAGGTTTCGGTAAAGTGAGATATGGAGTGTGTAACATCTTGGTGAACCCATTGGGGTATTAGGTGTATTTTTTTGTGGTACTGAAAGAAGAAGTTCCACACAGGGGTTTCCACAGCCTAACTGTGAGGCCGAAGATGCTTCAATATTTTTAACTCCACCATAGGTCCCGGAGAGAAGCTGGCGCGTAGTCAGGGGAAACCCTAGTGTCATTTAAAACCTTGTAAAAATTCCTATCCTTAGTATGAATGATTAGAAGAGTTTAAACCTATGGTGTCATCATATTTCTTATATTGTTCTTATTCAGTGGAAATAGGTGGAGGGCCTTGTACCAATTTCATCACCCAATATCCCCCCCCCCCCTTTTGGTTTCCATTGAGTCATTGGGAAATGCATTGAAATTTGGATAGACAGGTTGAGCATGCGGTTTGTGCATAATAAGTAGTGACCATGTTCAAGGATTCCATGCAGAAAGAATGATCTGCACAGTTAGTGCCTGGTTTCCCAAACCGTGTGGACTAATTTTAAAGCCTTCCCAAATCAATAAATTTTTTGGGTCTTTTTGTGTCGGCCCATGCCGGTCGGTTACGATGGCTGGTTCTTGTGGTGGGGATACCCACCATAGGTACCATGAAAATTATATTGGATATTTATAGTGGATGTAAACTGCCTGTACTAGGGAGTCTGTTCAGGACTCCCCCTTTTAGTGTCCTAATTCTGTCTCTGGAAAAACAAATATGTTGTCTCTTATGGTGGGGAGCCCATTTGTGTCTCTTCATATGGGTAACTCAGATTTTTTTCCCTTGGTCTTGTCTTGGAACTAGGTATTATCATTTGAAGATATCTAAATACCTACAGCTTCCATGGTTAAACTTTAATATTGAAGAGTTCCCAATGGTTTAGTTATAGTAGGGTATGTGTAACTTTGTTCGATGTTGTTATTTGTTTAGGTAAATTTATTGAGTATTGTTCAGATTGTGTTTGAGGAGTTTTCATTTGGGATAAAGCCTGAATGTTCTTGATTGTTTCAGGAAAGTGGTGTATGATTTCTTGTGAGATTAATCCTTCCATAAATGATCTGTGGAGATGTTTTGTCCTTTGGGATGAATCTTGGCAAATAATTACTTCTTGGTTTATCAGTTGGGTTTGGTTTTTGGATTTGGCCTAACTGTGGCTTTCCAAGGGAGGAAAGTTTTATGGTGGGGATAATGGTCACATACATGACTTATTTTAAAGTTATTTTGTTATTTAACTTACATTATTTATTTTTTTATGGGATTTCACATGCATTTTGGTGGAAATGCTGGGTTTTCAAAATTTGGGCCAAACCGTGAGCCAATTTCCAGATTTAAAAACCAATTTTGTTTATTTTATAACTCATACATTTTTCAAGATTTTACAAAAACTACACTTCTCAATTGTCATACCCTAATATATAAAATCTACCATATCCATTTATGCCTCATAAAAACCCATAATCATGATGAATTTGGGTTTTTAATTAATTTTTTGGGCCAGCCCGAAAGCCCATTTCCTGCCTTATGTTTTATTTTTAATATTTTAATATCTCATTCAACATTTACTCTATTTCGGTGATTCCCCCTCCCACTTGAAGAAAAAAACGTAAGGAGAACCCCCATTATCTATTTCTCCGCTTTTGAGCTCACGTGTTTCGCGAATGTGGGCGAAACTTATCCGGATGTCTCAAATCGTCCAGATTTGAAGAGGTAAATTGTTTCTTTCATAACTCCTAAAATTTCTGCTCTTTTGACCCCATTTCAGTCCCCACATGACCTTATCATCCCCATTAGAGCCTAAATATCAGTTTTGGTTGCTTGGAGATTCAAATTTGGTGTATTTGGTTCGTTTGATTCAAGATGTTTTAAGTAAGTGTTTCTTTTCTTGATTTCTTCCCCTTCCTTAGGGTTTCTTTCACCCTTTCATGAAGTTATTCATGTCCAGAAGTTGAGGTTAGAACCTAGGGTTCTATTTGGTGTATTGGTGGTCAAATATTGTGGTCTAGGGCTGGATTTATCTTCATTTAGGTGTGGAGGTGGTGCAGTTGATGTTTCGCACCATGTTTTGAGAGTTTCGACATAAAAGGCAGGTGATTCAATGTGTAATCATTTCTATATGAGTTATTTTTATTGAATTACTTATTATGAATTTTCCTAATATGCTTTTTGTGGTGCTAAAATTATTTATGCTGGATTTGGTGAAGAATTTATTTTTATAGTTTCATTTTAGCTTAAAATTGGGTGTTTTTCCTTTATAACCCTTTGGGTATTGTTTTTGTGTGTTTTATAACATATGAAATTGGTTTAATAAACCTTGTTTGGGCTGAAAATTCTGATTTGGTAGGTTATTGTTGTGCCATTATATTTTAAAGAGGTTTTTTAATGGGTTTAATTTGTAAAACCTTATTGTACTTTTTGAATGAAATTTTGAAAACGTGTGATTTTCATGTGGATCTTTTGTGGTATTGTTTGAGGTGTTTTTATAACACGTAGGGGTAGTTTAATAAATTTTTTTGGGGCTGAAAATTCTGTTTTCAATTTGTATTGGTGTGATTTTGTCTTTGAAATACGGTTTTGAAATGGGTTTTATGTGAAAATCTTTGGTACACTCTTTAGAATTGTTTTATGAAAGTTTTGAATGGTTAAATGATTTATGTAAGAGGTGAAACCATATTGGAAAACTAATTTGGATTGTTTATAATTTTAAATAGACCATTTTAAATGTGAACATGTCTTTCATTTGATTTTATCCTCTTGGAAATGTTTTATAAAAATGTCTAATGGATTTACTAAAATGTGAAAGAGGTGTGAAAGTGATGTAGGCTATTTTTGTGAGTGTGATGTGAAAAATGGATTTTGTTTATAAAAAGGGTTTTATGAAACATGTGAGTGGGCTATTATGTGATTTTTATCATATTTTGAGGGACTTTATAAAATTGATTAAGGATGTGTTGGATTGTGAAAGATATGCAAAAAGTGTTGTGGGCTATTTTAGTATGAGTTTGATTTCAAAATGCATTTGAATGAAAAGTGGAATTTGTGACAAGTGTGATGTACATGGGGATGTTTGGTTAATGTGTGATGTGGAAGTGATATTTGCATGTGAAATCTGTATTCCTTGGATTGTTTAACTTGTTTGAGCACAAAGGGAAAACCTAGGTATCTAGGTGGGTGGACCTGTACTTGTATGCTAGTGAATCCGTGGGGTTTGGCCTCAGTTTCACTTAACAAGATTGACACTTACAACTCTAACTAAACTATGATGATGATGATTGGGGACCACTAGGTTATGGGTATGTTCCCTACTAGTGTCTATTACATGAGAACAAATATTTTTTCTGGATACTCTCACTGAGATACAAGGTACCTGGGACCCACAACTAGCTAGTGCCTAGGGGTTATTTCATATTGCTTGTGCTCATTAGATCTTTTATACTTACCGTCGGCATAAAGTATATTTGGCTAGAAAAAAATTCAGTTGCTTTTGAATTTATTTTAAAAGTGTTGATTATTTAAATTACCCCACTTGAAAACTGATTTTTTAAGTTGCATCTTTTAGAAATTGTAACTAGAAATTACATATTTTTGAAAACTTGCATGATTTTAGTCTTTGAATGTTTATCACATGTAATATATTAGTGGTGGTATCCTACCGGGCATTGTCTCACACCCTACTTGCACCCTTGGGTGTATGTAGACTTGGTTATTTTTGTTGTCGCAGGTTTGGGTACAACTTTTATGCCAACAGTTTGGGTTTTCACCGGTCATTCATGATGCAGTGTTGTGGAGATGGATTGGGGGTGATGACTCTTTCCATGTTGAGGTTCTTGGGATGTTCATTTTTGGTTTTGTACCTTTGTTATAGTCTTTTTGAGTTATTTTAGGCTATTTAATTTAGTTTTGAATTTGGGTAAAACATTGTTTGGTTTGAAAAATCCAGATTTGTTTTATTGGATTCATTTGTTGTTTAAAGTTTATAAACTTTGGTAAATCATTCCTAATTCTCATTTTATGATACCCAGGCACTTGTGCTTGCCCAAGGGGGTAGGGAACGCCATTCGGGCTTTGTCACGGGCCGGTTTTGGTGCCGGTTTTGGTGGCGATCAGATTCGGTTCGTGACATAAACCGCAACTAACGGGGGCCTCTACCCACACGAGTGGTCAAAACCACCTCATCACGAAGTCTTCTATGTGTACACTACTCAAAGTTTCCAGGTGAGAAATAATAACTAAAATAGTACCCAAGCCACAACACATCTGACACCTCGTCTCCCTACGACCATGTCGCTCTTGTCTGATGGTGTTTCCATCCCTGTAACCCTGACCATGCCCAACCTAACAGCCATCCTGCCTCAAACCGACACCCATGACGCCCAATATCATGTTCATAACCACCCAACGTAACCCTAGCCATGCCCAGCATGTGCTCAGCATCACTCAAGAATATCTGGGCCATTCCCAACACAACCCAAAGGTTCTAGCATATGTAATTCATCAATTACATATATAACATATTTAAACAGAACACATAAACAGGGAAAACAATTTAAACATTTGGATTTCACAAAGGAAGTGTTGTACCATACTAGCACAGAGGTCATTAAGGCCTCTAACAATTTATATCAAGGTATAATAACTAGACTTAATAGTTTAAAACAATTCAATTCAATTATAACCATCTTGGCATTCCCCGACCAAAATGCCCGATGAGCAACAACCACTCACCCGACCCTGTTCAAACAAAACAGGTAGCAGGGCATACCCAAAGGTATCCTATAGGTCCACAAACAATGTAATATGAAAAATAAGATAACATTGGGTCCCGCTCAAAATACCCGAAAAAGCACTGAAGGTCGCGTCACCCAAATGACCACAAAAACACAAAAAGAGGTATGCACCACCTACCTAAGACTCGTACGATGATATTTCTCCAACAACAGCCTCCAATTAGATCTAAAACGTGGTATATCTACAAAAAAATCGAAACCGTTTCAACCCCAATAACTTGTTCTAGAACATTAATCAATAATAATAACTCATGGGGAATCAGGGGCTTATAGAGGGGGTTCCAACAGATCAATCGGTGTTCGAATCAGGTCTTGGACAAAGGAATGGGAGAAAAAATGAGCTCTAGCTGGATCTCCCCTCTCAACTCGTCAAAGGGGTTGAGTTTCTGCCTCTAAACAAGGATATTTCCCATTTTAGCGAAAAAAAGAAACTTCACGGAACATACTTTAAGTTCACGGAATTTATCATTTTACTATTCATATAACGGTTGAAATTTGGTGACTTACTTTCCAGCACCAGCCGACATGAGTACACAGTGTGTACCTAGGGGTACATGGAGTGTATTATTTTTTCTTCTCTTCCTTGCTGACTTGCTCACACACCATGTATATCCCTCGTACATGGATAGACTACATGGAATGTCCAAGGAGGACATGGCGTGTACTTGGTTAAACGATTCTACCCAGCCAACAGGCCCACATGCCATGTATGGCCTCCACACGGTCGAGGGTACACGGTGTGTCGATGGCTACACGCCGTGTAGTAAGAAATTTCTATATGGTCATCACATGACATGTAATCGTCGAGCACACGACCGACACTCGCCTGACCTATACATGGCGTGTACTTAAAATTACACGGCGTGTAGTCTGGAAATTTCTAAAAACTTCCCAATTTCTCCAATTTCCTCAGGGAAAATTCAAAAATTCAACCAAGGTCGGGATTTTAACCCGTTCTAAAAACCCGAGTTCTTACAATCTCCCCACCTTAATATAGCTCGTCCCCGAGCTATCAAACGAAACATGGGGATGGAACCGAACATTCCACACCGATCAAGGTAACCCGGACTTCCCCGGTCTCAAAGATCCTAGCTAAATTCCTCAAGGGCTCCCCACCTTAAGAGTCGCCTAAATCAGTCTCAACATGACAAAACTCAAAACAATCAAAGCTTCACTAACATGTTTTCTAGAAGCATAGTCATTTCATGACACATCATCACCCCTATGTCTCATTGGTGCTCCTGTGTCATTCCCGACACCCAACATATCCTGCACCACATCGGTGTCCGCCTCCACGAGGTCCTAGAGCCTAGCACCTCAAGTAACCTACATCCTTGATGAACTGATGCCCAAGTCATATCAAGTAACCCACATCCTCGATGCCCCTCATGATACGCATCTCGTAAATATATATAAATATATCACGCACCCGATATGGCGCCAATGTAAAGACCCGTCAATTTTAAGGAAATTTTTTTTCTTAATTTTCTTTGGAATTTTACAAGAGCGCAGTTTCTGACGGCACCTGATTCCGAGGCCCGGTGTGCCCAGAATCATTTTCCGAAGTTTGGCTCAGGTATGTTCAGTGAACGGACGAGCGGGTTTTTCTAACTTTTGAACCGGTGCCCGGAATCGAATTATGAGGGCACCGATAAAATCTCAGCGCCGATATTCGGTTAGAAACGACTCATCCAGAGTTGCGTTTTCTCAGGTGTGGTTTTTAATTTTTGGGCTTAATGTTAAGAAATAAAATAATTTTACGACAACTTTATTTTATTTCACTTAAGCCACTTGGAAGCCACTTGAAGCCACTTAAAGATGGCTTAAACTGAGTTGATCTGAATAGGATGCTATCCAGAAATATCCTACCCCCCTTGGAAGGATATTTGTGAGGTGGGGCCCGCACGAGCCCCGCCGTTTCTTTCCGCTAAGTAACGCACCCGCGAAAACCCGTCATTATGAAAGTCAACTGACGCATTTTCTTAAATTCTTAACAGACCATTTAATTGGGCAGTTTATTTCGTGAATTAAATGAGCTGTTACTTTCGTTGAATTAATAAAAAGAATTGATGGGTCGTTACTTACCCTTTTTCGTTTGTTGGCGTATTAATAAAATAAGACCAACTAGTCTTTTGGGAGGATTACTCATTGAGAGGTTTGTCAGAGTTCTTGAACCTTCATCCTCCTTCGCGAAGAACGCGAAAAACATGAAGAACGTGAAGAACGCCGGCCTCCGACGAAGAACGCCGAACCCGTGGAAGTCGACGACGCGACTCCGTGTTCCGCGATGCCGACGTTCCCTTCCTACAACGTTCTTATGCGACTTCTATTCCTCCGCAACGCATCTTCGATCAGCTGCTTAAGGTAAGAGCCTCGGTTTTTCTTTTAATCTCCTTTGTGGTTCTTTACCAAAACACGGATTTAATTAATTAAATTAAATCTGTTGTTTCATGGTCCGTTGAGTTCTCCGACTCAATGCCGGTTTCCGCGACGACGCGACGTCCTTCCGCGACGACGCGAAGATCTCCTCCTTCCACGACGAGAAATTCCGCGAAGGACGTGCGTACGACGACGACCAACGAGGTATGGGTTTTATTTCTTGGAAATGCCACTTTTTCTCTTGTCGTTTTCGTTCAAATTGAGGAACCCGTTTTATAAAACAATTTTATTTCATTAAAAATTGTTTTGGATATGCGTTCATGTGTTGAACTCTATTCCTCCTGTTGTTTATTTCTAACGCGGAGGGTGCGGGCCAAACGAACAGGGCCCGGTGACCCTCCGCCGTTCTTCGTTGTTATGCGGTTTCGACGGGCGACGACGGAACGTGCCGCAATAGAAATTTGGTGGTTCCGCAGTGAAGAACGAGTCCTGGTAGGAGCAATGGCGCAGGCGAGAAAAAAATTGGGCCACTGGAGCGACTCCGGCGGCCCGCGGAAGCCGGCGGCGGCGCCCAGCGCGCCGCCGGACGAGACCGCTGCGGCGGCGGCGCTCGCGGACCCACGGCCGCGCGGGTCCGGCGCGCGCGGGACGCGGCTGAAGCCGCTTCCGGTCGCCAGGAAGACACCCCGCGGGTGTCGCGGGGGTGTCATGCGGGGGCGGCGGCTCCCCCCCCCCCCCCCGCGTCACTCAGGACGCGGCTTCAGCCGCATCCTGCTGTCTGGTCGACTCCCCGCGGGTGTCGCGGGGGTGTCACGCGGGGCGGCGGCTCCCCCCGCGTCGGCCGCTCGACCGGTCGGCTGAGCCGGGCCGGGCTGGCCAAGCCAGACCGGTCCGACCGAGGCGGACCGGGTCGGACCGGGTTCGGCCGAACCAGGGGGTGTTGGGCCGGGTCGGCCCGGGCCCGGACCCCCCATCTTCGGACGATTTTAGTTCAGTTGCCCGTAACATGAGCTACGGGCCTCCAAAAGACTTGCCGTCAGCGGCAACGCGATCCTTTGATTGAGATGGTCGTTTCGGTATATCGCACTCAAGGTTTCGGAATACTTTGAGTTTGGCCGAGTTGGTTCGTACACGAAACCAACTGGGCCCTCAGAGTGGAAACGCTCATATCATGAGCTACAGACGTCCGATTGACGCACCGTAAGCTTTGTTGATTTCCTCTAAGTGAGAAGGATCTTTTGGCATACTCCTCCTGAGGTTTGGACACAAGTGGAGTACAGTCGGGTTGGTTTGTACACGAAACTAACCGGGCCCTCGGAGCGGAAACACTCATATCTTGAGCTACGGACGTCCGATTGACGCGTCGTCAGCTTTGTTGAGTTCCTCTAAGTGAGACGGATCTTTTGGCTCACTCCGCCCGAGGTTTGGACGTACGTGGAGTACGGTCAGGTTGGTTTTGCCTTAAAAAACAACTAGGCCCCTAGGACGAAAAAGCCAATAACTCTCAGACCGGGCGTCCGATTGACGTGCCATCTGCGACGTTGAGTTCCTGTTGACGATACGGAACTTTTGGATACATCAACTTCGGTCCTTTTGATAGTTGATGTATCGGTCTCTCGGCTCGTGGAGCGGACCCTCCCGAACGAGCTTGCTGTGTGCGGGAACCCTAGTGCTGGCTGCGACTTCGACGATGGTGCAGAGATCCTCAGTGGACCGCGACGACGATTGTGCAGAGATCCTCAGTGGACTGCGACGGAGAAGACAGCTGGTCTTGTATCCTATGTGGGTCCCAGCTTTGCTGGTCTTGTATCCTATGTGGGTCCCAGCTTAGATGATTCAATACTGGTCTTGTATCCTATGTGGGTCCCAGTATAGTTGAATCAATGAGGACAGCTGGTCTTGTATCCTTTGTGGGTCCCAGCTGTGCTGGTCTTGTATCCTATGTGGGTGACATCATAGATGATTCAATACAGGTCTTGTATCCTATGTGGGTCCCAATATAGTTGAATCAATGAAGACAGCTGGTCTTGTATCCTACGTGGGTCCCAGCTTAGATGATTCAATACTGGTCTTGTATCCTATGTGGGTCCCAGTAAAGATGAATCATTTAAGAGTGCTGGTCTTGTATCCTATGTGGGTCCCAGCTTAGATGACTCAATGCTGGTCTTGTATCCTATGTGGGTCCCAGCCGTGATGGTCTTGTATCCTATGTGGGTCCCAGCTGTGCTGGTCTTGTATCCTATGTGGGTCCCAGCTTAGATGAATCAATATTGGTATTGTATCCTATGTGGGTCCCAGTATAGAAAAATAAATGAAGAGTGCTAGTCTTGTATCCTATGTGGGTCCCAACATAAACGAAACAATGAAGACGGCTGGTCTTGTATCCTATGTGGGTCCCAGCTTAGATGATTCAGTATCTATGTCTGATCTTCTCTTTCACCTTTTCGATGATGTATACCTGCGTGAGCTGAATCTTCTGTTTACTCTCCTTTGTGGATTGTGTTGAGCTATCCTGTGTGGATTTACTGTTTACTCTCCTTTGTGGATTGTGTTGAGCTATCCTGTGTGGATTTACTGTTTACTCTCCTTTGTGGATTGTGTTGAGCTATCCTGTGTGGATTTACTTTTTACTCTCCTTTGTGGATTGTGTTGTGTTATCTTGTGTGGGTATACGTTTGATTTCCTGTGTGGACTGGGTTGTGCTTGGGCTCGGACGTTGGCGCCGAACGGGAATTGATGACTTAGGTATGTGTATGGGCATATACCTAAGCCGTTTCAGATGTTACTTCGTGATCGTATCTTTCCTTTGTGGATTATCCTTTGTGGATTTCGGGAGACCTTCGGGGGTCTCGGGGTCCCTACTGAGTAGCTTATACTCACCCCTCCACGGACTATGCTCGCACTACGTTGTGTTGGTTGCAAACGACGGACAGTGCTGATCGTGGTGGAGGCGCGCGGAGCAGGACGGTACCTGGAGGTGGACCACTGGGCGGGACTTACTCGGAGCGGTCAGGTGGACCCGAGGAGCAGTGGAGGCCATCTGTACCCACCCTTCAGGTGGGACCTCCAGAGGACGGCTCGACACTACGGCTTTTCCTTTCAGTTGTTGTTTTTCCTTTCAGTTGTACTTTACAGTTGGGCTTGTATTTCCGGCCCCTTTTACTTTCATCACAGCTTGTACAGTTTTTACTTAGTGTTTACTTTTCTGCTTGCTTACTCTGTGGTGCTTGTTTAATTTTCAAAGGCAATGCCTTCCCTTTTGTTGGGATTCATGCCTTGGTGCTAGTCGCCATCCCCTGGCCTATGGAAGGTGGTATTGGGGTAGTCACAGCACGGGCCCCGAGGACGGGTCGTGACAAATTGGTATCAGAGGTGGTCAGTTCTACCGCAGACTCAGATATTTCTTCTATGTGAAGCAATAGTGTTTATCGTATTGGGTGTGGTTATCAGTCCAGGGAGTCCAGTGTTGGTGCGGCGGACGACGTATCCGTACACCAGGACCCTGACTTCTGATTTCCGACTTAATGCACGAAAACATTGATTGCATGTGTGTTTCAAGTTTTCATTGTGATTACTTGTGTCAGCTCACCAGGTATACTGTTCTTACCGCGGCGCACTTGTTTCCTTTTCAGGATGGCCCCACGACGGCAGCCAGCTAGGGTTCCGAGAGTGGAGCGTGATGACAGCCCACTGAGTGACGAGGCCTCGGTGCAGGGCTCCTTGTCAGCAGAGGCACCGGCGGTACCGTTACCCGCAGAGCCACCGATGCTTCCCGCCAAGACCACTGACGATGCACATCGCCTTGGAGCTCTGCATGAGTTCCAGCGCCAGCGACCACCTAGGTTTCGTGGGGAGACGGACCCCCAGGCAGCAGAAGACTGGCTGGAGGCGGTCGTGCGAGTTTTCAGGTTAGTGAGGACACCAGCAGACCTCATGGTGATCCTCGCAGCGAGCCTCCTGCACGCGGCAGCAGGCAGATGGTGGAGCTTGATGCTCCAGGTTCACGACGAGACATCTCTTCTCTGGACGGACTTTGAGAGAATCTTCTGCTCCGAGTTCGTCCCAGCCACCCTCCGTGCGGTGCGCATCCAAGAGCTGATACAGCTACGGCATGGCAGTATGACAGTGGCCCAGTACTCGGCAAGATTTACTGATCTCTCGCGCTACTCCACAGATATGGTACGAGACCCGTTCTTCTGGGCCCGGACCTTCGAGCAGGGACTGAGGCACGAGATCAGGGCTTCGATGATCTCCCTCAACATTCCGACATATGAAGAGGTGTTGGAGAGAGCCCTTCTAGTGGAGAGTTTTCTCTCCGAGCAGGCTCCAGTGACAGGGCCCTCCGCATGACGGCCCGTAGTAGGGTATTCTGCAGCTGGCAGTAGACAGGTGACGTAGAGGTCCAAGTGGGCCAGACCATCAGATGGGCAGTCTCAGGATGAAGATTCAGTTGTGTAGGTCACCCGAAGGAGAGCCAGCTACACGAGGGGCAAGCATTGCTACACATGCAGCGGGCGAGGTCACATGGCTCGAGACTGCCCGACTCGTCTTGCAGATGAGCAGCAGGTGGTATAGGGACCTCCCAGACAGAGGTTCGGCCACGGTGGTCCACAGGGTGCAGGCAGACGAGGCAGAGGAGCTGGTCGGGTAGCCAATGGCGGGAGACACTTCGAGGTCTTGCCACCACCACCACCAGGAGGTCCACCCCGACCGTAGGGAGTTGGTGGACATGGGAGTGCTCAGCTTCAGGAAGCTGAGGCCTTCGATCATGGAGCTCTGGGAGAAAATGGACAGGAGCGGAACTAGTGGATACCTCCTTTGTACTTATAGTTCCTTGTTGCTATTGTGTAGCGTCTTTGTATTATGAGCTGCAATAGTAAAAGACGCATACCTTTGTGATGTTTTCATTCCTATCCTCTTTTGTGTTGTTACTAAGAGGTTCCAGTTTTGACTGTTGACTTGACCCTCACTTGTGAGACATCTATTGGAGGTGACCCAGTTACCACACACTGATGCCGACAGTGTGACTCAACCCTTGGAGGCGAGAGTAACGGTTGGATCGCTTGGTAGTAGCGTCGAGGCCTTACGACGTCATCCTTGGTATGGATTAGTATCATCCATTTAGGGATTGACTGTATTAGGCAAAGAATGTGGTTCATCCAGGGGATGGGACCAGATTTCTCTTATCGGCAAAGAAGAAATCTTGCAGCTCTTGTGGGACCTGAGATGGTCCAGGTCATCCAGAGGCGGATGAGTACAGCTCAGAGCCGACAGAAGTCTTATGCTGACAGGAGGCGGAGGCCACTAGAGTTCATGGATGGCGACCACGTCATCTTGCGTGTCTCACCTCGATGTGGTTTACGGAGATTTGGCTGAGGCGGCAAGTCGTCTCCATGCTTCATCGGACCATTCTAGGTCCTCAATAGGATTGTCAAGGTGTCTTATCGCCTGGCTCTACCACCACAGTTGCACCGGGTGCACGACGTCTTCCACTTATCTCAGCAGAGGAGATGCGTGCACGACCCAACATCAATCTTTGACCATGGGGAGCTAGACGTGGATGATGGGGAGACTTTTGCGGAGGTCCCAGTAGAGACCGAGGACCGACAGGAGTGGGTCCTACGTGGATGATTGATTCCTCTAGTGCGCTTCAGATAGCTGCACGGGAACCTCCAGGAGAGCACTTTGGAGCGGGAGGCTCAGTTGCGTGCTCAGTACCGCCTTTGTATCCCTAAGTTTGTGGCGAAGCTTTACGGGGACGTAAAGCCCTATGGTGGGAGTAATGTAAAGACCCGTAAATTTCAAGGAATTTTTTTTTTCTTAATTTTCTTTGGAATTTTACAGGAGCGCATTTTCTGACGGCACCTGATTCCGAGGCTCGGTGTGCCCAGAATCATTTTTCGATGTTTGGCTCGGTTACGTTCCGTGAACGAACGAGCGGGTTTTTCTAACATTTAAACCGGTGCCCGGAATCGAATTCCAAGGGCACCGATGAAATCGCAGCGCCGATATTCGTTTAGAAACGCCTCTTCCAGAGTTGCATTTGCTCAGGTGTGGTTTTTAATTTTTGGGCTTAATGTTAAGAAATAAAATAATTTTATGACAACTTTATTTTATTTCACTTAAGCCACTTGAAAGCCACTTGAAGCCACTTAAAGACAGCTTAAACTGAGTTGATCCAGATAGGATGCTATCCAGAAATATCCTACCCCCTTGGTAGGATATTTGTGAGGTGGGGCCCACACGAGCCCCGCCGTTTCTTTCCGCTAACTAACGCACCCGCGAAAACCCATCATTATGAAAGTCAGCTAACACATTTTCTTATATTCTTAACAGACTATTTAATTGGGCGGTTTATTTCGTGAATTAAATGAGCTGTTACTTTCGTTGAATTAATACAACGAATTGATGGGTCGTTACTTACCCTTTTTCGTTTGTTGGCGTATTAATAAAATTAGACCAACTAGTCTTTTTGGAGGATTACTCGTTGAGAGGTTTGTCAGAGTTCTTGAACCTTCATCCTCCTTCGCAAAGAACGCGAAGAACGCTGGCCTCCGACGAAGAAAGTCGAACCCGTGGAAGTCGACGACGCGACACCGTGTTCCTCGACGCTGACGTTCCCTTCCTGCAATGTTCTTCTGCGACGTCTCTTCCTCCGCAACGGATCTCTGATTAGCTGCTTAAGGTAAGAGCCTCAGTTTTTCTTTTAATCTCCTTTGTGGTTCTTTACCAAAACACGGATTTAATTAATTAAATTAAATTTGTTGTTTCATGGTCCGTTGAGTTCGCCGACTCAACGCCGGTTTCCGCGATGACGCAACGTCCTTCCGCGACGACGCGACGATCTCCTCCTTCCGCGACGAGCAATTCTGCGAAGGACGTGCGTACGACGACGACCAACGAGGTAGGGGTTTTATTTCTTGGAAATGCCTCTTTTTCCCTTGTCGTTTTCATTAAAATTGAGGAACTCGTTTTATAAAACAATTTTATTTCATTAAAAATGGTTTCGGATATGCATTCATGTGTTGAACTCTATTCCTCCCGTTGTTTATTTCTAACGCAGAGGGTGCGGGCCAAACGAACACGGCCCGACGACCCTCTGCTGTTCTTCGTTGTTATGCGGATTCGACGGGCGACGACGGAACCTGCCGCAACACAAATTTGGTGGTTCCGTAGTGAAGAATGAGTCCCGGGAGGAGCAACGGCGCAGGCGGGAAGAAAATCGGGCCACCGGAGCGACTCTGGCGGCCCGCGGAAGCCGGCTGCGGTGCCCGGTGCGCCGCCGGACAAGACCGCCGCGGCACCGGCCGCGGCAGCGGCGCTCGCGGACCCGCGGCCGCGCGTGTCCGGCGCACGCGGGATGCGGATGAAGCCGCGTCCGGTCGCCCGAAAGACACCCCGCGGGTGTCGCGGGGGTGTCACGCGGGGGCGGCGTCTCCCCCCCGCGTCACTCGGGATGCGGCTTCAGCCGCGTCCGGCTGTCTGGCCGACACCCCGCGGGTGTCGCGGGGGTGTCACGCGGGGCGGCGGCTCCCCCCGCGTCGGCTGCTCGGCCGAGCCGGGCCGGGCTGACCAAGCCAGACCGGTCCGACCAGGTCGGACCGGGTTCAGCCGACCCAGGGGGGGGGTCGGGCCGGGTCGGTCCGGGCCCGGACCCCCCGTCTTCGGACGGTTTTCATTCAGTTGCCCTTAACTTGAGCTACGGGCCTCCAAACGACTCTCCGTCAGCGGCAAAACGATCCTTGGATCGAGACGGTCATTTCGGTATATCGCACTCAAGGTTTCGGAATAATTTGAGTTTGGCCCGGTTGGTTCGTACCCGAAACCAACCGGGCCCTCGGAGCGGAAACGCTCATATCTTGAGCTACGGACGTCCGATTGACGCGCCGTCAGCTTTGTTGATTTCCTCTAAGTGAGACGGATCTATTGGCATACTCCGCCCGACGTTTGGACACAGGTGGAGTACGGTCGGGTTGGTTCGTACACGAAACCAACCGGGCCCTCGAAGCGGAAACACTCATGTCTTGAGCTACGGACGTCCGATTGACGCGCCGTCAGCTTTGTTGAGTTCCTCTAAGTGAGACAGATCTTTTTGCTCACTCCACCCGAGGTTTGGACACAGGTGGAGTATGGTCGGGTTGGTTTTGCCTTAAAAACCAACCGGGCCCCTGGGACGAAAAAGCCAATAACTCTCAGACCGGGCGTCCGATTGACGCGTTGTCTGCGACGTTGAGTTCATGTTGACGATACATAACTTTGGGATACATCATCTTCGGACCTTGTGACAGTTGATGTATCGGTCTCTCATCTCATGGAGCCGACCCTCCCGAACGAGCTTGCTGTGTGCGGGAACCCTAGTGCTGGCTGCGACTTCAACGACGGTGTAGAGATCCTCAGTGGACCGCGACGACGATTGTGCAGAGATCCTCAGTGGACTGCGACGGAGAAGACAACTGGTCTTGTATCCTATGTGGGTCCCCGCTGTGCTGGTCTTGTATCCAATGTGGGTCCCAGCATAGATGATTCAATACTTGTCGTGTATCCTATGTGGGTCCCAGTATAGTTGAATCAATGAAGACAACTGGTCTTGTATCCTATGTGGGTCCCATCTATGCTGGTCTTGTATCCTATGTGGGTCCCAGATTAGATGATTCAATATTGGTCTTGTATCCTATGTGGGTCCCATTATAGTTGACTCAATGAAGACAACTGGTCTTGTATCATATGTGGGTCCCAGATGTGCTGGTCTTGTATCCTATGTGGGTCCTAGCTTAGATGATTCAATACTGGTCTTGTATCCTATGTGGGTCCCAGCTTAGATGACTCAGTGCTGGTCTTGTATCCTATGTGGGTACCAGCTGTGCTGGTCTTGTATCCTATGTGGGTCCCAGCTGTGCTGGTCTTGTATCCTATGTGGGTCCCATCTTAGATGATTCAATACTACTCTTGTATCCTATGTGGGTCCCAGTATAGATGAATCAATGAAGAGTGCTGGTCTTGTATCCTATGTGGGTCCCATCATAAACGAAACAATGAAGACGGCTGGTCTTGTATCCTATGTGGGTCCCAGCTTAGATGATTCAGTATCTATGTCTGATCTTCTCTTTCACCTTTTCAATGATGTATACCTGCGTGAGCTGAATCTTTTGTTTACTCTCCTTTGTGGATTTTGTTGAGCTATCCTGTGTGGATTTACTGTTTACTCTCCTTTGTGGATTGTGTTGAGCTATCCTGTGTGGATTTACTGTTTACTCTCCTTTGTGGATTGTGTTGAGCTATCCTGTGTGGATTTACTGTTTACTCTCCTTTGTGGATTGTGTTGTGCTATCCTGTGTGGGTATACGTTTGCTTTCCTGTGAGGACTGGGTTGTGCTTGGGCTTGGACGTTGGAGCCGAACGGGAATTGATGACTTAGGTATATGTATGGGCATATACCTAAGTCGTGTTAGATGTTACTTCGTGATTGTATCTTTCCTTTGTGCATTATCCTTTGTGGATTTCGGGAGACCTTCGGGGGTCTCGGGGTCCCTACTGAGTAGCTTATACTCACCCCTGCACGGGCTATGCCCGCACTAGGTTGTGTTGGTTGCAGACGACGGACAGCGCTGATCGTGGTGGAGGCGTGCGGAGGAGGACGGTACCTGGAGGTGGACCATTAGGCGGGACTTACTCGGAGCGGTCAGGTGGACCCGAGGAGTAGTGGAGGCCATCTATACCCACCCTTCAGGTGGGACCTCCAGAGGACGGCTCGACGCTGCGGCTTTTCCTTTCAGTTGCTGTTTTTCCTTTCAGTTGTACTTTATAGTTGGGCTTGTATTTCCGGCACCTTTTACTTTCAGCACAACTTGTACAGTTTTTACTTAGTGTTTACTTTTTCGCTTTCTTACTCTGTGGTGCTTGTTTTCTTTTCAAAGGCAATGCCTTCCCTTTTGTTGGAATTCACGCCTTGGTGCTAGTCGCCAGCCCCTGGCCTATGGAAGGCGGGCTTGGGGTAGTTACAACACGGGCCCCGAGGACGGGTCGTGACGGCCAATCCCACTGATTAGAATATAGTCAGTCCACATAGATCTTGTGCATCACATGAACTCAAAAAGACATGCCTTTATAGGTCATGCCAAAATGAAACATGGAAGTCATGGCCACACCCATGGTGTACCTCTAAACGTCGTCCGATCACCAGCCTTCTCAGCCTCTGGCAGCTACACAGCATGCACCTGGCCTGAAGTGCGACTGCCGAATGCCTGAACTCTCTATGGTGCTGCTCCAACCACCGACCACTGACCCCTCAGCTGGATCCTGCTGTCTTTGACACATCTTCCACGTGAAGCTGAACCTCATCTACCCTCTCCTGGTACCGAACCTGAACCAACTCTAGATGCCACTGTCTATCCTGGTTCATGCGTTCTGGCTGTCTAAGAGGATGCATATAGAACCTCTTCAGATTCCCGACCTATCCATATGCTTGTAACTCCTTTGGAGGCCTATCGCACTGAGTCCAAACATGTCCTAACTGTCCACACAGAAATCAAACCAAAGATGAGCTGCTACAAGGTGTCCTAGCAGAGTCCTTGGCCTGACTGCCCAACTGGAACTCATCCTATCCTCACTTCTTGTTGTCTGAACCCTCACCTGAAGTCGTCATCCGACCAACCTGAGGCATATCCCGTTGGTTTCCCTCTACGATGAGAGCCTGATTCACCACCTCTGAGAGAGAACCTAGCTGGAATATATTTACCTGGATCCGAATGGCATGTCATAATCCATCTTCAAAGCACCTCACCCTTGCTGCATCATTGCTTACCATACCGGGTTCAAAGTAAGACAACTCGATGAAGTTAGCTGCATAGTCCATGACAGACATGTCTCCCTACTAAAGACTTTAGAACTCCTGAGCTCTCTCTTCACTCAGTGTCTCTGGGTAAAAGTTCTCAATGAACCTTTCCTCAATGTCCTTCTGTGCCAGTCCCTCAGGCCTGTGATCCTAAACCTGTACATCACACCAACACTTCACTGGTCCTCACAGCATGTACGTCGCCAGCTTGACCCTCCACCCTGGAGGCATCTCGATCTTCTCAATGATCATCTACATGCTCTCTATCCATTTCTCAACTGCCTGCGGACCACCCTCACCATGAAAAAGTGGTGGGTGCTGTGACTGGAACTATTGCGTAAGATATGCAATAGATGGCTCTGTACCATGCATGCCTCTGTCGATCCCCTGCAAGATATATACTAGGATAACTCGGAGTTGGTCATTGATCCATGGTCCAAATGCTGCCGAACCCGACTACTGGCCTACATGCACAGGATCCTAAACCTAATCCTGTCACTGAGCCTGTACCTGCGGCTCCTACTCTACCTGTGTCAGTTCCTGAATCTGATCTTGTACCTGCGACACTGTACCATCTCTCGTCGGATTCTCCATCGGAGTCGCCCAAAAAGGAACCCACTGAATGCCATAAATGGTCATACATCCCATATATATATATAACAATATATATTCAACTCATATTAGAAAGAAGTAAAAGGAATCACACAACTACCAACTTTACTACCCCACTACAACCATGCCCCACGACATCCTGACCTCATGGCTTTCTTACCGACCCCTAATAGAGCCAAGTATCAAAAGTACCTCAGGCCATGCCTGTCCTGACAACCAACGTTTCCTCAAACCAATGACTGATTAACCCAATCCTTGTCATCAAAATCACCTCAACAGATAGGACATGCCTGCTCGCACCAGAACTAGACCCAAATACCCTATCACATGCAATTCTACAATATATACAGCATGGAATACACATTGAAACAAACATGATATTCTATCAGTAATTTCACCTTTTCACATTTCAAGAATACAAAGCATGGAAATTGACATTTTCTTCAGAAGGCTTTATCACTTCAAAAATCATATGTGCAGTTATGAAATTGAAATATCCTAAAAATGATCCCATCAAAAGCCCAGAAAAAAGCCTTGCCATACCGAGCCATGGTCCAATTCTCCCTTACCGCACCGAGTGAAGGGTAACATATCACAATCAATATCATTATGCACCAAGTGAGCCACCAAGGGGGAAATCATATAAAATGTAATCTGAGCAAAAAAAATAGCAAATCCCACCCATGGAAACTTGGTCCATCCCTCGTACTTGGGGCTGCAGGCACCTAAGCAAAATCTAGAAACCCAGTTCCAGTCACAACCTATCTCCAGTCTACCATGTGCCAGATAGTAAAACCACCAGAAATAAATAGAGAAGTATCAATATCATTAGTAGCCAGCAAAACATAGCAACTAAATCCTTGTCAAGAACTCCTTTGATACCACTTTGTAATGACCCAGACCCGAACAACCACCCAAATAGTGCTAAACAGTTCGGGTGTTACTACCTTAGGCGCACATCCCCGAATGCCAAAGTCTGTCGACTAGCAGCGAGGGTCTCATAGGTATAGTGGGGAGGCTATACCCTCTCATAGGATAATAATAATGGTATTAGTCCAAGTATAACATTAAATATGCAGAGGAATAAATTTCTCAATAGACCCAAACCAGACCCATAGAGCGGAAACACATTCAATATCAATAAACATCAGAAGCAATAAATGTAAATAATATTAGCAGAAATAAACACAACATCATGTCGATCACTTGTAACTACTACTGTACAGCAAAACATGCATCCCAAAAAGGTCATACATATCTAAATATAAAGGGTTCAAATGGATAATGAACTGTAGCTACAAAACAATTAAGCATGGTGATTCTTTTAAGTACACAAAACATAGTAAACTCTCTTTAGGCAAGACCTCGTGGTCCATACCATCTCTATGTAACAACTAACACAACCCAACTCCTGAAGCTGGCCTCTTTCCTGCACGTAAATCCATAAATTTTGCACACGTCCCTAAGGGCCCATGCAGGGTGTGGCACAAATCTAAGTAGGATACCACCCAACAGTGCATACCTAATATAAGTGTTTAAGCATGCATGCATTTATAAGGAAAGCAGTAAATAGAACGATGCACAAATAAACACCAACTCCACTACTGCTCAGCAGCCACCATGGAGTGTCACCTGCATCGGCCAATGCTAGAATCTCTGACATGTAACCCGACACCATGTTCCCCCTTGACACCACGTGTCTCAAGTACTGACGTCCTGAAGCAGCGACTGAGAAATAGTAACTCAGAGGAACAAATATGTCTGTCCTCAATAAGTAACCAGAGGGACAACGATGTTTGCCCTCAAAATAAGTAGTCGGAGGGATAGTGATGTATGCCCTGAAAATAAAGTATCCAGAGGGACGACAATGTCCTCCCTCAAATAAATTATCTGGAGGGACAACGATATCATGTTGGTGATGAAAAACCAACCATGTTTCTTTATTAAGTGTTATTAGGCACATATATACGGATGAGGTTTTCATTTTCCATGGATTAAAAAAAAGTTAGAAATTTATTTATATATTATTAATCATAATAATGTTCAAAATATTATAATTATTCATTAAATTTCACAATTAAACCACACATGGATGGTGGTTATGGAAAATTGATCACATCTCTCATGGAGAATCAAGTTTTCACATAACATGAAGGACGTTCTTATTTTTTCGAGTGGTTGGGAAGGGAATATATAATTGTTGTTTCATAAATATAATTTAACTTTAGTATACTAATAATACTAATATTATTATAATATATTATTATAATAGACTTTTAAGTAATATAATAATACTTAAATAAGTATAAATAAAAAAGAAGTGATTTGGGAATTTTACCTTACTCATTTGAATAAATCCTTTGAAAATTATTCTAAGCCTCCAAAGGGTGGTTGATTGAAGATACTATAACCTATATCCATTATATATAAATTTTGGGGTAGGACTTTGGTTGAATTTTAAGTGATATTTTATTTTTTAGATTGTTTGTAAAGGGGTGGTGGAAGTCTCATTTTCTAAGTGAATGGAGTGATATTTTGCTAATAAGAAGTGTACTATATAGGGAATGTTCCTATAAAAGTTGGAATTAATATGAAGGTGAAGTGTTTTGGTCAAGTAAACTGTTCACCTAGTATTTTAGAAATTTTTCTAGAATGTTAGTCATTTTCTTGTAAGTTTTAATTTTTATCATAATTTACTTTTACATTAGTAACTTTTTTTAGCCTCAGTAAATTATTTTTATAAGTAAAAATAAAATTAAACTTATTAGATAATTAGGATATTATGAACCCAAATATTAAAACCATTTTGTAATGTTAAATATTTAAATGTGATAAATATTAATTTTAATAAAATATTTGTATAATGCATAAAATTTTTTTAGAAAAACTATTACATATGTTTTAAAATATCAAATTCATGTTTGTAAATTAATCATAAAATTTTAAAATGTATAATTTTACATATTAAAAACATATTTTTTCAAAAAAAAATTTCAAACATTTTTTAATCATGATTATATAAATATGATTACATAAAATACATGGTGCTTATAAAAACAGCATTGTAAGCGATTCACATAAAAACAATTCTTCTAAAAAAATCATCCCATGAAAACATAATTTCAATAAATCTAAAAAACAAAGTTCATTTTTTAATTTTTTAATTATTAAATTTTAATAGTTTGGATTTTAAATAAAATATATATAATATACAATAAAAATAATGTTTTAAAACAAAACATTTTTGTTTATCCATGAATAATTATACTAGTACCTCTTATAAATAATTATTTGATTTTATTTTTTTTTCATTTCATTTTCAGAGAATATATTTTATTTTTTATTAAAATAAAGCATTATTCGCATAATTTTGGTATAGAATGTATTTTAAGCTATGGATCAAATTATATTTATTAAAGATAAATGTATTCTAAGATTCTATGTTATTATGTTATACTCCCTTATAAGAAATTATACCTCAAAATTAAATTATTATAATTGAAAAAATGTGGATAATTAAACCACATTATGTTTTTGATCTTCCAAATAGCTTCCTCAAATTTATGATTTTGGCCCAAAACTTTGTCCATGTCAATAAAAAAAATTTGTAATACTTTTTCTCTTTGATCTATAATCTCCACCAGTTTTTCAACATAATAATAATCTTAATCTTGTGGAATAATATTTGTGATTATTACATGTGAAGGATCTACTATGCTCTTCCTCGAAAGAGACAAATGGAACACATATTGAAGTTGGGAGAGGTTTAGTGTAAGTTCTAAGTGATAAGATAACATCTTTAAATGATTATAAATATAATAGGGTCTGATATATCTAGGGATTATCTTCCACTTATTTCTGAATATCATAATTTTAATCCAATGATATATTTATTGGAATGATTTACCCCCAACATTAAACTCTATAGTTTACCATATTTATAAGAATAACTAATATATTAACTGAATGGTACCCTGATGTGATTCCAAATAGACCTAATGTTTTCTTTAACTTCATTGTTTATATTGGATCTCAATTGAGTATATTCTCTATCTTCATACCAGTATGTTGGACTTATACACTTCATGCCATAGAAGGATTCATAAGAATTCATATAAACACTCAATTATTATAGAGGAAGGTATTGATCCCAACATTCCTTGAAATCTATAGAGTAATATTTCAACATAAATTCTTGTGTTTTAATTATTATATTATACTAAAAAAAATTTAGGGATGATATAATGTGATAAATTTCAACTATATATATGATTTTGGCTTAAGACTACTCTAAAATTTCATTGAAATAATTGAATATCAATTAGATGTAATTAAAAGTTATACTCCATGAAACCTTACCACTTATTTAATATATATCCTATCAAATTTTTCATGAAATAATTATTCTATGATTGTAATGAAATATGCTGACTTCGTAAGGTCATTAAATACAATCCAAATGGTGTTACGAAATTTAAAGCTATTGTGGGGTCCTGTGTTAAAATCCATGTTGATGGTTTCCCATTTACATACAGGTATAATAATTGGATGAATCACAACATTATAATCTTATTATTAAACCATAAATTTCTAACATACTAGTCACTGAGATATGTTCTCTTTAATATCCCTTTTCATGTAGTCCCATTAGAAATTATCTTTGATATATTTATGCATCATTGTTGTTCCATAATGGAATGAAAATGGGGAGTTATTTTCATTATCCAAAGGATTATTCTTCAATTATTTTATGATATTGAAATAAATCTGATTCTTGAATATTATCATTTAATCACGGTTATGGTTGATCTTTGGAACATTATTTTACTTTCTTTAGATCCCAATACTTATTTTGTGCCTCTTTAAACCTTCTATGGATGGAGGTTTAATATTAATTTAATAAATATGGGATTTATCCCCTTTACTATTGATTTCATGGTCCATACACTATAGAACCGTATGAATTATGTCAAATTAAATTGTTATCAAGGACAAACAAGCATGATCATTCCAACTGAAGGTATAAACCACCATTTTCACCATTCTGGGGAGGTAATATATCAAGTGGTTGAAATCATTAATCAACTTTAACAATATCATCTATTTCATATCTAATTATTACCATGTGAATATATATTTATAGTTATTATAATATATATATATCACACCATTCTTAAAAAAAGCTAATGCCTCCCCATTTTTAGTGAAAAATAACTGCTCCAGCTTCAAATCAAGATTCATGTAATTATTCAGAGGAATAATGAATTGGTATGATGAATATGTTATGAATATGTTAATTTTAATGTGTAAAAATCATAATAACTTCTTTTATGCATCACTATAAATCAAAAAACCCGTCTCTACATCATGGTAGTGTAAGCATAGATGTAATGTCCAACCTTCTCCTCAAATCCCAGAAATTATATTTAGATTCATTTATCTAAATATAATAGGATCTCTTTGAGATCAAAATTTTTATTGGATTAATATCCCTCATAAATTCCTCAAAAATTTCGGGTAGTTTTTAATGCCCACAAAATAAGAATTGGAAAATTTAAAATGGATGAAATACCTGAATATGGGTATTATTTTCCCCATAATGAAAAGAAAAAAGAAGGCATCCATGATCAGGAGAATCATATGAACCCCCAAGAGATATGAAATCTCAGGACTAGAAGGAGGTCATGAGGATGGACACATTCAGTTCATAGCCTCTAGAATGTCGAATGATGTCCCTTTTATAAGTACTTTTTATTTTTTGAAGGTGCCTCGGAAAACCAGTGATCACATAGTGGTAGCCAAATTAGTTCCCCCATGCCATGCAGCTTATCAATTGGAATATTTCCAATGAACTATCAAAAAATCCTTAGAAAATAGTTAAAAATTATTCAAAATGTGGGAGACTATTGTCGTTGTAAAACTCACGTGATATATCACTGCATGGGAGAATTATTTTCCTTTGACAACATTCAGAAAAACTCAGGATATCCCTAGGAATTTATAAACCAAAAAATGAAATAAAAATGGGAAGGAGAAAGACTATTGAGGACATAAATGACATGTTATGCACCTTTTTAAATTCACAAGTCACCGCATGTACCCAACTACTTGTCCGCCTCATCTCACAAAATCCCACTACTTTTTCATCCTTGTCACGTGAAGAGCCTTGGATATGGCCCAGCGACCTTGTGCTCCCACTTTGGCTCTATATGGGAAAATGGAGTTTTCGATGAAATGATTGTTAATCTCTATGAACCCACTTTTTTTCAACCCAATACATCACCAACAGTTAGAGTGATTATCATAGAAAATACTCGTTCAACCTCGCAAGATCCCCAACATTTTTATAATTAATAAAGGAAATAAAAATGGAAAAGCTAGGATCCTCGTGTAGTCATAAAACTCATGAGATGTGAAAGGGTATTTTAAAACAATCCTTCATTATAACCATTGAAAATACATCATTATTTCATTAAGGACCCCTAACAATCCATCATTGTCTCACGAAATGTTCCATACAATTCACCTGAGATCACATAATGACATTTTTAGCATGAATCATGATCTCGCTAAGTCCCTCATACATGTCAGCTTGATAATATGTAAGTACATTGGTATATATTCATGATTTAACAAGACTCCATTAATTATATATAATATAATATAGGTTTCGGTGATGGGATGTTCTAAGGGTCATTGAAAGCCAAGAGATAGACCTGGATTAAACTGTGTCAGGAATTTTCAATGGCGTGTGAGGATAAATCCCTCCAACAACTCCATCCTTTATTAATGCGATATGTGCCAAGAAAACAGGTGAATACCTGGGGTGGATAGGCTTATAAATTCCCCAACCAATTATCAAATAAGGGCTTTATCTTTATTTCATCTAGGTTCACTAATTCATCCAAGTACTAGATAATATTTCTCAAAGCATGTGATCTCATGAACAGAAAAGCTTTCAATCAGGTTAGATTTGGGGAACAACATGAGTAACCATTCATCATGCATAAGAGCTTCACGTGATCACTCATATATCAGAATAAGTAATTATGTCATGAAATGTAAAATACATCTGATATATTTCTTAAAATTCATAGGACATAAAATAAGCTAAAAATGAACAAGTCTAAGGCATATGCAATATAAAGTCTAGAATAAAGACTAAAAATGGGTGGCTTATGTGACTAATAGATATGAAGATTCCCTTATGATTTTCATGAAACACCTAGGTCATGTGATAGTGATGGGACATGTCTCCCTAGTCATGTGATACATCATTGGAATAATATTTGGATCTTGCAAAGTCCTCTCGGATATCAAAGGATATTCACATTTTGACCCTCTAGTATGCCACCGAAGACCAATAAAAACAACTGATCTTTTCATACACGACTTTTAGTTTCCTTTTTTTGTGTCAAGTTTCTCATATGGTTGCACTAGTACATGATAGCTAAGTCATGTGGTAGCACCCGAACATGTCAACTAGCTCTCACGACATCCTTTGGGAAAGCCATCCAGATATCACCATGACCTCCAGAAAATCCATCCAAGAAATGAGGGACCCCTATAGACATGTCACATTGGATCTCAAAATTCCCTCAAATAGTTTCAAACAACTCTCTATATGACACCAGTGAATATCATTTCGATCATGCAATGACCTTTATACATGTAAGCCAAGATCTAGTGATGGTTTCCAGGAAAAGATATACAGGTCTTATGAATGCCCTCTAGAAAAGTCATCCTTGGTCATGGGACAACCTTCAAACAAGCCATACAAGTTACGTGAAGTCCCACCAATAATTCATCTATATCATGAAATTGTATATGGATATGTTAGGCAGACACCCTCTTACATGTCAATCTGACTTTCAAGGCTTGTCAAGTAGAAAATCAATGCATAACAGGAAGACAAGCAGGCTAGGTCAATCTGGCATTTCATGACGTGATAACATTTTCATCCTCGGTGTTTATACACAAAATATGAGGAATCAGTGTGTATTCCCCATCCACATTGAATATGAAAAATCTGGTTCATATTATAACTAGAATGTATAAGATGACTCTTAGAGGTATGATCTCAATATTAACCAGCAAAGGGTTGTCTCAGTACTTAAGTCTCACATATGTAAGATATATGAATGCTCATTATCTATACTATGATTCTCACATAAGGCATATCTCATGTTATATTTGGGAGTTTCAACAGTACTATCATTCTTATCATGAATCTCCCCCTGCCAAGGCAACCTCAGTGTGTAAGCCCTGATGTGTGGTGTGATATAATTGCCTCTATATAATGAAATCTAGCTTAAATACAATTCCAATGGAATTAAATAACTACAAGAACTGTAATTACATAAATAACCAAGAAATTTTGGACCCCTTCCTAACATCCAATCTCAAATAGGTGTTCACTTTGGTGTAAGTCCCCTCATATATCCGATATTTCAACCATTGGGACATAATTGTTCCCATGGTCTGATCACTCTACCTCATCCCCCAACGTGTTGAGAATTCAACTGAACTATGATATATCTTATTCATACTATAACTAGTATTTGTAGTATTCCTTCCTATGGCCTTAATTTCAAATTGAACATCTCAAGGGTTGTCGCAACACATATGTCCTATATCCATAAGTATTGTGACTGATTAATTGCTATCCATTGTTTATCACACCAAGCATGGTTAACATGATCTTAGAAAGTTTTAATGGCCTTTTCATTCACATAATTAATCTCCACCATCTAGACCCACCTCAATTTGTAATACCAGATGAGTGGCATCGTATAAATTCCTCTATATAAGGGTATATGCCTTGGGTCCAATCCCAAGGGATTGAACACACTATGAGAACATTGATTCCTGTAATACTTAGGATATGTATGATATATTCCTATATCTCATGCTCAAAAAGTAATCCACCTCAAGATATATCTCCCCATGTCTCCAACATTTCAACAATTTGGACCCAATCATTTCCATGGAATGATCCTTCCACCTCATTAGTATGTGAAATGAGAAACCAATTGAACTACGATTACTCTAATTCGTTCCACAACCAGGATACATAGTACATCTCCTCGATACTCAATCATGAATATATCATTCCTAAGTGAACAGACATAAGTACTCTCTTCAAGATGTTAAACTTCATGAGTTTTAACAAACTATGTGGGTTTTGATTCCTACTTTAAGCAGGATACATATGACACTTCATAATTGCTCAATCCCCTCCATAAGATATTAACCACCTACCTAAATGGAATCAAAATCCAAAGTACCTAGTCATATAATTTCAACACATAATATGCTACCCATTATTGGGAAATAGAAGATGAATGTTGGATACATACATATGGATTCACTAATCATATCCCCTTCTCCTTCACAAAAAAGGGATTAACCAATTATCATTATATTAGTGAAATAGACCCTGTATCAATATTAGGAAGATATTAAATAATATATCTTAAATTTATAAGAGTTTTTTTGTATCCAAATATTTTCCCAAAAAGGGTGTGATGAGCCTAACCTACCACCTCCTTGAACAATGTGTGTTCTGAAGTGTCATTGGGTATAAAACACCAACTAACCACCTGCATTTGGAAAGCTGGTCTATACCATGTTATGGGTTTAGGGATCATTATAAGTTAAAAGGGAAGACTAACTAAATGGTAAACCTAATGTGAGAGATTGAGAAATGTACTTAACCACCCACAATCAAATCTTCAGGCCAATATTTAATCATGGAATCTCTTTCACAAGTTTAAAATGATTGAATACCTAGTTCTCATCAAGCCATTCCATTTTTCAGATGAGGGATTCGAATAAATATCAATTTTTTGAGGGAAAAAATGGTTAACCTGACGTGAGCCTCTCAAATAATAGAATAATCAGTTAATCATGTGTTGGTACATTTCTATCATTTCATAATTTTCGCAAATAGTAGGCTGGTTGGAATACCATGTGTCAGACCACTTTTTTGGTATTTCAATCAAAGATGATAAACCCAACATAAATATTACAGGTTATCCTCTATCAATGGGTTTCCCATGAAATATGTATATCCTCACATTGACAGGTCCATGTGAGGATAATGTCCATATCATGAATAAATGAAAAAATGTGTTAACCAAGAACATTTTATTGATCATGTATCTTTCCTATGATATTTCCATAACAGTTAACCTTGTTCCTTAATGTCTACATGACTATAGATACTTATCTGATCAACAACATCCTTATCCAAGATAATCACTTTATCTAATGATCATTCCTGTAAATCACCCACAGCATCCACCCGTGCGGGTTGAAAATGATCCCACCTTCCCAAGAGCTTAATTGTTAAGTGAAAACGTGATGGTTAGGGAATACCACAAACATGGTATAACACCAACGCTATGAGTTATTTTAGAGGGTCTATGAATATGGAAAATGATAACTACTCATCATCTATGGACATATGTAGCTAATCTAGTGGCCATAGTCACCATAACTAACTGATTTGAGATCTTATCCCAAGAGTGGTAAAATAACAACCTTCAATATCTAATTAAGATGAACCTGGGAGTAAAATATGGCCCTCTAATAGTTTAGGGGCCACCATGGAGGGCCCCTTCCAACCATCATCACTAGAACCATCCCAACGATACCCACTAGTCACCTGCTAAGGGTACCATCTGACACACTTCCACCTCTGACGCCCATGCATGGGAAGCAGAGAAGGTACATTGTGAAAGGAAGGCACGTTGGCCAAGGAAGGTTTTGGATAACCAGAAGTGGAATCATACACCCACTCTCACTGAATATGTATGCCAACATATTCCGACAGTAGGCAATGAGAAGAACTATATCCCTTATCACAAAGAACAAGTTTGCAGGTATATTCCTAAAGTAGGCAGGGTGGAAGCACATATCCCTACCCCCATACATGAATCCCATCAGCATATTCTAGTAGAAAAAGGATGACAGTAGTGGGATAATATCCTCACTTCAGTGGAACATATCTACTAGAGCATAGTGGGGATGAAAAATGTGGGGGCTTATATATATGAACAAACTTGTCTAAAATTCCAATATCTCTAATCCACATCTGAAAAAAACCACAAGCATATTACAAAATCTGTATAGATATATGGATAGTCACATATTCCTATACCTATAGTCAATAAATCTCCACCCACTGATCTTTATGAATAAGTGGTTTCTTCAGAGAAAGTTCACATTATTTCTCTCATCCAAGTTGAATATTGAAATGTTCTAGTAAAAGAAAAGGCACAATATTGGGCTCATATTCTTGTTCCAATTGGGGATCAGCTGGTGAGAGTATCACATGCCTCGGGATAGGGTCACATGACTATCAAAAAATTCCATCATCATGTTCTTAGGGCCTGGGATTGGGCTCATATCCCCATTCTGGATGGGTCTCACCAAGTAAGAGGGGAAAATGCCTTATTTCAGGCTCATTTCATCTTGAAAAAGACTATTTTCATACTCTGAAGGCTAAGTATTGGGCTCATATCCTTGTTCTCACTAGGTTTTACCAAGTGATAATGGCACATGGCTTAGTATAGGCTCATATACCGTATCCCATTCCATAGGCCTGTTAGCATATTTAGGTGTGGTATGAATTTTTAGATTATGATTATATTTTTGTTTCACCTAGGACACACCAGTTGAGAGTGACACGTGCCTCTGGGCAAGCTCATATTCCTTCCAGGAAAAACAAGTGTTATATTACAAAGCTCAGGATCATGACCATGTTCTCGTCCTAACTGAGTCACTCCTTGCGAGAATTCCCCAAGCCTCAAGATAACCTCATTGTATTTTCAATATTTAGGGAGATAATTTGAATATTACAATAGATTCATAGTAGTAGGATCATAATCCTATAGCACAATACCAGTATCAACTACTTTCGGTAACTATCATATATCAGGCTAATATTCCTGCACAACTCCAAAAGATAGGATAGAATATTCTACCCATGATATATAATGATACCCATAATCCTAATATTCTCAATTATAGTGTCCCTGAGAAATTTTGAGACACATTCTCAGTAACCCAAGGGTTTATCAACTCTTAAACTGGATCACAAGATGATCATTACAATGATAGTCCACCTCATGGTAGTGTGGAGGGGGATCGTAGGGACTCTACACATAATATCTACCATAGTCAACTTCCACATGGTAATATCGCCCACCGATGAAGATATCATCCCCTTTCCCAGACACCTCTGTATAACGAGGTTTCCAAAACTAAAAAGCCTTCTTATAGATAGGTGATCAAAACATCATGGTCAACTGCATATAGTTCCCCCAATCAAATTCTAGTGGCATTCAAGTTCAATCATCTAATGACCCATAGAATAATCTTCTATGGTTTGACTAGATATATGTGCGTAATTGTGATGAATAAGAGGCTTATATTGACATATGGAGAGAATTATCCAGAAACAACCTCTCCATTATGCTCTTCCCCATCACAGAATTTGACTATGAGGTTCCAGATGATCAATAGAAGGATTTCATGCCTTATCTACGAAAAAATATTTGGGATACTCATCTCTGATTGAAGGATAGACATATCCCATATTCAGGATGTGAGTATCACTTTCAGTACATTAATACAATATATTGTCTGCTGGATATATCCTCCTTTTCCATATCCAAAAACACAGGATTGAAAGATCATGTCAAAGGCCTATGAATTATTTCTCACCACATCATGACAACCCTCCACTGACTTATTTCCATAGATTCAACATCTGTATTGTAACTCCCCGACCCGAGTTACCCAGAGTCGGTGCATTATTGTGTAACATTGACATGATCACAAATGATCAAGTCTCGAAAGACTGATTAGTTTAGTAGCCTTGGAAACACTAGATATATTCATAAGTCTTACATTACATCATAAAGTAAAACAAAACTACAACAACATCTTGTCTTCATATCCCATCATACTATCCCTGCAGGTCATTCATAATATACTTCTTCACATCCTAGAAAAATTAAAACATTGGAAGGGGTGAGATCAGATGCTCAGTAAGGATAACAATATAGCGGAAGCATTCATAAATATACATTAACATTTAAGGCAATGTATAACTAAAACAAAAACCTTTTAAACTTGAACTTAAGCATAATATGGAAAAAAATAAAATGAAGTAATTCCATTTACTTATTCACATGGATATTCTACTAGTCGAATAATCACATGCAATACCAATAACCACTTTCATAATGATGGAATTCATAATTCTAGACTATCATAACCACGTAGCCAAGGCCTCATGCCAGGACTAAAAATAAGATTTTGTCGAGGCCTCGTTCCAAGACACTAGTTTGTCTCATGAGACGTACCGATGCATCGAGGAGCTATAGCGGGCTCCACCCGTCACTTATTATGTCCAATGCATTCTTCATATGAACAGGTTTAAACATATCATAAACCATAACATAATCGTATCACATAAAACATGCATAAAAGAAACATAACATTTCCACATTTCAATCACAAGATATCAATACAACACATTGATATAATAAAAAACACTTTCAAAACCATTTTCAATACCAAAATAAAAGAAAATTAAAACATGGTATTTATTTTTCATTTAAAAAAATTTATGGCGTGTAGAGGAATCCGAAAATCAAATAATAGTCACGGCGGTGGAGAAGTCATTGTCGCCGCATACGTATAACAAGAAAAACATTCCTTTTTGTCATTTAGTAAAACACATCATATAAAAAGACTCCTTTTGAATAAACGTAAAAGTCAAAGCTGTTTATACACCGTATAGAAGAAATTTGTGTATAAAACAAAATATGCCACAATGAATGGAGATTAAGACGAAGTCCCTTACAAAGACATTTTTTAAATAAAATAGATATATTATGTGTATTCAAAGTAATTACACATAAAGAAAGTACAAATACAAGACATGACATAATAATATCATGACATAATTTGAAAGTAGGAGATTAACCCAATCAACGGGAATTGGGTTAGGAAGTTCCCTTACCTCGTGTCCGACATGACTCAATCGTTCTTTAACCTCCTGAATAATAAACTAGAGTTAATTTATAATTGAATAAGAACCTTTTTCAAGTTTATTATTCCTTTTATATCACTTATTACCATTTTATGAACATTAGGTAATTATTTATGTTAATTACGGTCGTTTTGTCGATCTTTAGTACTTGAGTCAAAAATAAAAATCATATAATTACAAGTTGTTCATGTGGTAAAATATCCATTATATCAAGAATTATATTCATGATGTAGATATAATATATATCTTATATATCCAGTATATACATTCATTCATAATATTACGTAACATTTAGAGGTAATAAATGAAATGCACCGTTCATGGAGACGGTAAGCTGTACGTACGCATGAACGCTACTTTCATTTCTATTTCGTATTTAATGGAATGAAATCATAATGATATAAAGGTGTATTATAATTCCAGTATAATATCATATATAATATCATTTACTCCATCCTTTATACATCCCACATATGGCATTAACGATTCAAATCACATTGAGGGGGCGGTAGTCCGTACTTCCTAAAATTAAATTATCGCATTTACCTATAATGGAAATCATAAATGTATTCCATAAATGAAAAATACAGAAGAATAAGTGAAACATAAACATAATATATATCATATATAGAAATAGTGTCATCATAATGGCCACCATTAGAGGTGTTAAAAGAAAATTTAAGAATCATCGTTTCGTGAGGCAGTATTTCACCACCCACCGAAACAGTATATTATTTAACCTTTAGACGGAGGTTTGTGTAAGTGTAAATCAAATAAATATCATAAAAACATCCTAGTATATTTTAGATACGGGAATATTTACAAAATAAAGTAATAAAAATATTTTAAGGGGTTGGAGAAGCAAAATAAAACGAAAGAACATAAGAGAAGACATTACCATAAAATCGGGTAACTCTTTTTGATTTGAGCCAAAGGCTTACTTGGGAAGACTTATTCCCAAATTGAGGCTTATAGGAGTAAGATAGGGAATTTTAGAGAGTATTTTTCCAGAGGTTGGCCGAGCCCAATGGATTTGATGGTGTGAATAAGGTGGTAGTGGTGGGGGCCTTCTATAAGAGGAGAGGAGGGGCACTATTGGAAAGTCATGAAATGTTACATTATTATGAAATGCTTTCGGATTTTAAAGGTCCCACAATTATATATTTTCAGGATACGATGATAAGGGTTAAAAATATACTCATCCAATAGGTATTTGACAAGTGCAAGTATTAGATTTTACATTATCTTTTCATTTTATTTAAATCATTAATTAATGAGGTAATCGCTGCATCATCATTGTGTCATAAAACATTTAATTTATTTAATGTCTAAAAATTATAGAAAAATTATCATGATGTATGAAATATTTTTATCCTTATAATTAATATTTATAGTATAAAATCTAACTTATATAACCCCATGTAATAATTGTTTTAGAAAAACAACACATGTTTGTGACAATTTTATTTTTACTTTAAATAAAAAGTTATTAATGTCATTTTCTTACCCAAGTGGCTCCATGGGGTCCCCAAGATGATTCATGGATTGTCTTGGTCAGCCATGACTCATCCAATAAGTTTAGTACAAGTTTCAAGATATTTTTATATTTTTATAATATCATTTTTACCTTAAATATCACTAATTACTTTTAATCGCGATTAATAAAACTTAAAAGTTACTATTCACTAAAAAATTATTTTAATCACATTAAACAAAATTTTTCTTCCTAATTAAAACCATGTATATTTGATTTTTGAAAATAAAATCACAGAAGTGGTAATGATTCATTGACACGAAAAATTATTTTTTAAACTACCACTTAGGGGTTTCGCTATTCATCAAAAATTGAAGTTTTTCAGAAAAATACCAAAAATTCACCCTACGCTATATTTGATATTCCTAATTAAAAAATTATGTCTATTTTACAAAATTCAAAACATATAAGTTGAATTAATTAATTTAATAATTAATTCCCGCAGTCACGACAAATAGCATGTTTTTAAGAAACAATATATATCAAAAGATTGACAATTGTTTATGTCCAATTTCAAAGTGAAATTAATTATAATGACCACCATTGGATAAAATGGTAAAAATATATTCTAATTATACTTTAAAAACACTCAATATTATAATTTATCACTATAAATTATTTTGATTAAAAAAGTTGTTTTTATGTATTTTCTCTATTCATAGAAAATTGGATGTTCTCAGAAAAATACCAAAAATTCAATATAGGCTAATTTCGATATTCCGAATTCAAAAATGAAGTCCATTTTGAAATATAAAATTTATATAATTTCAGAAAGGTAGTAATACTACTCATAACGGCTATTTTGATTGGTCATGGTGTATTAGAATCTCGAACTTGCGTACAACACACACTGCTCTATTATTCAAAGAGAAGCGTACCATGGAAGCTTGGGGTGTTACATTCTCCCATCCTTCATAAATTTTGTCCTCGCAATTTGAAATTTTTCTTTGAAAATAAAAGGTTGAAAATAGAAAATACTTTTGTGGAAACCCCACATCAGAAATAAGGTTAATAAAAATATAACTTTAAAAGAAAGAAAGAGAGGTACAAAGGTCACCCGAGATAGCCCATACTAGGATTCTATGAAAATATGGATATGGAGGAAAAACAATCCATCAAGGTCTGATATAGAGTTTTATAAAATAGGATTAGGAGAAAGTTAACTATAAGAAAATCACAAACATGTGATTGCTTAAACGGTCATTGATTCCCCAATTGGAAAAGTTAACCGACACCATTTTTGTTTTAAGTAACCTTTCATAAAGTTGAGGAATTTATTTAGGAGATTTACTAAGAACGTAAGGAAATATACTTACTTTCCATGTAGACTTTCATTCTTTAATAAATTTTCACCACAAACCCATTTTTCACTCCAAAAGGTAATAGAACTCAAAAATATTCTATTTATCATAATTCTATAAGTTTCCAAATATTAACACATACCATTTAGACTAGGAAAACTTTTTTGTAATAACCAGGGACTTCCTGTAGGCTAGTGGTAGGTAATAATGTCCGGTCGCACTATAGTTGTGGGTTCGATTCTTACAGCTTTGTCCGATGCGACGGGTTATCCCCCATCCTGCAGGTTGTCCTTTTCCTAAAACTATAGTATTATAATATTCCAAAAATAATTTTCATAAATGTTTTAACCTTAAACAATACTATCCAATGTTTAAATTAATCCATTCCAACCTTTATAGTTATCCAAAATACCTCCATCCAGACTTTCTCTAAAAGGTCTCTAAATTCCAAAATCAATTGTATCATCAGATTCCTCAAACAAAGTAATGTTTCTCTTATTATCACATACAAAAATATGACTACATTCATCATATTAAAAACTTAATGAAAACAAAAAGTATTGCAGTACAATCCTTATATATATCACATTATTCTTATAACCAAAATATAATCATTGAGTCCAAAAGCACCAATACATTAATTATTCCACTTCAACTGTAGTAACAGGATAAGATTTTCCTTGATCCCTTGGCCTTTTCTAAGGTATGTTTCCCTGACACTTAGGACATTAATTTTCATAATGACCCATTTCCCTATAATTTTAGCATTGAACATTGATAGCCTCTTTCTTTCCCTTGCAGTCACGAGCCTGGTGACCTTTTTCTCCACATTTATAACAATCTCCCATTCCTTTCAGGGAAGTTCTGGGATGATTCTTCCAACAATTATCACATAATGGAAAATCCTTATTTCACTTTTCCCTTTATATGTCTCTTGTTCCACCATTATCTTCTTCTCTTAATTTACATTATTGTCATAAGATTTAGAGAATTCTTTTTCTGTCTTGATAGAACACGAGAATATATCTTTGTATGTTGAGAAATATTGTAATACTAAAGCTCGACGGAGAAATGGTTTTAACCCATCAATGAAACGATCAATATTACTTCTTGGGTTACGTATATAATCTACAGCATGCCTCGCTAACATTGTAAAGTTAGCCTCATACTTTGCAACATTCTCATCCTCCTTCTGCCACAGACACAAAAATTGCCTTTCCATATCTGCTCGACGGTCATGTGGAAAGTATTTTTCTAAGAAAATATCTTTGAACTCTCTCCATTATATACTTGATACTTCTTCATCTTCCTTTGTGTTTTGAATCAGTGACCACCATTGATCGACATCTCCAGTGAGGCAGTAAACTTCCATGACCACCTTCTCCCTTTTGCTACTCCCCAAGGCGTGGAATATTTTCTCTAAGAAGTTTATCCACTGCTCAGCTAATAATGGATTTGTACCCCCATTAAATTTTGGCGATTGTTGCCTCATGAAGCAGTCTAACATTGATCCTCCACATTGCGGATCAGGGTGCTCCATACGAGTGACGTTATTATTCACAACCTGAGTGAGTTGTCCCAGTATGGTGATAAGCTGATCAGCACCAGTTGTATCACCAGCTCCACTATAATTATTTTGAGCATGAGGGAAATCCTTACATGGAGTGCATACATTAATACGGTTTCCATTCCTCCCACTAGGCGACATTTCTAAACAATGCCATAAACTAGATTAGTTTATGAATCAAAATACATAATTATAAACTTGAAAAACACTTAACATAAATTGAACTATTTATGGATATAATCCATAATAATAAAAATGTTTTCTTTGAGGAAGTATATACTCATAACCCTTTATAGTGGTTTGTAAAGAAAACGAGAATTATCTTAAGTATATCCCTCAGGAGTTTCGTAACCAAGAGTGCAGCAAGGCCCGTTTTCGTGCACCAATTCCCGTTCAAGTCTAGCTCAAAGTGGTGTTTTCGGGTTTTACCCCTAGGTACATCTGTCCCAGAGCCACCTCTACCTGCTCGTATCTAGACAGGGATGTATTTCTCGGAAAACTCACAAAATCTCTATAATACCAAAATTGTAGGAAGTTCTTCTATACTAATCCTCAAAGTCTATCTTAAGGATATGTGCTCTAATCAAAGTTTATCTAAATCTAGCTTCCAAGGTTAGTACTAAACTGCCTCTGATACCAACTGTAACGCCCCGATCCCAGTTACCCAGAGTCGGTGCGTTATTGCGTAACATTGGCATGATCACAAAAGATCATGTCTTGAAGACAGATTAGTTTAGTAGGCTTGGAAACACTAGATACATTCATAATTCTTACATTACAACATAAAGTAAAACAAAACTACAACAACATCTTGTCTTCATATCCCCTCATATTATCCCTATAGGTCATTCATAAATTACTTCTTCACATTCTGGAAAAATTAAAACATTGGAAGGGGTGAGCTCAGATGCTCAGTAAGGATAACAATATAGCGGAAGCTTTCATAAATAAACATTAACATTTAAGGCAATGTATAACTAAAACAAAATCCTTTTAAACTTGAACTTAAGCATAATATGGAGAAAATAAAATGAAATAATTCCATTTACTTATTCACATGGATATTCTACTAGTCCAATAATCACATGCAATATCAATAACTACTTTCATAATGATGGAATCCAAAATGTCAGACTATCATAACCACGTAGCCAAGGCCTCGTTCCAAGACTACAAATAAGATTTTGTCAAGGCCTCATGCCAAGACAATAGTTTGTCTCATGAGACCTACCGATGCATTGAGGATCTATAGCGGGCTCCACCTATCACTTATTAAGTCCAATGCATTCCTCATATAAACAAGTTTAAACATATCATAAACCATAACATAATTGTATCACATAAAACATGCATAAAGGAAACATAAAATTTCCACATTTCAATCACAAGATATCAATACAACACATTGATATAATAAAAAACACTTTCAAAACCATTTTCAATACCAAAATAATACAAAATTAAAACTTGGTATTTATTTTTCATTTAAAAAAAGTTATGGCTTGTAGAGGAAGCCGAAACTCAAATAATGGTCACGGCGGCGGAGAAGTCGTTGTCGCCGCATACGTATGACAAGAAAAACATTCCTTTTTGACGTTTAGTAAAACACATTGAATTAAAAATATTCATTTTGAATAAATGTAAAAGTCAAAGGGGTTTATACACCGTATAGAAGAAATTTGTGTATAAAACAAAATATGCCTCAATGAATGGAGATTGAGAAGAAGTCCCTTACAAAGATCATTTTTTAAATAAAATAGATCTATTATGTGTATTCACTATAATTACACATAAAGAAAGTAGAAATACAAGATTGGACATAATAATATCATGACATAATTTGAAAGTATAAGATTAACCCAAAGAACAGAAATTGGGTTAAGAAGTTCCCTTACCTCCTGTCCGACTTGACTCGATCGTTCTTCAAACTCCTGAATAATAAATTAGAGCTAATTTATAATTTCTTAAGAACCTTTTTCAATTTTATTAATCCTTTTATATCACTTATTACCATGTTATGAACATTATGTAATTTTTTATGTTAATAACGGTCGTTTTGTCGATCTTTGCTACTTGAGTCAAAAATAAACATCTTATAATTACAAGTTGTTCATGTGGTAAAATATCCATTATATAAAGAATTATATTCATGATTTAGATATAATATATATCATATATATCCAGTATATACATTTATTCATAGTATTACGTAATATTTAGAGGTACGAAATGAAATACACCGTTCATGGAGACGGTAAGCCGTACGTACGCATGAACGCTACTTTCATTTCTATTTCGTATTTAATGGAATTAATTCATAATGATATAAAGGTGTATTATAATTCCAGTATAATATCATATATAATATCATTTACTCCATCCTTTATACATCCCACATATGGCATTAATGATTCAAATCACTTTGAGGGGCGGTAGTCCGCACTTCCTAAAATGAAATTATCGCGTTTACCCATAATGGAAATCATAATGGTATGCCACAAATTAGAAATAAATAAGCATACAGAAAACATAAACATAATATATATCATATATAGAAATAGTGTCATCATAATGGCCACCATTAGAGTTGTTAAAATAATATTGAACAATCATCGTTTCGTGAGGCAGTATTTCGCCACCCACGGAAACAGTATGTTCTTTAGCCATTAGACGGAGGTGTGTGTAAGTGTAAATAAAATACTTATCATAATAACATCCTAGTATATTTTAGATACTGGTGTTTTTACAAAAGAAAGTAGTAAAAATATTTTACGTGGTTGGAGAAGCAAAATAAAACAAAAGAAAATAAGAGAAGACATTACCTTAAAATCGGGTAACTCTTTTTTATTTGAGCCAAAGGATTCCTTGGGAAGACTTCTACCCAAATTTAGGCTTCTAGGAGTAAGAGAGGAAATTTGAGAGAGTATTTGGGCAGAGTTTTGCCGATCCCAACGGCTTTGATGGTGTGAATAAGGTGGTAGTGGTGGGGGCCTTTTATAAAAGGAGAGGAGGGGCACTCTTGGAATGTCATGAAATGTTACATTATTATGAAATGATTTTGGGATATTAAAGGTCCCAAAATTATATATTTCGAGGATATGGTGATAAGGGTTCGAAATCTACTCATACAATAGGTTTTTCACAAGTTTAAGTATTAGATTTTACACTATCTTTTCATTTTATTTAAATCATTAATTAATGAGGTAATCGCTGCATCGTCATTGTGTCATAAAAAAATTAATATAATTAATGTATAAGAATTATAAAAAAAATTACCATGATGTAGGAAATATTTTTAGATTTACAATTAATATTTATAGTAAAAATTTTATCTTATATAACGCCATGTAATAATTGTTTTAGTAAAACAACACATGTTTGTGACAATATTATTTTTACTTTAAATAAAAAGTTATTAATGTCATTTTCTTACCCAAGTGGCTCCATGGGGTCCCCAAGTTGAACCATGTATTATATTGGTCAGCCATGACTCATCCAATAAGTGTAAGACAAGTGTCAGGATATTTTTATATTTTTATAAAATCACTTTTACCTTAAATTTCACTAATTACCTTTAATCGCTATTAATAAAACTTAAAAGTTAATATTCACCAAAAAAATTATTTTAATCCCATTGAACCAAATTTTTCTTCCTAATGAAATCCATGTATGTCAAGTTATTGAAAATCAAATCATAGAAGTGGTAATGTATCATTTACACAAAAAATTAGTTTTTAAACTACCACTTTGGGTTTTCACTATTCATCAAAAATTGAAGTTTTTCAGAAAAATACCAACAATTCACCCTAAGATATATTTTATATTCCTAATTAAAAAATGATGTCTATTTTAAAAAATTCATAACATATAAGTTGAATTAATTAATTTAATAATTAATTCCCGTTGTCACAACAAATAGCGTGTTTTTAAGAAACAATATATATCAAAAGATTGACAATTGTTTATGTCCAATTTCAAAGTGAAATTAATTCTAATGAACACCATTAAATAAAATGGTAAAAATATATTCTAATTATACTTTAAAATCACTCAATATTATAATTTATCACTATAAATTATTTTGATTAAAAAAGTTGTTTTTAAGTATTTTCTCTATTTAAACAAAATTGGATGTTCTCAGAAAAATACCAAAAATTCAACATAGGCTAATTTCGATATTCCGAATCCAAAAATGAAGTCCATTTTGAAAAATAAAATTTATATAATTTTAAAAAGGTAGTATTACTATTCATAAATTCTATTTTTATTGGTCGTGGTGTATTAGAATGTCGAACTTGCGTACAACACACGCTGCTCTATTATTCAAAGATAAGCATACCATGGAGGCTGGGGTGTTACATGTATGTATCTATAGTTCGAAAAAATGTTGATAATTTCACTTCACTATGTCACTAAAATAGATCATCCCTTCATATATGATATCCTACAATGTTATATCCTCCCACTAAAATAGAGGACCAGGTAACATGTTAGACAGTTGGACACTGAAATAGAATTACCCCTACTTTAATGATGCTCATACATCCTAAATAGTGGGAGAGGGTAACAAACAAGACATTAAACTGGGCCCCTCAGTGCATAAGTAATAAATTTCCAACACCGAAGACAAAGTTTTGATAAACTTGATATATTACATTAAATAATTATTCACATCATGGTATTACATTACAACTGGATCCTATGTGATCAAAACTATGACGCATCAAAATGGATACATTAGCACCTTCTAGAACAACCGTCTAAGAGAAAACTCAACCCACTTGGTTGGGGGGAAATATTTCACTTCCTACACCTCTAGAATCGTCAATTTCCAATAATATTTAGGACATACCACCAAAATATTCAAAAAAACCCCACCCTACTAGGCTGGGGGTATTTATATCTCAATAACCATCACTAGGTTCAACATCCACTGAGAATGTCCCGATGAAATCAATGGTTGTTCCAGATTGATAACATCCTTCTAGGCTATGGGAATTTATATCTAAATGTATATTATAAGAGTCATCAAATCCTTAACTAGAATCATTAGATGCTTGAGAATAAGATTAGTTAATAATAATTTTGGATCCAAATAACTCCCATCCCATAGGGCTGAGGCCTTTTTTATTGTCATCTTTATCACCTATAGATTAGATCCTATCCATTTTGGGAGATAAAAATCAATGATCTATATCCCATATGTTCATCCCACAGTAATGAAAAATTGAAATATTTTGGGTTTATTTGAAAATCAAGACCAAAAACTCCCTCAAGTTCATCACTCATGGTTCAGGATTGAAGGGATGTACATAAAAGGAAATACACCTCATCGGCAGAGCAAACCAAAATGGGCCAATATGGCCAAGGGTTCCAAGAATAACCTTGAAGAAGGTGGTACCAAATCATCTTTTTGTATCAAAATTATCTGAACAACAACCATTTCTATATATTCCTTAGTGAATATTATCACCACCAAAACAATAGATATGGTGGATCAAGATAAAAATGTTGAGGGACACAACACAGAAAATATACCTTGAGAGGAGGGTGATCTCAAAGTACTAAACGAGGCTGCAAACACCCAGAACTAAAGTAGGATCGTAAACTTGGAGCCTCATAATATCGAGCTTCCACCACTATATAGGTGAATATCTAAATAAAAAGTGAATGGTGTGGAAGCATCCCAATCATCAGCCATAATGAGTGATTTTTCTTCCACAAAAGAAATAGTTATCACAATATGAGAATGAAAAATGAACTCTCATATAACTCAATGATGATACACATAGGGGAAATATCCACACTAGGTATCATCTATATGGTATGGTGAATACCACTCCTCCCATACATCTAGAAAAAGATGATCCACTAGAAATTATTTCATCTAATCATCAGATTGGATCTAGATCTATGCAGTGGGTCTATATAAATAAGAAATTTGAAAATGATCGTGTCTTCCCTATATTTCAGAAAAATTCCCTCCCTCACAAGGGTAATAATTAAATATTAGGAAGAATAAAGAATCAGTGGGAGATGAATATGGTCCACCTCATAGAACCCCACCCACTCCATGTAGATTGGAGGATGATCAAAAAATTGTACCCCTGTAACTAATTAAGGCCACTAATTCTCTAGCTACTAAAATAGAATCTATGGAAGGGTGACTGTAACCTCTACAACATGAGAAGAATCCATATCCCTAGTGGATGGATGACACTTTGGAACCACCCAATTTCAACAATCCAACCTTCTCTAGCTTTTAAAGTTTATGAAACCTCAAATTTAATCTCACGCACTTCATATCCAGATGTGGGTTGATTATGGTCTCTAGGGACAAACAAAAAGAAACAATGTGGAGGTGATTTATATAAACTTTAACAGGTCTATCCTTTATATGGTAAATCATTCTTCTAGTATGATTCATTGTAGGATGGGAAGACCTTCATCATCAGTTCCATTATCAGTTTAGCTTCATGATGAGGAAAAAATAATATTATTGACCAAATGAAATGAAAATAGTATGAATATTAGAGGGTTTTTTCCTTCATAGTATAGTGTCAGGGTTTAACCTATTAACTCAACATCCCTCTTTCATAGGAACAATTTCTAGAACTCTGTGCTAAAACACTTATGGGTGAGCTACAGATACTACTGGTCCTAATGAAGTATCGAAATGGTTTTTTTGAATTTAGAGAGACAAAACAACATTTTAAATACCCCATTCATGGAATCTGGTCCAACTCTTATCTCATTCCCCATGAATAAGGGAAAAGGCTATACAAATAATAATTTGCAACTGTTACTCTCAATCTAGTAGTAATTACCATCCAAGTGCCTATGTAGTCCCTGAACAACCTAGAACCTTATATCAATAGTCAAAAACAAAAAATAATAATTATTGTCCTGAAGCACAAATAAAGGAGGGTCACTCATGATTTGAGTAATGGATGATTGGAGAAAATTTCATTAAAAATGAAAAAGCCCCAATTATTTCTTACCAGTTATAGACAATAAACTACACAATATTCCATGACCCATGAATCCTGATGAGGTCAACCTCCATGATTGTCCCAAATACTGGCCTTTCTATAGAAGGATGTGTCAAAATATCTAGGATATATTTATCTATAAATACATCCTTTAAGGATTTTCAATTCTAGATTATTGGAGTCTAATAACACCTTAGAGAAGGTGTCTTTCATAACCATTATCTAGAAAAAAGAAGAGGTTGGTTGGTAGAATGTTCTGGCCAAGATAGAATGAAATTTCAACAACAATATGACTTGGAAAAAAGTTGAATGAGATCTTTCCACCCTGAGAGTATAGCTTCACAGACACACAATATACCCATAAACTAAAGGGGTAACATCATATGAACCTCCCTAAGTTGAGTTTGATCATAAAATGTAGGAATAGGTAGAAGAGGAAGAGTTATATTATACTCCAACTCAATCAGTGATTTTAATATATTTCTTCCCTACAATATTTCAAGCATGAGTACCTACACACCAAATGAAACCCTCACCAGATGAAGATCTTATATTTTGTTCAGTCAATGTGATACAATTAGAAGAGCCACTCTCTAGTGATGAATATGATTCCGAGTATGATTTTCCTGTACATAAAAGAAGAATAGGGGTCCTCATGCATAGGAATAAAGGATACATGGGATAGAACCGGCATGTTCGGAAACAATATTTTGGTATATTCCCCACAGAGGAAATATATGATGTTGATACTTGAGGGTAGGAACTCCAGTAAGCCATGTGACGACATTGCGGTTTCTCGGAACCTTCCATCAATCATCTGCACTCAATTTTTTTGTATGGACACCTTACGGGGTATTTTTATCTTATTAGCTGAGGAAATAGGGTAGGCTTCAATGAATTTCCCCATTAGAAGAAGATGCTCCCACAAACATTTCACAAGAACAAAGCCTATCTACCTCAGATTCCTCAGTTCTTAAGCAATGTGTCCAGAAGAAACTCCACCTCAGGAAGCGCCATCCTATGGAAAAAAAGTACGACATTGTGAAGTAGTTGTAGATTATTCCATCCAAGCTCTTAATCCTTAATTATCTCCATCATTAAATATACCTCGAAGAGGCACTTGTTGAAACCCTCCAAATCCAATATAAATTTGAGATAGATGTATTTGCATCTGATATCTATCTAGTGGACACCATCTTAGAAAAATGAAGTCTCTATCTCATTTGTAGATCATGATCAATACGAGGTCATCTGGAGACACATCAAACCCATGTAGGTCTTAGGAATACTAGATAATTTCAACATATGAAAGGCTATGATTGAAAATGGGTTTAGGATCAATATCATCTTGATTAAAAACCTCATATTATTGGGATATAGAAAAGTAGATTTATCTCCCATAACATTAACCCTTAAAGGGTATGAAAAGTGTGAGGAATAACCTCAAGGTAAAATAAAACTCAAAATGTAGTTTGGGGATCTAATATTCGAAGGTAAGTCTACAGTTTTGTAGAAAGATTCCATATAGAATGTCTACTCTAGAGGCCCTAGCTCCATAGACACATGGAAGTACAATCAATATTCCATCAATTCCTAAAATACCCCATTGATGAAACTGCCAGAATACTACATGGTGATAGTTCCCCTTTGATACTTGAAAATACACATATGCTGATGTATGTTTCTACAAGAGGGGAGGAAAACAACCAATTGTATATGTTGATATAAAGGATGAAGCTCCCAATGGATTGCGTACATCTTCATAAAATCCCTAGAATATGCTCAATAGTGAATATGTTCTCCCCAAAAATCTAGTTGAGGTGATAGACCTTGTCCCATAGTCCAAAGCTTCTCATGTCCCTAATGATAGTGTAAAATACAATCAGCTCTGGAATCTATATGCAATGACTCAATATGCAGGGAATGATGATATCTCTTCACATGGCCTCCCCCACCTTGATAGTGACAGAGAAGTCCTTATATTTCCCACTTCATCTAAAAGTTCCTCTATATAATCGTAATAGGTATAAGATGATGGTGAACATAATAACACCCCTCCCACATTTGAGGAAAGAATCTACACCACCATTGATGAGCTTAGATATAAAAATCTGGGAATAGAATAAGACCATAAATATATAGTGATTTGTGTCACCATTCCCCTTAAAGAGAAAGTGATGTACATCACATTTCTAAATAAACATTGATATTTATTCAATTGGAGGTATATAGAAATTATCGGAATGAATCAAGATGTTTCAAAAACCATTTTGGATTACACATGAGCATCAAGGCTTCATGAAGGTAGCTAAGACAATAAACCCCTCTCATACCACTAATATAGATCCAGAAGTAGACAAATAGATCAATTCAAACCTTTTTTATGAAGTGAAATACCCAATACGGATCTCCTAAATCATCCTTATAATGAAATAAAATTGGTTGATTAGGGTAGGCATAAATTTTATAGACCTTAATTAGCACTTCCCAAAATATGTTTTCCCATTTCCAATACAGAACTATTGATAGATGTAAAATGTTGTTCAATAAGACCTTTTTTCATGTATGGGTATTTATTATACAATCAAATAAATATGGCCCCTGAATATAAAGAATTTGCTTCATTTATAGGACCCAATGGATCTTTTTCTATCTAGTAATTCCATTTTTCTTAAACAATAATGGATCCACATATAAACATGTGGATAATCATGTCATTAATCCATTTCTATGATGGATAGTGAAATTTTACATCGACGAACTTGTGGTAAAATCCCAACAGTGATGTGATTACTTCACAAAACATCAAACAATCTCTGACAAGTTGTGATAGTATATACAGAAGATGAATCTACTGAAATTGTTTATATGGTAAAATTAGATAATGTTCCTTCTCTTTGTGGTACACCACTATGTCACGAAGGTTGTCCCGAAGAAAAGTAGTGTTATTTTATAAATTATTACCCAATAAATCCAAAATAATGGATGGGTATCCAAGGAAATGTCACCTCAATTCATAGTTTCATATCCATCTTGTCCTGTAAGGCTGTCCCCAGCACCAGAATAATGAATATGGGCTCACCTACCAATACAGCGACGACTATCAGAGAGCCTTCTAAAGTCTCAAGTAGCCCCTAATGTACCCACATTTTATCTTTTCCTTTGGTGGAAGGGAGTCCACTCATCTTGTATGTGTAAGACATGGAACACTCTAAAAGATCCTTCCTCACATAGAAAAATAATTCAGGGGAGAGAGAACAGTCTCTAATACGTAATCTTAACAATTCTAGGTACCGAGACCTAATACAATGATGTTAGTAAGAACTACCATTAACTCATCTTCACAGTGAATATTTTGAGGCATTACATGTAGCACCATAAAGTCCTTCAAGTATTTCATATTGATCTGTTCAAGTATATCCTTAGATTCCCAATTCAAACAGGGTGTTTATCCCAAAGATAAGTAACTTGACAAAAATATGGCATCTATTTCATTTTTAAAATGTTGGTCAAGGGGAGAACCCTGGAACATTTTCTTTTAGCACACCCTATCTTAGAGCATAAACTAGTAAACATTGATATTCCAGATGAAGATGTATTCTATGCCTATAAATCTCTTAGGACACATGTGATGAATATTGTTGATGCCTCCAAAATTCCTATCGAAAAAATGATGAGAACAAACAAATCATAATCTGGTTGGAATAAGGATTGTATTTTAATCTCCAAACAAGGAATTGTTTCTGTACACTTTCTCACTATCTAAGGGCGGCCCAAATAATGAGGCTGAATACTATGCCATCGTCATTGGATTGTATCTAGGCCTAGAACTACATATATCCTACCTGAATATCAATGTGGGTTCATAACTTGTGATAAATCACATCTATGGTTAATATGCCATCAAAATGAAATAATTGGACACTCTCACAATCTATGTCAGTGGACTAATGGAAGAGTTACCTTTTGATCTCACATTTCATCATGTCTTTCAATCACACAATGATCACTCTGATGAGTTGGATAATGCGACCATAGTCTTGGAAAACCCTAACTATGAGGAAGAAGTATTTCATATCATGTGTCAAAGAATGGTATGATTTTTTTCATGTATGATATATATGAAATGAATCAGGCCAACATCACACTTGGGAATGGTGAACCGGTATCCACCCATGAAATAATGAATCATATAATCAGGTATCTCTAAAATATATCTCTCCTGACATAGCTATCCGAGAGAGAAAATATTAGATATCATATATAAAATTTTACACAGAAAGATGCTCTAAATGAACAAAACTCCCCCTAAAATGATGATTTTATATAATACTCCTTAGATTCATACAAGAATTAGATATTCCTAATGTAATGGAAGAAGTCTATGTAGGATCCCATGAATCTCATCATTGTGGAACTAGGATCTTTCAATAAATCAAGAGGCTGGGTTATTACTAGAAAACCATGATACGAGACTGTTTGGAATTCACCATAAAATTTCGTGTAGCCAGGTCCATGAAAATTCATCCATCAACTCCATTAATTCCTATATAGATCTAAATATTCTTAGTCATTTTCAATTTGCAGAATGGTTTTTGTGGGCCACATATCTTTTCCATAGATAATAAGTTCAAGTACATCATTACTTTTACAAACTTATGTTCAAAATGGGATGGGGAAATACCCATCAAGGAAGTGAGTATGAAGAATATCATAAGCCTTATAAAGTCTCATATAATCACCAGGTTCGGGGTCCATCACACAATATTGACGAAAAATGCCACCAAAATCTGCTCTATAAAGTTGAAGAAACTATAAAAGGAGTACAATATCGAGACCAATCACTCATCTCAATATAATTCCATGGAAAATAGAAAGATAGAGGCCTCCAATAATACACTATTGAATATAATCTAGAAGATATAAACAATGATAATATGTCATGGTCAAACAAGATCCTCTATTATTTTTTCGCATACCATTCCACCATGTGTACAACTACACAACAACTGTCATACTCATTGTTGTAGGGTGCTGATGTACTATTACCCATAGAACGATAGTTTCCTTCACTCTGAATAGCCGTTTTCAAAAATCTATCCAATGTTGAGAAATCACAGAAGTGGCTGGCTGAATTGGAGTGGCTCGATGAGAATAGGTTGTGCACATTTGATAACATTAAATTCCTTTCAAATCATATCGGATGATCCATTTATTAAAAGGTTCATCACGATTCATTTCTCCAAGGAGAACTGGTATTGGATCTCCGAACCCCAGTCTTACTAGGGATGAAGCCTCTAAAGTTGTAACCCAAATGGGAAGGGCCTTACATCATACATAAGGTCTATCGTAATAAAGCCTACTCATTAGTAACAATGTATGGGGAGTGTGTCACCCCCACCCCTAACCAATGCAAGATTTCATATAAAATATTTTGAATAGCTATCATCAATCAAATATGATATGTGTTATATGATGTTAAATTATAAAATTGATTCCTAGAAACAAGACTTTAAAATTCTTGGTACACAGTGTCATTAATACATGATGATTAACTATACAGATTCATCCTAATTACATGACATTAAAATGCACATGATCATCCCAATAGAAATATGATAAACTATGAAACATTTCAATTCCTAATAGTAAGAGATTAAACTACACTATATCCCATATTTCACCCACATGAAGTTAAATAGTACGAATCTCTTCTTAACCACGTGATTTTAAACTATACATAAAATATCCAAACCGAATGACGTTTAAACTATAAGGAGCTCACAATGACAACAAGACATTAAACTTCATAGTGTCTCTAGTCGTGGAAGAAATATTTTAAACATTTTTGTAATGGCCCGGACCTCTCTGGTCCATTACTTTGTAAAAATTTGATGTGGTCAAAAACGACACGTGTTATGAAAATAATAATTGAGAATGGTGTCTTGAAAATTTTTTGTGTTAATTAGATTAAATGGTTTTAATTTAATCTTTGAGAAATAAAAGAAATAAAATTGAATGTATTTAATTCAATAAGGGGAGGTTCATGGTCTCTTTTCATTATTTATTTAAATTTTAATAAATAATAAATTATGTATGTAATGGGCATGTAATGGGAGGCTCCTCGGCATTGTCTTAATGGTGGTCGGACATGGTCAACGCGGAAAACGTCTATAATAATAATAATTATTATTAATAATTGGTGACGAGTTAATAAATTTTAACCGGGGTTTTGTTTTTATTATTATACTAAATAATTATAATAATAATGTTGGATTAAAATTTCAAAGATCCCTTAATAAAGATTTATTGATTTTAAAATTTTCAATTCAATGAAATGAGATTTGAGATATTAGGATAGATGAGAGATGTTATTATTTATGATAATTTTGTCAAAAAATAATGATAAAGGTTTAAAATGGGGGTGTGGTATGTACGTTTTGATGAAAGGAGATTTTGCTTGTTAGTTAGGTAGATTTAATCATTATTATTGAAAATAATAATGAAAAAAAAGAATGGAATTAATGGTGGAAAATCAAGGGAGGCGTGACCGACCTGGAGAATAAGGAGGCGCCAATTTTTTTGGGGGCATGATGAAATTTCCAGAAGAATTGAGATTGGAGAGAGAAAAAAAAGAATAAGGGAAATAAAATTAAAAGAAAAATAAATGAAAATGGGGGGATTGGTGTTTGATTATAGCGTGAAATAAGACTCAAATCATGATTGATTTTTGTGTTGTGAATATAAATAAATTATTGATTAATAAAAATAATAGAATATTGTTATTATTAATTTTGATGATAAAACACCTTTTTCTCCATAACTCCTTTGTGCGACCTGAGTTTCATGAACCGTCTATGGCAGTGTGAACCTGACATCGAGACGGAAATTATGAGTCCAGTATTTGATGGATTTTTGGGGTTTTTGGATTGGGTACCCGAAATGCTCGTGAATTAATATATTTAATAATATTATTAAATCATCGACCCTCCATAACTGTCGCGTGCGACGTCCGATGGACTTGCCATCAGTGGTGATGTGATACTGACATTAATACGGTCGATTCAAGTCAAATGTTGGATACTAAATTATGGTTCATGGAACGGTTCCACGAAACACCCAGTAATAATAATATCATTATTATTAAGGGATCTTGAATCCAACGTATCTCCCTCATACAGTATTAGATTGACGAACCGTCAGTGGAAGCATAACCCTGAAATTATGACGGTCATTTTAAGGCCAATAATAAATACCTTTTTATGACTCATTTCTTAGGTCAATAAAACACATATTATTAATTGAAGTTATTATTATCATTAAAGGCATGGAAACCACGTGACGTGCCGTGTGTTGACCAGTCAAACAATGTAACAGTTTTACGGTCTCGTCGTGTATTTATTAATACACGATGTGTACCATTTTACATTTTTGTTACCTATATAAGAGAGGGCCAAGTGTTATTTAGATACCTCTATTCTTCTCTGCACGACGACACGTTCGGATGACCCAGAAGCCTTCCTCCTATCCTCTTCATCCGGACTCTGATCGTCGATCTGTCGGTGGCTGCGGGAACGTGTCAACGAGGCAAACATCGTGAACCTCATTCTTTTCCCTCTTATTCAACTTCCTCATCATAGTTTTCTACCAAAGAGATTGCTGATATTTGACGGGAACGACACTCTTCGACGAATGTCATCTTAATGGGACGTTCTACCCTGTTCTTATTGCTTCCTCGATCTCCTCTTTCTGTTCCCCCTTTCCATGCTATGATAAGTGACACCTAAAATCATAATGGAGTATCTCTTGGTTGTTAGTGCGATTGTGCGACAACATCCATGGGAGGACATAGTCATCGGGAGGAGTGATCGAAATCCCCGTGGTGGTTATTCAAGCATAAGGACATCAAACCCTGTTCAGGTAGGGATCATACGTTCGTTTCTCCCTCTTTTGGGCATCATGTGGGGGGGGGGGGTATCCTCTTGTTTTTTTGATATATGGTTGAACTAGTAAATAAATATAACAACTGGTTAAAGAATGGGTTTGGGGAGATTTTATTGATATTGTTGTTCTATTTCCATCAATTATTATCCTTTGATTATGTTGTGAATTGAATAGGCTTATGCCTACTGAAAATCACGGTCATTGGGGGCCTTTGCTTGTGCAATTAAATGTTTCCATTTTTTCTTGGATTTTTTTGTGGATGGAATTTCCTAGAATGGGGAAATTGGTTAACTATGTATAGTTGGATGATTAAATGAATACCTGGAACTCTTGCATGATCACCCCGGTTAAACTAAATAAAATATTGAATTTGTGGGTGCTGGTTGATGTTTAATTATTTGAAGGGGTGTTTCGTGGGTTGCTGTGGAACGAGTGAGAAGCAGGGTTGCGATTGTCTTGGTTGTGGGTTAACGTGTATGATATGTTTTTGATGGGCAGTAGAGCTATGGTAAATTGTCTCAAAGGGATGATGATGTGGTATCAGTTTTGTTTTCGATGTGTTTATGGTTATTGTGGTTGGAAGCGGGGTTGCAGGGATGAGATGATGATCTGGTTTGGTTGTTGTTAGTTTCTCGGTAGTTAAGGAACTGATCAACTAAAACTGTTGAAACATGAAAAGATTAATGTGGTTTGGGGCTGTTTATTGTGTGCATACTTTTGAGGTAGCAGTGCCGAGGCATGTGCTCAGATCTTTTGTGTAGAAGCCTTAGGATATGCTGAGTTGTTGACATAATTATATAAATCTATACATTTTATGTTTCTTTACACACCCCACCCATGTTGAGCACTACGTGACAAACACCCATGGGACAAGAGGGTGAGATTCTCAAACATATAAAGGATGGCTGCTTACTATTCTTCTCTATGCTCCCTCTTCCAGGTTCTATAGCCCAAGATCCTTCAGGAAGGTTACGATAGATGTTTCCCATGAGTCTTCAGTACGAGGATGTGATATGTTCCTAGGTGTCTTCAGGATGAGATGTGATGTGGTTCCCATATGTCTTTGGGATGAGAATTGATGTGGTTCCCAGGTGTCTTCGGGATGATATGTGGTTATGACTGAGGATTGAGCATCGGTGGGATACTATGATGGCCGAGGATTGAGTGTCGGCAGGATACCATGAGCTTCGTATGGCCAGGTTGCAGCACTAGATCAGGAAGCGGGGGAAGCATGAGAGCGTTAGGTGTGAGGGCTTGAGCATTATTCAATGGGAAGGTGGTTCATGGGTACCCATAATTTGATAATATTACAATACTACTCTATGGACATGTGATATTTGGTGAGTGTGGCTTGTAAGGTTGGGTGGATAGTTTCCTTTCTAGGTTTTAGTTCCTTCTGTTTTCTCACGGGGCATTAGGATGTCTCCCCACCTGTGCACGAGATCTTTAGGTTTTCCTACTGAGTATAATTGTATGCTCACCCTACGTTTACTTTCAGGTTTTCAGAAGGACTTCAGGGACCGTGTTGAGCCTTGCTAGTTGGGCGTTGGAGTTTCGTTGGTTGTAGTTTTTGCTGCTTTTTTGTATCGTACTTTGGATCTTTTCATGTACTTGTACTTTTGTTTCAGTATTGTATAAAACATGCATATGGGTTTGGTTTTGGGTTTATTTTCATTTACTTGTTCCTTTTTTTGACTCTTCCTATTTTTTGATATTAAATAATAAAAAGGGTAATGCCTCTCATATTTGTGCAAACTCATACCCTTGGTGCTAGTCGCCACTCCGGGGCCTACTGGAGGCGGGACTCGGGGTTCATTATCTCCCTTTCTCCATTTCCAGCTCAGGAGGGGCAACTTTGGTGGGAGGGGGTCGTGATAGAATGGTATCAGAGGGAGGTTTGAGAGGTAGGATGGAGTCTAGAGTTATGAACAGGGAGGATTGCATGGGGTGGTAGGGCAATAGTGTTGGGTGACATTGGTGTGTGAATTAGGCCAGGGAAGACCGACTAGGACACGGGATTTTAGGGTCCCCTATAATCTGATGCAAGGACTCTGGAACTACCGAACGACCAAGTGAGGCTACACTGATTATTGGGTAGAGACCCTTGGAAAATGTACATACATCATAATGACTTGTGTTCTTATATTTCATGGGTGTCTTGGGGATTTAAAATAAAAAGGAGTCTAAGAATATTTAAGAACAATATTCTTCACTACTCGGGCATAGGCATTCCTTGTCTACCATGAAGCTATGGCACCTGGGAGGAGACCAAGAGTTGTGAGGGTGATCGAGGCCGAGGAGGTTGACTTGGTCGATCAGCGGAGGACCAACCAAGAAGAGGAGGAGGATCAGTGGTAGAATACACTTCATGCCTTTCAGCGACAGACCCTGAGGAAGTATGAGGGCATCACATTTGACATGGAGATGGAGAGCTGGCTAGAGGAGTTGGTGATAGCATTCAGCTTGATCTGGGCTCCAGCGGAGTACTGGGTTCCTCTAGCCGTGATCCAGATGCAGGGAGGGGCACGTCGGTGGTGGATACTTTATTTGGGGGAGAAGAGGGAGGCAGAGGTGACATGGGCTGATTTCTTGAAGGAGATTCGGGCGGAATTCCTCTCTTCTACGATGAAAGCTGAGAAGAGGTAGTAGCTACTCTCTCTCCAGCAGGGGGGTATGTCAGTGAGATATTTGGGGATCAAGTTCAAGGATCTACTCTGCTTTGCTTCATACCTCTTTCCGAATGAGGAGTATCTAGAGAGACGTTTGGAGGAGGCACTCTGACCTTCCCTCCAGTATGCCATTACTCCCTTCACCTTACCGACATACATAGAGGTACAGAAGAAGGCCAAGGTGGTGGAGAGGTTGAACACACTGGGAGGTGTATCGAGAGAGGAAATCTAGTAAGGCTTGTCAAAGGGAAAGGTCGTCAGCATCAGGCCTCCAGTATCAGGACCCTCTAGGTTTCGATCAGCAGGGAACATGCCCCAGAAGGTCCAATTTGGATCTCCCGGCCCTCGCACTTTATTTTTAGGCCCAGGACCGAGATGCTTCATCTGTGGAAGCCATGGGCACCTTCCGAATCAGTGCCCAGATAGAGTGTAGTATGGCGGCGGTGGGCATGTTCAGCGCCCACCTTAGCAGTAGTAGTTTCCAGCCAAACCCTTCCAGCAGCAACATGATCTAGTCCCTCCAAGTGGAGCTGGAGCAGGTGGTGGAAAACCACAGGGAGTTCCTCAAGGACCCCAACCGGGATGTGGTCGAGGAGGTGGATGTCAACAGAGATGCATAGGTGTGGTACGCGGATAGTTTCATACATCATAAGCGACAACCCTATCAAGTCTAGTGATTGAGAGAGATGTTTTCTGTTTCACTTAAATTCTCTCGTTTATGTTTTGTTTAAATTCTGGAGCATCACACTCCTTTTTTGAAACACATTCTTGCCCATGATTTGGGCCTGAACCTTGTTTTTCATGAGTCTATAATGCTAAGTTGTTTCCCTTATCCTTTAAATGTGTGTGAAGAGTCCTAACATGTGGGGAGAAGAGGACCTGATCTCTAATCAATATGAATTAATATGGATGTGATTAAACCCGTGTGGGCGAGTCAGTGCCGCCCAAAGCAGATAATAGCTTGACATGAGAGAATGAATTCCCCAATCCATGTTTTGGGGAAACATGTTTCTTGTTTTGTGAGGTGTTGGGGGAAGTGTGTGTATGAGAAATCCTAAATTATATGGGTGGGAGGACCTAAACTCTAATCGAGATGCATTAATGTGGATGTGATTAAACTCGTGCAGGTGAGTCAGTGCCTCCTAAAGTGGATAATATTTTGACATGGGGGAAGGAATTCCCTGACTCATATTATTAGGATAGTGGTTGCATTCCTGTTATGATGAGAGCCCTGAGAAGTATCTTGTGGGGTGGTTGTTTGGACCTTTCCCCTTTTTATGGGTTGGTTTTTAATTCTTGAGCATGAGAATGTTTTGAGAGGAATCTGATGTAATGTCTTAGACCTCTCCGGTCCATTACTTTGTAAAACTTTTATGTGGTCAAAAAGGATGTGTGTTATGATAATAATAATTGAGAATGGTGGCTTGAAATTTTTTTGTTTTAATTAGATTAAATGGTTTTAATTTAATCTTTGTGAAATAAAAGAAATAAAATTGAATGTTTTTAATTCAATAAGGGGAGGTTCATGGTCTCTTTTTTTTGATTTATTTAAATTTTAATAAATAATAAATTATGTGTGTAATGGGTATGTAATGGGAGGCTGCTCGGCATTGTCATAATGGTGGTCGGACATGGTCAATGCGGAGAATGTCAATAATAATTATTAATATTATTATAAATTAGTGACGATTTAATAAATTTAAACTGGGGTTTTATTGTTATTATTATACTAAATAGTTATAATAATAATGTTGGCTTAAATTTTGAAAGATCTGTTAATAAAGATTTAATGAGTTTTAAAATTTCAATTCAATGCAATGATATTTGAGATATCAGGATAGATGGGAGATGTTATTATTTATGATAATTATGTCAAAAAAAATAATGGTAAAGGTTTAAAATGGGGGTGCGGAATGTGCGTTTTTATGGGAAGAGATCTTGCATGTTAGTTAGGGAGATTTAATCATTATTATGGAAAATAATAATGAAAAAAAGAAGAATGGAATTAATGGTGGAAAAGAAAGGGAGGCATGGCCCACCTGGAGAATAAGGAGGCGCCACTTTTGTTGGGGGCGTGATGAAAATTGGAGAAGAAAGGAGATTAGAGAGAGAAAAAAAAGAATGAAAAAATAAAATTAAAAGAGAAATAAATGAAAAGGGGGGGATTGGTGTTTGATTCTAGCACAAAATAAGACTGAAATCGTGATTGATTTTGGTGTTGTGAAAATAAATAAATAATTGATTAATAATAATAATAAAATATTTATATGATTAATTTTGATGGTAAAACACCTTTTTGTCTGCAACTCCTTCATGCGACCTCGGTTTCACGAACCATCTGTGGTAGTGCGACCCTAAATTCGAGAAAACAATTATGAGTCCAATATTGGATGTCTTTTTCAGGTTTTCAGATTGGGTACCCGAAATGCTCATGAATTAATATATTTAATATTATTATTAAATCTTCGACCCACCATAACTCCCACGTGCGAATTCCGATTGAATTTCCGTCAGTGGAGATGTGATCCTTCCATTAATACAAGCAATTCAAGTCTAATTTTGGATATTAAATTATGGTTCTTGGATCGGGTCCATGAAACACCCAATAATAATAATATCATTATTATTACCAGATTTTATATCCAACGTATCTCCCTCATACGATATCGGATTGAAGAACCGTCAGTGGCAGTGTAACCCTAAAATTATGACGGTCATTTTAAGGCCAATTATGAATCCCTTTTTATGACTCATGTCTCAGGTCAATAAAACACATATTATTAATTTAAGTTATTATTATCATTAAATGCATGGAAACTGCGTGGCGTGTCGTGTGTTGACCAGTCAAACAACGTAACAGTTGTACGGTCACGTCGTGTATTCATTAATACACGTTGCATACTGTTTTACCTTTTTGTTTCCTATATAAGAGAGGGTCATGTGTTATTTACAGACCTATCTTCTTCTCTGCACGACGATGCTCCCAAATGACCCAGAAGCCTTCCTCATATCTTCTTCATCTGGACTCCGACCGTCGATCTGTCGGTGGTTGCGGGATCGTGTCGACGAGGTGAACATAGGGAACCTCATTCCTTTCCCTCTTCTTCGACTTCATCTTTGTAGTTTTCTACTGAGGAGATTTCTGATATTTGACGGGAACGATGCTCTTCGACGAATATCATCTTAATGGTACGTTCTACCCTGTTCTTATTCCTTCCTCGATCTACTCTTTATATTCCTCCTTGCCATGCTACGACAAGTGACACCTTAAACCATAATGGAGTCTCTCTTGGTTGTTAGTGCAATTGTGCCACAACATCCACAAGAGGATGCAGTTTTCAGGAGGAGTGCTTAAAATACTCATGGTGGTTGTTCAAGCAGAATGACATCAAAACCTATTCAGGTAGGGATCTTACTATCGTCTCTCTCTCTTTTTTGCATCATGCGGGGTGGGTATCCTATTTTTTTCATGAGATACAGTTGAAATGGTAAATAAATATAATAACTGGTTAAAGAACGGGTTTGGGGGTATTTTATTGATATTGTTGTTCGATTTCCATCAATGATTATCCTTTGATTATGTTTGGAACTAAATAGGATTATGCCTACTAAAAATAACGGTCGTTGGGGGCCGTTGCATGCACAATTAAATGTTTCCATGTTATTTTGGATTTTTTTGTGGATGGAATTTCATAGAATGTGGAAATTAGTTAATCATGTAAATTTGTCTAATTAAATGAATACATGGAACCCTTGTATGATCACCCCAGTTAAACTAAATGAAAGAATAAATTTGCGGGTGCTAGTTGGTGTTTAATTATGTGAAGGGGTGTTTTGTAGGTTGTTGTGGAACGGGTGAGCAGCGGGGCTGCGGTTGGCTTGGTTTTGGGTTGTCGTGTATGATATGGTTGTGATGGGCAGTAGAGCTGTGGTAAATGGTATCAAAGGGATGATGATGTGTTATGGGTTTTGTTTTCGATGTCTTTGTGGTTATGGTGGTTGGAAGCAGGGCTGCAGGGATGGGTTGTGCATATGAATAAAAGTGGAATATTTAACTAATGAATTGTGGGGCATGATAGTTGATTAAATACGGAAAATCAATGTAATTGATTGGATGATAAAATAAAATGGTATGGTGTTGCTTGTGTTTTCCCTAACTTTATTTGTGGTTGGCAGGGATTTGTTTTATGAAATATTGATCTAGTTTGGTTGTTGTTAGTTTCTCAGTAGTTAAGGAACTGATAAACTAAAACTATTGAAACATGAAAATATTAATGGGGTTTGGGGCTGTTTATTATGTGCATACTTTTGAGGTAGTAGTGTCGAGGCATGTGCTCAGATCATTTTTGTTGATGCCTTAGGATGGGCTGAGTGGTTGATATAATTATATAAATTTGTACATTTTATGTTTCTTTACGCACCCCACCCATATTGAGCACTACGTGCCGAACACCCGTGGGATGGGAGGGTGAGATTCTCAAACATCTAAAGGATGGTCGGTTACAGTTCTTTTCTGTGCTCCCTCTTCCAGGTTCTATAGCCCAAGATCCTTCGGGCAGGTTACGACAGATGTTTCCAAAGAGACTTCGGGATGAGGATGTGATATGTTTCCAGGTTTCTTTGGGATGAGATGTGATGTGGTTCCCAGGTGTCTTTGGGATAATATGTGATGTGGTTCCCATGTGTCTTCAGGATGAGATGTGGTTATGGCTGAGGATTGAGTGCTGGAGGGATACTATGATGGCCGAGGATTGAGTGTCGGCGGGATACTATGAGCTTCATATGACCAGGTTGCGGCACTAGCTCAAGAAGAGGGGGAAGCATCTGAGCGTTAGGCATGAGGGCTTGAGCAGTATTCAGTGGGAAGGTGGTGCGGGGTACCCATTCTTTGATAATATTACTATACCACTCTATTCACATAAGATATTTGGTGAGTGTGGCTTGTAAGGTTGGGTGGATAGATTCCTTGTTAGGCATTGGTTCCTTCTGTTTTCTCATGGGGCATTAGGATGTCTCCCCACCTGTGCATGAGAGATTTAGGTTTTCCTATTGAGTAAACTTGTATGCTCACCCTACGTTTACATTCAGGTTTTAATGAGGACTTCAGAGACCGTGTGGGACCTTGATAGTTGGGGATTAGAGTTTTTTTGGTTGCAGTTTTTGCTTCTTTTTGGTATCATACTTTGGATATTTTCTTGTACTTGTACTTTTGTTTCAGTGTTGTATAAAACTTGCATATGGGTCTGGTTTTGGGTTTATTTTCATTTACCTGTTCCTTTTTCTTTCGGTGTTTCACTCATCCTATTTCCCGATATTAAATAATAAAAGGTTAATGCCTCCCATATTTGTGAAAACTCATACCCTTGGTGTTAGTCGCTAATCCGGGGCATACTGGAGGCGGGACTCAGGGGTCATTACCTCCCTTTCACCATTTCCAGCTCAGGAGGGGCATCGTTGGTGGGAGGGGGTCTTGACAATTATATTACCTCTCATCCTGATTCAATGATGTTAAACTATACAAGATCATCCCCACCACATGACATTAAAATAAATGAAAAGAACCATCTCATCAATGACTCATTGTACACATGCTACATCTATTTGAAGGAAGTATGTAATACCCCAATACATATGCGAGAGTTAGCTCTGCATAAAAAATGTATTCATCTAAGAACTATGTGTGGCTTAATTATCACCATCCTAGGATATATAGTGACACTCAAAACTCTAATTTTGGGCCCATACAAAATATTTATTTCCCTTCATGTTAGATGACCCACATCCTTACCGCTTGAGGTTAAACTATGTGGTTTATGTCTTTACTGCATGACATTAAACTACATGCATTTATAGAACCACATATGGCTTGATTATTATTTACAATTATATGTGTAGGGATACCATGATTCTATATCATGGTCCATACACTATGTGATACAAATTTAACATATCACATCCTTAATTTACTCTCCATGCTGAGAGGAACCCTTGCCATTCCTTATTTCTCACATCGAGTATAACTCACATGAGCATAGAAATTTAGGTAAGGAATTCCCCAAACAAATGAAGAAAATAGCTCACTAAAGGCTCATCATGTTTTTTAATGAATTAACATAAAAGGAATACTATGTGTCCTCACTTCATGATGTTAAACTGTAAGGTTGATATCCCTAGAATTATATAGAACATTACATTCATATGGACCACACTAGAGAGGTTCCTAATTCTAAGTGTTGGTCTCCCACCATACCTCCATTTGAGAACTATGTGTGACTTGATTCTTAACATCACAAGATATATAGTGATACTCAGATCATAAAACCTTGGTCTATTCATAAAAAATATAAAACCCCCCTCTCTGTGTATAGTTCATACATTTTAGGAACATTCTTTCTCAAGAACTAAGTATGGATTGATTACTATTAACATATGGTACATAGGGATTCCGATATTTCCATCTTTGGGTCCATCCACAACCCCCCTTTTCACATCCGAAAGCCCATATCCTTATAGCATGATGTTAAGCTTCATTTTTTTCAAAAACTATGTGAATCTTGATTCCTATCATGACAAGATACATAGTGACACCTGGATCTCCAATCTTAGTCCTTGCTACAAAAATCAATAGAAAAATGCCCTTATCTATATATAGGTTAGACATTCATAGATATTTTCCCTATCAAGAACTATGTGTGCATTGATTCTTGTAATCAAAGAATATGTATTGACACTTGGATCTCTAATCGTAGGCCTAACTATAACAACCATTAAAAAATGATCCCCAAACTACATAAGGTTTGAGTCAGACATGCTCATCTCACATGCGTAAGATCTAAATATACAATGGAATTGATTATTATTATAATATATTATGAAAAAATTAGACCTATAAGGCTTTATGTAAAAATCCAAGGAAAATGTCCATGTTAGATGACATTAAATCTAGTCAACAAAAACATCGTCATTACATCATGTTAAACTATAAGAAAAATATATGTTCTTACCAGATGACATTAATCTTCAAAGAAAATTTCCTTAACAAATGACATTAATCTACATAGGATAAAGTATGTCCCAAATATAAAAATGTTAAATTGTGAATGCTATCAATCAATATAATTCGTTATCAAACGACCACAAGATCCTTACCCTGATCTACAATAGTCTGAGGTACTTCCACCATATTTTAAGAACCTTAATCCATATACCACAAATCATTTCTTGAGTGACTTGGGTTTCTAAAACCCATTCATAGTTCTTCTAAAGGAAAATATACCTCTATGTTTTTCCATTTTTTGATGTATAAATGGAATATAACAATCCATTATAAAATAGTTGGTAATGTATGGATGGATTTATAAACCTCATGATCCTGACATCACGGTGGCAGATCCTTACACCTCAGTGTGTTTTGGACCATTCCTACTATGATTGTCTCATACCATTACTCATGGCTAGAGAACCTCAAGTCGTGATTTACAATATTTTCATCTTCCTCTGAAAAGGATGGTGGGGTACTCTAGAACCTGTGTATCCTAATTGGTGTCTTTTGTAAAATCTTTCATATTAGGTCAATGTGCTTCATAACCCTAAAATTCATGACCTATTTCTCAAATATGTATGACCTTAAAATATAGATTATAATGGTTCAAATCTCCAACCATAAACTTCTAGTGAAATATACACATAACTTATTAGGTTGAAAACTAATAAAGGGAATCCTGAGAATAAGTCAAGTCTTTGTCTGATAATCTCTTCATCTCTAGAGATTAATAAAGAATTATTGGGAAATTAAATAACTGATAAATCTTATAGGGAGAACCTTTTATCCCAAGTAAAACCCATTTTATTCTCATTATACCCACCTAGTTCAAGAAAAATTTAGAGTAATTATCTTTCACATCTCACCACCATAAGAACATGTTCGTTTGGTAGTGACACAAAATTTAGGGTGATCGAACCCTTCTAAGATATTAATCTTTACCAAAATCACACATCATGATTTGGGAACCACGGATCACCGTAAACCTTCCATGGACCTTGGAAAATGATACCCATCTTCAAGGGAACATTTTCTTCACTATGCATGTATGAATTTGGCTCCTACATATTAACCTATGACCATCAGCCAAATGCTTCACTCTAAAAAAAGTTATATTCGATCCTTATCAGCCATGACATCTTCATGGATGAACTCAAGACCTCTGTGTGTTCTATTCCATTTCCAGTATGATTTTCTCAAACCTTCCCCATGACATGAGATCTTTAAACCATGATTTAAAATCCTCATCATAAATTATCTAAGATGATTATAAAAACGTGATGTTATGTTGTGATTTTTGGTACCCTTTCTCAAAATAGGAATACGAAAATTTATTCATGAAGCTTTTGTGGCCCGCACCTCATGATTCAAAACCACAGGTTGTAGGGAGGGAGCTTCACAAAATAATATTTTAACTACCCTGTAGTTTGAGAAACCCTCTTATATAAGTTTTTCCCATACCCAACCTCATCATATAGATATTTTATTTTTTCAAAATATTTCATGGCTCTAAAAAAGTGGATAACATATTTTTTTGACAATTAAAGTGATTCATATGGTCTTTGATAATCCAATTAAAGGAATATCCTCCTTTTAATAAAGGAGCTTCAATCCTTGTGAGCCTTGGAAACACCTTGGTGAAATGTGGTGCCTCTGGGTGTTACGTTTCATCCTCAAAATTTCCATCCCATCCCATTTTTACTAACTCAAACCTTTGGGTTATGAATTATATAAACCATATTCCTATTATCTAGGTGGTTATATCATCCATAGTAATTTACCTCCAAACGATATTACCCTCGTAAATATTCCATGGACCGTGGAAAAATAGTAGAGACACTTCTATGGTAAAATGATATCAATGCATAAAGGATTTGACCTAACAAGAAGAGGAACCTCCACCTTATAGGAAAAAAGATCTAATCATCGTGAGCCTCAACAACAATAAGGCGGAACCCAACATCTTATTATATTTTGGTTTATTCATAGAATATATGCACCGTATTCCATGATCATTTAACTAGCCCTAGTAATAACACTTTCAAGTACATGACATACTAAATTTCAAGGTAAAATACCCTAAAATCTAGTAATAGAAGGTCCAATAAAAAATACCTTAAACTATACTGACATAAGTTTCACACTAAAATACCCAAAAATTTAGTGATAGAAGGTCTGAGCTAAAGGAACCTAAAATACTATGAAGGAAGGATTAACCTAAAAGACCGTAAACTACAGTGATAGAAAGTCCGAGTTAAAAAACCATAACCTAAATAAATATAGGGCTTAAGATAAAATACTCAAAACTAATCTAATGTATGGTTTGAGATAAAATATGCTAGACTATAATGATATAAGGTCCATGGTAGATGATCCTAAACTACAACGATAGAAGGTCTGAGCTAGAGATCGTAAACTACATTAAAATAGTGATTTAGTCTATAAGGATGAAAAAACATGTAAGAAACACTATATAGACTTAGAAAGAATCAATCTAAAATTTCCAAGCGTATCAACTTTAGAAAAAATAAAGCATTCTCCCTCTAAGACATGTATTATACTCAGTTTTCCTTCTATGAATTAGGTGATCACATGATAATTGGATAAGATATATTAATAAATAATAACGTATTGGTTGGAATTAAATATAACAAATCAATAATAATATGTTTAAATTATAACATTCAAGATATATACATTTAGGTTTAAATGAAATTATTCAAATTTTGTTAATCTTGGGGGATTCATATAAAATAGTATCAATAAATAATCTAGCACATCATAAAGAGATGAAAATTGGATAGTAACATGGAAGTTTTAGAAAATACATTCATTGCTAATATGAAATAAGAGTAATCTTCACATTTCATAAGCTATCTAAAAATATCATAAAAAAATATTGCAAAGAAATACAATAATATTTGGTCCACCAAACTAGACATGTGAGAAATATTCTAGTTAGATGTTTTAATTGAACATTGATGAACTGATCACCTTGCGTCTTCTTCTTCTTCCCAATGATAGAGATTTTATACTAAATTAGTCATCTCCTCAATAGTCCTTTGATCGGTTTCCAATAAGGATGATGATACTGAAGAAATCAGACCTTATGTGAGATATTATTTCCTCACACCCCTATGTCATCATGGTCTAAATATCCCATGAGATTTAAAGTTCAACATAAATTGGTGACTCTGCTCTTGTGCCTCCCAATCATCCTTTATTTATCTAACAAGGGGTTTCCTATAATTATATTTTCTTATGTCCCTATAATTGCAATCCAAATAGCTAGGAGTTAGGATATTTTGCTTCATGATGTCAAAAAAGAGGATGGAAATCAAAACCATCTACCCCCATGTCATTAAAAAGATAATAAAGGTGTTCCCTGTGGTCACAAAATACTTTCAAAAGGGTATTAGTAATCAATTCATTAATCTACTCTCAAATTATCATGTGTCGTGTCTGCACCTCTATGAAGGATGGGATGGGAACTTCAGAAGGAACAATAGAAGACTGAGATAGACATGAAAAATGAGAGTAGGCTCCACAAATCACAACATCAACAGAGGACTCAACCATTTCATTCGATGGAGGGATGATTTTCTTGACAGATTTGGTCCAACTATTAGGATAATTATCACCAGGATGTGGGTGCTTCCTTAAAGTCTCTCCAAATACTAAATTAACTCCATTTTTTCTTTGGAAATAAGGTTCATTGAAGAAAATTTCTTCTCTACAATATGAACCTGTCAGCTTACCATACCACTCAGATATGCTACTACTCATTCCTATGAAAAATATTGAGTAAGAAATGTGAGAGCATAAATGGGTGGAAGAATGATCTCAACATAATTTTAATGAAGCAACAACATCATCCAGATGTAAAAGATTGTCATAGGGTGTCACTCTCATTTCACACTTTCTGTAGGAAGAGGAGAGACCCTTTAGGTGATTCTAAACTAACAAGGGAATTGATAAGTTATATGTGGATCACAAATAATCACCTCATCTTTCCTAACTTCCAGAGCCCCTTCTTAAAGAGAGATCCTTAAAAAATCATCGAGTTATCCACTACAATTATCAATGATTGGCCTAGTTGGTTCATGATAAGGGGTGAAATAAAATATATCATGTAGACTCAGCACATCTGTAACCTTATCAGAGCATAGTGAAATAGACCCATCCAAGATATGTTTAAATACCAGGGAAAACATTGGGCATCAAGGATCCAGGTGGAATTATAGAATTGGTCAAAATATAAATTCTCCCATATCCATAAAAATTAAAACAATAATGGATCACTGATACTATAGGTAAATTTTCCTTATATAATGTGGCCTAGGAGTTGGTAATTTAATTCATTACTTGTCACTTCTAAATTAAGGTAATGTACTTTCTCTAGTCATTCTTCCATCACCAGCTTACTGATAGGGATTCATGAACACCTGTCCCTTTCTAGGAAAACGCATCCATTAAAAAACGTAGACATAAATTTTAGATACCCTATCCTTTTAAACATATTATTAAACTATTTTAATAATAATTAACCATAAAAAACTAACCAACGATCACAAATTCTAGTGTCTTTGGAAGAATATGTGCATGTTTAGAAATGATTAAACCAAAATAAAAATATATTCTAATAAATATAAATAATGATATCCTAAAATCCTTTGAGACCTTTCATTTTTATAAGATAAATTAGGGAATACATTTTTTTTGAAAAAGAGGTACTCTTAATGATGAATATCTGAAACCGTCCATAAGTAGAGCCTTGAAGTAAAATTTTACATCCATAGCTGGTTGACATCGAAGGGGCCTAAGGCTGCAAGCTGGTGGGATTCATTGTTTCCTTCCATTTTGGTAAAGGAGAAGGTGCAGTAAGAGAAGCCTTGGAAAAGTGAGTGGATTCTCCTGATGATGAGGCCAAAAGGCTGGAGTCCGGCATCATGGTGGTTAATAGCATTGATAACAGTAAGGCAGTTAGACTCAATTATGATATCAGCCCATCCAAGTTCCAATGAGAGTGACACCCCTGCAAGGATAGCATAGGCTTCCGCAACTGCAGGTTCCCATAGGTAATGATGTAATTCATATTTTTCTGCAATGATCTGCCCCAGATGATTTCGACCTAGAAGGCCGAGAGCAACTGGCCTATCTTTGGGGAGAGAAGTGTCCACGTTAAGCTTAAGCCTCCCTTCTATTGGGGGGTCTAGTGAGGGGGAAAAAGGGGGTAGCGCCCGACATGCAGTGTCCTTTGTGGTCCTTCCATACATCCATCCATGAAATTGGTCGTTCAATCCAGAAGTCAGGGGTTTTATGGGCGTGGTGAAAAACCGAATCATTGCGCCAAACCCAAATGATCCAGGCCAAAGTGAAAAGAACACCAGTAGTAGACGATGAAAGAGAGGAGCACCAACACATCAGGAGATCGGGGAGGTCAGATGCGATGTCCAGTGAGGCCTCTGAATTCGGGCCCCATTTATTTAAAATTTCCTTAGCTCCCGGGTAGTTAATGATGGCGTGACAAGGAGTTTCTGGGATATTCGGGAAGAAAGGGAAGGACTCGGCACAAGCCATGTGATGAAAGGAGAGAAGGCTCATTGTAGGGAGGGTGCCCGTGCATACCTTCCACTAGAAATAGCGTATTTTTTGGGGAAAATTGAGCTTCCAGACCGCTTTCCATGGTCCCTCATTACAGTCAAGAGAGTGGATGTCAAGAGCCAGTTTATACCCAGATCTCACCATGTAATCTCCCAAGGAATCGGTGGTCCAGGAACGATGGTTGGGGCCTACATAAGGGACCCAAGGGATACTGAGGATAATAATTTGGTCTCTTTCATTAAACCAATCTTGGATCTTTTCCACACACCACCCTGAACCCTGTTCTGAAAGGAGGAAATCAACAGTGGCATCCTCAAGATCAGGTTGGGCGGGGGATGTGGCCCACATACCATCCTTATCAATAAGCTAGGGGTTAGTCCAGTTGTTGAAAGATGATCCATTTTCAATCCTCCAGCCCAGCCCTTTTTCCAGGAGATTGCATTCCCCCCAAATACTTCTCCAGAGGATGCTTGGTCGGGGGACAAGAGATGATCCAAGGAAGTCCGTGTGGGGAAAGTATTTGGCATGGAGTACTCGTGCACAGAGAGATGATGGATGGTTAATAAGGCTCCACACTTGCTTGGATAACATAGCATCATTGAACATGAGAAGATTCTGGAATGCCATCCCTCCCTCCGACTTGGTTTTGCAGAGTTTCTCCCATGCCATCCAGTGGGGTCTATTCCTTCCCTCATTTTCCCCCCACCAGAAATTGGCCATATGTGAATGGATCGGATTGACAATTTCCACCGGGAGCTTAAACATGGACATAAAGTAGCTGGGGATAGAATAAATTATAGCATTAATGAGGGTTCCTTTTCCAGCTTTGGGGATACCTTTTGGGGTCCAGCCTTGGATGTTTTTCTCAATTCTATCCACTAGATAAGAAAAAAAATATCTTTTTTGGACCGTCCAATCACCGTAGGGATCCCGAGATACTTCTGGTGTTTATCGACCATATGAATTCCTACAAAAGTACAAATCTAATCTGTCTTGGTAGGAGGCACCCCTGCGCTGAAGGAGATTTCAGATTTTCCGTGGTTGATAGATTGTCCCAATGCTCGTTCATACTAATGGATCGCATGGATAATCACCCGACATTCATTGATGGTAGCTATGGAGAAAAGGAGGTAGTCGTCGGTGAAAAATAAATGAGACACTTGTGGGATCTCACGACATACTTTTTCTCCATGAAGAGACTTAGTGGCTACAGCCCTATAAATAAGGTTAGAGAAAACATCAGCCACCAATACGAAGAGAAAGGGGAGAGGGGGTCTCCCTGGCGTAGGCCACAGGTTGGGGTGAATCCTCTGGTGAGCTCCCCGTTGACCTTGATTCTGAAGGAGACTGTCGAAATACAGTGCATGACAATATCTGTCCATTTAGTGAAAAACCCATTCTCAGCATCACATATCTTAGGGACTGTCACTCCACTTTATTATAGGCTTTGGTCATATTTAGCTTACAGGCCATGGTTCCTCTTTTCGTAGTGGAGCGCATTTTCATCGAGTTGAACACTTCATGTGCCACCATCGCATTTTCAGTAATAAGCCTCTTGGCCATGAAGGAGCTCTAATTTTCGGATATAATAACAGGAAGCCAAGGGCATAACCGATTTACATGGATTTTTGAGAAGATCTTATAAGAGACATTGCAGAGGTTGATAGGTCAAAAATTAGGGATCACCTGGGGTTTCTTGATTTTTCAATGAGGACGAGGATAGTTTCGCTGATGGAGGCAATGCTTGTATTCCCTGCCCAGATATTTTTGATCATTTCGCAGATGTCGGGATCGATGATGTGCTAGTATTGTTTGAAAAAAATCATGGAAACCATCCGGCCTCGGGGCCTTATGGGGGTGGATATGTTTCAAATCCATGTGAATCTCATCATTCGTCACATCTTTTGAAAGCTGCCAGTTGATCTCGCCGGTGATCACAGGTTTGATGAAATCTTCAACTTCAGCTGACATGAAAGGATTCCCTATGGAGAAGGGGTTCTGGAAAAATCCTAACAAAGCTTCTTGAATGCCATCAGTGTGATAAAATTTGCATCTGTCAGGTCGAGTTAGGCTCCTGATAGAGTTTTTCCGACGCCTAGATAACGCTTTCATATGGAAATACTTTGTATTAGCGTTTCCCTTCTTGATATGGGTGTCACGCGCCCGCATGGCCCAGAAGCTTTCCATAACACGAATATCCTCGTCCAGCTCTCTTTGAGTGGCACCAATCCTAGAGATGTTGCCATTGGATGGGGGGAGCCTGAGTAATTGTTGTAAATTCTTTTCGAGGATCTCACAATGCCTATTAGGTTGATGGAATTTCTTGTTGCTCCATGATCTAATATTGGAAGAGACCTGTTGAAAATTGAGGCCAAAATCCACGTGATAACTCCTCCAATATAATCAGACCACCTCCTCACATTCCTGGTCTTTTTACCAGAAGGTTTCAAATCTGAAGGGTCTACGGTGTTGTCTACTTCATCCACCTTGCAAGCACTCAATGAAGATTGGGTAGTGATATGAACAGTTAAGGGCCATGTGGCCAATATGAAACATGTTGAAAAGATTAATCCAGTTGGTAGAGCCTAGAAATCTATCAAGACGCTCAGTGATGCGGGTGCCTTCAGTATTTCCATAAAACCATGTAAAGGGATTACCTGCGTACCCCAAGTCGACCAGGTTCTCCCTATTGACCGTGTCCTTGAAGTTTGACATCGAGGCTAAATGACGAATGATTCCGCCTTTCATTTCCTTATGGAACATGATATTGTTGAAGTCACCTCCAAAATGAAAAGGGCTAGGTAACTCCTGTCGCAGCTTGGAAAGGAGGTCCCATGACTTCACCTTATCAGAGTGAGATGGCCAGCCATAGAATCCCACAAAGGACCAGGGTGGGTGCGAGTTAGATTGTACAGTTGCAGCCACATGGTGCATGGAAAAAAGAAATATTTTAACATAAAAATTGTCTTTCCAGAGGAGACAGAGGCCCCCGAATTGAATAAGAAAAAGGTTTACCGATTGAATGAAATTGTTATCATAATCATTCTATAAAGCACAAAAAATGGGTTTATCATAAAGGTTTCCACAACAGAATTTGTTTAAATAATACAAGAAAATTTATAAAGTAAAATTGGCATAGATCATGATAAACTATGTTCTAATAAATTTAAAACCTGTTAAACGAGTGTTGAAGGAACTTTAGAAAAGAACCATTTTTTTGATTTTTAAGGGAAAAAATTAAAATGTTTTTAAAGTATAAAAAGTCTTAATTATTTTAATAAATCCATAAGTGAACTAATATAGTATTTCGTGATAAAACTATTAATTTCATAAAAATATTGGTTTTATCAAAAATATTATTTATTGTACTTGAAAATTGTTAACAAATTGGAAATTTATCTTTAATCCTGATTGCATACCAGGAAAAATAAAAAATAAAACCTTATAAAACATGTATTTAACCATCAAATTAGGATGAATGGATATGGAAACATAATTTTAGAACATATAAAAACAATATAGAATATTTATATGAGAATAGTTTAGATTTACATTTGTGTATAGAGAGATAAATCATAATCGAAAGGTAAATGGGGGGTCAGAGAGAATCCATTACCTTATGTCTAAAAGTTTTATGTACTTGTAGATAATGTCATGGAAAATCAAATTAAATCCATTAATTAGTTTATTCAGAACCTGTTATACATTTATTTTTTTATTGTAATTTTTTTATGTTCTTATATGGACATTATGATTACTTATAGTGTTCAAATTCTATATTCTAGATTGTTTGTTTTCTGGATTTTAATGATCTATTCAGTTGTATACAAGTATGGAAGTTCTTGTAAAATTAGAATAATTCACCAAAATAATAATTTATGTTATTCATGAAATTTCATAATTTTAGATGGAATTATATATCATTTGGTTATATGGTATGAGGATAATTAATTGAATAGAACCATAATGAAATTTATTTAATGTATTTTTGCGATTTTTACAAACATCATGAACTTATAGAATTTTATTTAATATCACATGTATATATTAGTTATAGAACACTATATGACTTATAATAATTACAATAAAATATTATTTAACCATAATGATGATTTCATGACCATAATTTTTGGTAGTAATGGAAAATGAAAACGCATTATCCATGATGGTGGTAAATCAACACATTATGGTAGACATTTTCATTCTTAGAATAAAAGAAATGAGATAAGTGGTTTGATGACAGATCTTACGTTAAAAAAATAAAATTATAGTATATATATAATATATTAGACTTATCATGTCACATTTATAGGGTCAGGTGATGATATTATAAGAAAAGAAAATAAATTTAAAAAAATTAAAAGAAAGTGGATCAAAGCATTACCTCATGAATTCCTACTCCTTGAGAACCTCCTTGAGGCACTTGGGTTTGGTCTTCTATTGATTCTAGAATATACTTATTGTGGGGATGGGTCCTGGGAAGAGTATTTCAATTAATTTGGATAAGTATCAAGTTTTGTAAGGTGTGATGAGAATAGGCGGTGAGGGTGGTATTTATTGTGGGAGGAGACATATATTTTTTATTATTATATACATTATTTATTTATTTTGGCTCAATAATATCAATGGTGTTGATAATTATCACTAAATAAAGTAAATAATGAATGATAGTTAATGATTATTACGCTTTCTTCATTGATATATCATCCATGAATCAATAATTCATGTATTTTATAAATATGGAAAATTACTATATTTCACTATTAACTAAAAATCAAACAATTTTACAGAAATCCCAAAAATTAACCCTAAAAATTTCTCAATGTGTAGAATATAAAAATGGATTTAATTTTATGAAAATATTTTTCGGAATATGATAAATTTAATATTTTATTAGAATATTCATTTATTAAAAAATTACCGATTTTAATACTATAATTCATTTTATGAAACTTTAATAAAAATTAAGTAATGTATCATAAAATTATCTTATAATAATAAGATAGGAAAATATTAATTTATGAATTTATTTTATGAAAATAAATTTTCTTTTATATCATGATATTTATTACAAAATTATATATATATTTACATTTCACAAATATACCAATCCATAATTTATCATTTTTGAAACATTTATTTACTTATTCCATGATATAAAAATATTATATTTTCATTATTAATATACCTAAAACTTTTCTATACGTTCATAAGTGAGGTTACTATTTTATTGGATGTGTTTCTATTCTTAATGGTGAAATTACTATTCCAATACTCATGTTACTTTTCAGTTGGTATTGGTTCTTTAATTTTTATAAATACCACTGATTGCATTATTAGTTTATGAAAACAATGTTTTTATTAGGTTATCTATGTGAGGTATGAGTTTTATAATATAAAACATAATTATAAGAAGGTAAATTTCATTGGAAATGGTTGATTTTTTAAATTCTTCCGCCTTATCAAATTTCGGCCATGAAATTTCATTTAACATAATAAGGTGAAAACATGTGAGGGTACTTCTCCTTTATCACTTCCTTCAGTTCCCATGTTCCCACTTTATAATTATGGTTTCACTATTATATGTTGACCAGGTGAGCAGTCTTGTTTCATATAACCTTATCGCTGTGGTCCAAGATCCTCACTAGTTGTTCTTCATATGAGAGGTCACTCTCTAGTTATACCACATCCAGATTCTTTATATGTGAGGGATATGGAATGTACTTTCTCAAAAGGGATGCGTGGAAAACATTATGTACATGATACATGGTTGGTGGAAGTGCTAGTCAACAAGACAAAACTCTCACATAATCAAGAATCCTGAAGGGGCTAATGTACTCAGGACTCAGCTTTCCATTATTCCCAAATCTCATTATCCCCTTATATAGAGATATATAGAGTAATACCATGTCTCCAATATTAATATTCATGTCTCTTTGATGATTGACTGCATATCTCTTATGTCGAATTTGGGAAACCATGAGGTTCTATTGAAGGTTTTAACATTTTCTACCATTTAATCAATAATTTTAGGTCCTAACAGCTTACTTTCACTGACTTCATCAAAACCTATGGGTGTTCTATATCTTTTCCCATAAAGGCCTTCATATGCCTCAATTTGGATGATTGAGTGGAAACTGTTATTGCGAGAGAACTCGACCAGAGGTTGATGCTGGACACATCCTTCTTTAAAGTCCATTGAACGTTCTCTCAACATATATTCCAATGTTAGAATATTCCACTATGATTGGAAATCCTTTTTAGGTTTATAGGTCGTATAGAAGTTCAACTTTGTTTTTAGATAACATTAGATACTCTTCCATAACATAGAGGTGAATCTCAAATCATGATCAGATATAGTTGATAGTTTTACTCCATGAATCCTTACAAGAATATATGATGTATGTCTAAGAAATTTTATCCAATGATAAAACATCTCAAATTGTTATAATGTGAGATGTTTTTGTAAGATGATTCACAATGAACCATATAGCATTATTTTCTATGGATGTCTTTTTAAGTCTATTGAAAATTTAATAGGTTTGTTTTCCCATTTCTATGTTGGTATAGTTAATTGTAATATAAATCCCTTAATTGTTTTCCTTTAAGCCTTCACTTTCTGACATTAAAAGAACTGTGATGTATATTAAGAAATCTCCGTCATCATATTGTCCCACTAATAGTTCCCTTAGAGATCTTGACACATATTTTTTCTCCCTGGGTGAATAGAGAAGGTTGAGGTTTGTGAGTTATTCAGAAGATCATTATTTATCTCTATATCGGATCATAGACTTGGTCATTACAAAAATCTTATGACTCCTTACTCATCAATTTTGAACTCTGAGGATTCCCCATTTCTAATATCTTCCACCTTTTTTTTCAACTTCCTCATCATTTCTTTGTGCATCCTTTATTTTCTCAATAAGGGATGGTTAAGAAATCATTAGAGAAATTATTGACGATTTTCCATCCTCATGGATTACCATGTACATCATTTGTAGGTCTAATAAGATTGTATCATTCTCCCTAATCATCATTAATAAATTTATTGGATCAATTCTAATTAGGTCATCAACTACTTTATTTTATTTACCATGATGTTAGCGGATTGAGGAGTTGTAATACTTAATGATCTCTAACAATATTATCTTTCACATATTATTATCCTTATATGTGATATTTATTTTTAGATCTTATAATGATTCTGTATATTACGCTTCTCCCCAACGATATAATTCTGCAAGATTTTCAATGTAATGATCACAGCTTCCAATTTCAGATCATGAATGGGATAACTTTTCTGATGATTTTTCAACAACCATGAGTCATAAGCTATCACTTTATCAATTTTTCATTATTGAAATACCTAAAACTTCTTTAAAGCATCACTTCGTATGACAAAGAGTTCCTCAATTGTGGGATGTGTCCATACTAGTGTGGGGATAAGCCTATTTTTCAACTCTTTGAAGGATTCATTGCATTCACTACTCAAGATAACCTTTTCTCCCTTCCAGGTTATCTTGATTATTGGGTTTGAAAATCATGATAAGTTATTCACATGTCATTGGTAATACCCAACTAGACCAAGAAATCTATGGATCCCCGCTAGAGTTATTTTCCTCAACCACTCTTTGATTACAATTGACTTGGAAGTGTCTATAGATATTGATTTACTTGTGATAACATGCCCAAGAATGATACCTACGCTATCCAAAGCTCACATTTTTTATACTTTTCATATATTTTCTCCCTTCACAATGTCTTTATCACTATATTTAAATGATCCTTGTGTTACTCATTGATCATGGTGTTTATATTAATATCATTAATAAAGACTACCAAAAATTTGTTGAGGTAATCTCTAAAGACTCTACTAATTAAATCCATAAATATTTCTAAAGAATTAGTGCATCTAAAAGGTATCATTATGAACTCATAGTTTCCATACCTCATTCGAAAGGTAGCCTTGGGAATATCTTCCTTCCTTACCATTAATTAGTGATATCCCTACCGAATATCCACCTTAGATAAATACTTGTCTCCACATAGTTGATCGAACAATTCATCTATCTATGGTAGGGGAAATTTTTATTTATTAGTATTTTATCAAGACCATTCTAATCAAGGGATAAGTGAATATATCTGTCCTTATTCATGATGAATAGGACTTACACAACCCATGGTGATGAACTCAAGAATATAATACCCTTATCCATATTCTATTTTGACTTCTTCTTCTGTTATTCTAACTCAATGGTGACTATTCTATAAGGAGTATTTGATATATGAAGAGATCAAAGAATAAGTTAAATTGTTAGTTCAGCCTATCCTTGATGGGGTATACAAGGAAAGTTTTCATGGAACATATATGTTTCGTTACTCACAGTGGGTATGTCTTTGAGAATTATCGTCTACTTTTCTCAATCATTTGAGATAGATATGATTTCTCCTAAGGAAATAATATCAAAAATTGAGATGATAATTCTTAAATAGATTCATCATCCTCTTTACACATATATATAATTAAAGGGTGCTTCATGATTTGAAGAGTCATATCCCTTTCTTGACAATTGATGTCATATTTGTATAAAGATACCCAATCCATGCCCAATAAAGTATCAAACACCACCAATGGATGTAATAAAATATTTCCTAGTATGTTAAATCTAAAAACACCAACCAGGGAGGAGTTATATACTTTGGATTAAATAATTATTCAATTTTATTCTCTCACATGTAATTTAATCTCCATATTTTTATATGCGGTGTTTGAATAGTTTTAATAAACTTAAAATACATTAAAGAATACAAAGAACCAATATCAAATAGTAGGTTTCATATGCTTCAATGAATAATAATATTACCTTTCACCATATAATTTTTGGGTTCAAACTTAGTAGTAGTCATATAATATTCCCTTATTTATTTCCATGGAGTTTGTTGTTATTTATTGCCTCTGACAAAACATGGATTAGGGAAATGTCTTGAAAAATTCCCCTATTCTTTACACTTGAAACACAGCACTACAGCTTGAGTTTTTTCTAGAACATCCTTTATTCATCCATATTTGTTGTATTCTTCATATCCCTACATCAATTATTACCCAAAATCCCCTATCTTATAAATTTTAATTATCTCTTGGTTCCCTTTAGATAGTTCCCGAAATACTTATTCCCACACTTTTGATACATGGGGTTTTGTGTTTTATTTCTATCATGGGATTTATCTATTGATCTTCCCATATAAACTCCATTTTCAAGTTTTTATATATGGGATCAATAGACCATTGAGTTTCCATGATCTCCATTTCAACCATAAAAAAAATTGAAAAATATCTTCATAGTTTTTGAAGCCTTGAATTTCTAATGCATTTCATAGAATTTGATATAGTCTTCTAAATAAGACATCTACTTTTCTTTCAGTGTTAATGATGAAGCCAGAGGCGTATCGTGAAATCCATGTATTTTTTTCCTCATACACCATGATAGAGTCACGTTCCTTTTACTTTAGTCCATAGAACCCCCTTTCCATTTTAATATGGGGAGTTCAGGTAAAATATTTGTTGAAAAATATTTTCTAAAAATGCTCCCATTATTTTCAATCGATTTCCTCCTCAGACATTGTGTTTTTGATCAGTGTCCACAACTGATTAGCTTCCCCTTCAACATGATATACCAAATGTATAAAATTATCTACTGCTATTAATTTAAGGATAAGGAATATCCTCTCAATAAAATTAATCCATTGTTACACAATGACAGGATTGGAAGATACACTAAAAATGGTTAGACTTTGTCACATAAAAGATTAAAATTAAAATTTTCATTATTTTTGGAGATGGAGCGAATTATAAATGATTTAAGTTTTTATTTATAAGTTTAGTGAGTTAAGAAAGTAAGATCATGATGTTTTGAGTGGCCTTTACCATCAGATATGGAATTTCATTATGGAAATATTCACATTTAATATCACATTGATTGTTGGAATTGATTCTGTTATTTCTAACAATTAAATAATAAAAAGGAAAAACAATTAGGGGTCATTAATACATATCTAATTAGTATATAAATATGAAACATTTAACATATAATGATACACTTATAAATGAAAATTAAATCCTAACATGTTGTTTTATATGATTTAATATAGGTTGTCAATGGTGATAGATTTATCCCTAGGGTTCTTACAAAATTTATTTATTCCAAATATAAAAAAATAAATTCATAATTATTTGAATCCAAATATATAGACTATATCCTTTTACACTTATTAGTAAAATATTTTAATAATAATTAACCATCAAATACAAACCATGTATCGTAACGTCTATTGTATTTGAAAGATTAGGAACATAAATAGAAAAAATGAAAAAAATAAAAACATATTCTATTTAATATTAATAATGAGATTGAAATATCATTTGATCTCTAATTGTTTTATAGGATAACCAAGAGAATACATAGACAAAAGTGATGATCTAAAATGCCCAGTAAGGGAATAAACATAGAAATAAAGCATAGAACATTGGCTAAAAGGAATAAAATGATGATATAAAAAGGAATGGAACATGAATATAAATATATAATCATAAAATATAGAATATGGGATCCTGTAATCATGGAAATATAGAAATGTGTCATAGACATACAACATTATATGAACAGGAGTCAAGGATTACTACCAATAATATATCACATGGTTGAAGAAATCACATAATGGAATCAGGTTTACTCCATATCCCAACATGATGTATCATGAGATTAAAACATTACCTAATTCATTTGAGTGATATCTAGTTCTTCCAATAATAACATTTTCATGAATATGTGTTCCACATGAAGAATCATACATAAGGAATAAACATAACAGTTACCTATGGAATGAAATGTGTATCGTAATCATGTTATAAGGCATAACAAATGGGTGTATCATAAAGGTGTCCTAGAAAGAATAAATTTAATCCATAAATGGGACTTAATAAGTAAAAATAATAATATATCATGATAAATTATGTCTAGAAAAGTGAAAACATATAATAATAGTTTCTATGCAACTACTGAAATAAACCACTTTTATGAGTTTCAAGGAAAAATATAAGATTCTTTAAACAGGACAATGCCATGATTGTTTTAATAAAAATAGAAATTAACTAAGATATTTATTCATGATAAAATTATTGATTTTAAAAAACATTGTTGGCTTATAATAAATTATGGAGTGTACTTGAAAACGAGTAATAAATTGGAATGTTCCCTTTAATTAGGATTTCTTATCGAGAAGAATCAAGAAGGGAACCTCATAAACTTGTATTTTCCCATAAAAAGGATGAATGGATCTGGGTATATATGTCTAAAACATATAAATAAAATATTAAATAATAATATAATAATAATTTTGATTTAAATTAGTGTAAATATGGAAAAAGGATAACCTAAAGGAAATTGGGTGATTCGGAGAGAATCTCTTACCTTATGTCTGAAAGAGTTCTGTACTTATAATTAATTTCCTTGATAATCAAATTAAATTTATTAATTAAATAATTAACAACATATTATACATTTATATTATTTATTATAATTTTGTTATGTTTTTTTATGTCTATTATGATGTGTTATATAATTCAATTGTTTTTTTCTGGGAGTGTTTGTTTTCATGGTTTTCATGATCAGTTCACTTGTATACAAGTATGGAAGTTCATGTAAAATTAAAATAATTATTAATAATTGAAATTATATGTTATTAATGATCTTATAGTACTTTAAATGTTCTTATATATCCTTTTTTATATGTAATGTGGAATATTCATTAGATATAATGTTAATTAAAAAGATATAATTTATTTTTTGGCTTTTATGACCATCATAAAATTATATCATTTCATTTAATTCCATGTTTTTATATTGTTTCCATGACAATAAAGGAATTATAATATGTATAATAAAATCTTATTTTATGATAATAGTGATTTTATGACCAAACTTCAAGCTTGTAACAAAAAATAAATACGAATCATACATGTTGATGGAAACCGACACATCATGGAAAATGTTTTCATTTTTAGATTAAAATAGATAGGTGGTGGTTTGATGATGGTTATTCCATTAGAAAAATAAAATTACATTATATATAACATACTCTATTTATCATGTCACTTGGATACGGGGATGTGTGTAGAGTATAAGAATAGAAAATAAAATGAAAATAAATTGATAGAAAATGAAAGAGGATTTTACCTCTTGAAGTCCTTCTCCTTGAAACCCTATTTTAAACTCATGGTTTTGATCTTTTATTGAGTTCAGAAGCTCTTGGACATGGGTAAGAATCTTGGGAAGAGTATTGGGTAGAATTTGGACAAGAAACAATGCTGGAAGGTGTGAGGTGTGTTGAGTCAAAAGTTATTTTTGATGTTTCCATTCCTTTTGTTTTGGAAATCAAAAACTCTTTCTTAAATTCTTAATATCCAACTCTTTTATGTCCAAAGTATTTTTAAAAAGTTTTCATAGAAAAATTATAATTTTACCATGCTTTGAAATAGTTTTAAATTATTTTCAAAAATCAAACAATATTGACCATTACGACTATCATAATTAGTCTAGAACCGAGAATCATCGGATTGACTGAAACTGGTAACAGTTAGATTCATTTCCAGACAATTAATTGTAATGAAATATGTAAGTAAATCCATCACATTGACTTTTTTTAGTCATTAATATGAAAAATCTTATTTGTATTGTTATATTTTACTCTTAACACTGTAATGGAGTAGTATCAATATTTGGTCATACATTCTTTTACAACATGTGTAAAGCAAACCAATGTTGTGTATTTTGTTATAATATGACCATTAGAGTGATAGGTGTCTAGGTCCTTGTTAAAATCATGTAAAAGATATTACCTTTGGATATCTAGATGACAATTGGAAGGATTTACTGTAAATATTCAGTTATTTGAATATTTAAATATGTATGGGGTAACACACATGTATAGACACTCAACTAATTTTGTTACAATGTGAGCACTCTGACGTTTACAAGAGTGAGTAGCTTGTTCTTTGTAGTTGTAATATTGTTGAGTTCATAACTGATTTATTAAAAATTGTGAATAAAATTGAGGGATTCAAAAAATTGGAAGATAGAGGTTCAAATCTCCATATTGATCGAGGGATTGTAGGGATATCAAGGCAGAATCTGATCATCTTATTGATTGCTATCGGGTATAGGAAGATAAAGAAAATATGATCATCGTATTGGGGGATTGCAAGGATCGCAAGACAAACCAATATTTGTATCGAGAACTTACCCTTGTAAGGGCAAGACATACTTTTTTTTAATTATAAAACAAGGGACCTTTATCCTAGGTTAATAGATACCCTTCTCTTTGATTTAAAATAATTATATTCATTTACTTTTTTTATAACAAGTAATTTATTTCTAGAAAAAACTATAATAGAATGTGAACTATTTTTATACTCATATTTCTATTTGTATTCTATTAATTATAATAGCTTTAAATACGATACTATCATTTTACAATGTATTACTTTGTGATTATATTATCACTCAGAATATGATTCTCTACGCTTTATGATAGAATCATTATTTTTCATTACTTCTACTTATCATAGCCGTTGTGATTACTATTCTTATTATGATTACTTTGATTAAATAATTTTTTCTATGAATATGACTAAATTATAATTATGAAACGTGGATTATATTAGAATCTATAACATTACAACATTATTTTCATCATATTCAAGGGCCCAATCCAATAACTTTTTAAATACATAAGTGATTTTGGGAATATGATATGTTTAACCTCATTAAAATATGTTTACATAAAGGTTAAAAATGAATGTTTTTAATGCTAATGACCCCCTCTTATAATTATCTATCTACGAATACATTTCAGTACTATAATTAGTATTTGATTTAAATCTGTGTTTTAATGATACTTAAATTTTGTATCAGAATAGTATTATATTAATCAAGAACATCTTGATTATTTTATTTCTTTATTAAGGCAAGATAGTATAGTGTTTGTTATAAAATGATTTCTTATAAACATCTATTACACAAATAGATATTGTAAAAAAGATTTTGTTTGTATATATTTTCAAAATATGGAATGACTAAATATCAGATATATAGATAATCTCAATCCTACAAGACCATCAATCTCTGATGGTAATGATTATTAATTCAAGTGGTCTAGAATGGAAAATTTTGTGATCATCACTAGAGTTAATAATTTTTTATGATGACTGGTGATTACAAAATTCATGATAAAAAAATCAGAAATTTTATCGTTCAGAAAAATAAATAATGTCAATTTAATTTCATGTTATAAAATACTTTGTTATGTTTTATGGCCAAAATATATATATCAAGATTTCCTCTTGTGATATATCTAAAATTATTTGGAATATGTTTGGTATTACTGATTTTTTAACATCAAAACATGTTGAAACCATAATAGAAATGCTTAGAGATGATTATAAAGCATTTGAATTTATTTATAGTGAACCAATGGTAAAGGTACAAATAATTATAAAAATCGTTAATAGTTTATAGGATATGGGTGAAATTTGATTATAGGATGAAATTATTGTTGAAAATATTATTGATATCTTTAAAAGTGAATGGGAATCATAGATAATAGTAGTTAATGAATGTAGGAATATTACAAATATTACACTTGATGTTTTATTTGGAACACTTTTATTGTATGAGGATAGGATAAAAATAGATGGTGAAAAAGTAAATAAATATAGCCGGGGAGTTTAATTTACTTCTACTTAAGATTTGATAAAATCCCAAACTCTAGGGTAGCTTGTTAATTGAACAATGAAAAAGGCTATTGTTCTTAGAATGAGTTAGATAATCTTTCTCTAAGAATGAACATTATTTTAAGTAAAAATTATTTTCAGTATCATTACAATGAAATGAAGGACAAGAAATATTTTGATGTTACCAATTGTGAAAGTATGAGTACTGGACACATAATACCCAATTTTCCAAATCTCAAAATGAAATATAGAAATGAAAGGCATTGTGATAGAAATAAGAAAAAGTATTACAAGTGTAGAGTAAAGAAAATTTCGAAGGTCAATGATTCATGGAGTGAAAGTGGAGCATAATATTTAGATTATTTTCCATATAATGAAAATTCTAGATAGATTAATATCAGTATTTATGGAAGAATACCTTTTGAAAATACATGTTTCATGGCTAATTTTGTAAATTTGATTATTTAATTAATTTGTATTTAAATTAAAATAACCCTCATGATAAAAATTATATATCATTGGATGAATAAATATCATCAGCCATTGGTAAAAATAAATTGGCTTCTTATGAATAAGTTTTTCATTTTGAAAAGATTTTAGAAAATTTAAATTGTAAAGAATGTAAAACATTATAAGACTAATGAAAAAAAGCAAAAGGCGACTCAAGAATTGATATTTTTACTAATGAAATATCGTATCTTTCAAAAGATCTTGATAAATAAAATTATAAAAAATATATTATTTATAAAGATTTATAAAAATTACTTTTTGAAAATAATAATTTACAAACTATTTTGGAGAAACACCATTCCAAAACTAATACAAATGTGGATAAGAATTTATTTATAAAACTGAATTATAGGTTTTTTCCCTAAATAAATTTTTCTCAATCTTCACTACTAGTAAGGATGGTTTTGATAAAATGTATAAACAACTCCATTCTTATGGTACTAGATTAGGAATGTTATATACTCATAGAAACCATGTTTTTAGTAACAAGTTATTTTCTCTAGAAAATTCCCCCCTTTTCACAAAATTTCAATGTAAAGAAAATCAAAAAAATAATTTTTCACTTAATAAAATTCAATCTTAAGGCTTCCACGAATCATATTTTTCAAGAAAATTATGGATTCTAAAAAATTTTACATGCTGAAAATTATAGACCTAGGAATGTTTGGGTTCCAAATATAACATCCCATACATTATATAAATTGTTAAAACATAAAAATTAAAGTATATTTATTACAACATATAAGAAAACCATGACAGGACCGTATAGGTATAGTGTCTTTAGAAACTTGGAAACACAAACAACTGCTTCATAAAGAATCTTCATTGTCTCTTATTTATTTGTTAATATCTAGAATCATTTTTGGAATATCATATTTAATACCATTCTTCCTAACTTGGGGAAAATAAACTTACAAAATGGTGAGATAAAATGCTCAGAAAGGGTAAACAAATGAAAATTTAATCATATCATATTCTTAAGATCATAACGTTTGAAAATATTATCCTGCATAAGAGGTAATAATATCATGTAATGGGAGAAATCATAGAACTGCAATGTGATCAAAATCATCATAAAATAAGACCTGAAACTTTGTGGCATACACACATAATCATAGAAAATCATTTCATATTAGTCAGGGCTCATTTCCAAGACCATCGTAGCGAACAATGTCCATTACTGAACCGAGTTCACTCCTCGTTCCAGTCATGTATCACTAAACCGGATTAAATTGTTGTTCTATCCATGTCTATCTAATGAGATACAAATCTTTACCCAATTCATTGGAGGGAGATATAGGTCCAACCCATCTCATAATTAAACCATTCTTATGTGTGCCACAAAATAATAAATCATACATCATAGCATAATCCATGTAATAAAATGGGATTATTAAACATCATGAAATTATAAGATAAAAGGAATTCATAAAAATTATTCCATCAGAACATAATCAAATAAATATAATAATAGGTATCGAAACAAAACCCAATATCATCTTAGATGGAAAATAATTTTGATAAAACACTTAAACTTAGTTCTTGAGGGAAATATATTTCTTCATCAAAAAAAAATCTTTTGTCAACATGTCACACAATTTTAAATTAAAAGAAGTTAATTGCAAATAAACTTGAAAACTTGTAAAGTAAACTTATGTGGAAATAATTTCCTATGAAAGAAAAAAAATCTTCTCATGCTGTATAAGTTAAAAAACATTCTTCTTGTACTTTGGCCGGAAAAGTCAAAAATTATCTCGTACTAAAAATGAAAAAATATTCTTGTCATTTCTTTTAATAAAAACTGATCAATATGTAAAATTGTATTTAAACAGTTGTAGGAGGATAAAAATAACATTTCATTTTAAAGAAACATTGATGTGAATGATAAATATTCCCCAGTAAATACTGAAGTATAAACAATCTCAGATAAAAAAATGTGATTGTGAGATTTTCTATTACCTTGGGTCCGATATGATTTTACGTATTTAAACCTCCTGTATAATGATTTAAATAATGTCATTGACTTATTCTAGAATCATATTCATTGTTATTATTTCATATATGGCCATATTCATATCTGTTTATTAGTAACATTTCATTGTTACTCGTTATTCGGGTGTTAACTGCTTTATATTCTTATGCATGTTTTGTCAAATAAATTCGTATTACTATATTTAGGAGATAGATATATCATTTAAAGGATTCTATTAGTATAATATATATCATATTTATTCATTCAATTCATTTATATAATCATTACTCAATGCAGATCATGTAGAATGAATCACATCACATCGTGGAGACGGTAGGTTGTACGTACGCATGAGCGATAATATCATTCCCATGATTGTAGAATTGTATTAAAGTGTATGGTGTATAATATTTTTGAATAAATATCACATTAAAATAATCATATATAGTAATTTTTTCCATCATTATACCCATCTGTGTTTGTTGGTGATGAAAAAAAGGATTACACCACGGTGTGGAGACCATATTCCGTAGATACGCACACGCCGTGATTTCGTTTTTCATAGGATGGATAGATGGTGAAATATGGTTGTTTCACATTTATAATAAAATATCAGTATATGAGTGATACTAATGTTATTAATTTATAATGAAATAACTAAATAAGTGGAATTATAAGAAAAAATAAATTTTAATGAATCGGTAGAAGATATTACCTCTTCCTTGAAGTGCCTCCTTTAAATTTTCTTTTAGGGCACTAGAGATTGTATTTTGAGAATACCAAAAAATATATGATGTAACTAGAGAGTTTTAGAAGAGTAATTTTTAGGTGTTGGCCAAGCATGAAGGCTCAAAATTGAGTGAAGAGGAGAGGGATGGGGGTGCCCTTTGATAAGAGAGGAGTGGGGCACTTTTGGAAAATTCAAAATTATTAATTTATAATAAACACAAACCCCACATAAAAACCTCCAAAATGACTCAACATCAAAAATTATATGATATAGGGTTGTAATATCATCAAAAAATAAAATTTATAAATGTTTTGATTTTATTTTAAACCATATTATTTTGATTTATCCTTATTTAATCTATTTAGTTTTATTTGTGGTAATGTTGTTATAAATTTTAAATTGTTATAAATACTGACTTATATTTTGTTAATTTTACATAATTAGAAAATTTATTACATGGTCAACCATATAAATTTTAATTTGAAATTTTTAAATATTTTTGGTATTTTCAAAATATTAATAATATGTTATTGTCATAAAATATCAATAGTGTCAATTTTAAAACAATTCATTTATTTGAATTTAAATAAAATCCACACAGAAGATATTTTCTAAACAAAATATTTAATAGATTCCTAAAAAGACATATTACTCTTGAAAATTCTAGGAGAACAATAGTTATATACTATTATATTTATTTTAATATTTTTAAAACAATTTATTTGATATTTCTCTTGATAAAATAATCACTACAACATTTATGTATAATTATTTAATCTAATTATCTGTTGAATATAAATTATAAATAAAATAATATGATGAATATAAATCTAATATATTTTATAATAATACTTATAGCCTATTTTTTTTCTAAAAAACCATCTTTTAAAATGTTATATTTATTAAATTATGAAGGTGACAATTTTGACATCATTTAAAATAAAAAATATAAGTGTCATAATGACTTTTATAAGGCTCAAAATGGTCCTAAAGTAGATCCTTGGATGATTATGTTTTTGATATACTCGACCAATAAGGTTTGGTTAAGTGTTTGGTGCTTTTATGGGAAGTATTATTTTTATAAAAACTATATTATTGATTTTTCACTGAATAAATAATTTCTGCATCATTAATGTATAATCTATTATGGTACTTATATATTTCATAAAAATTACAAACAAATAACCATGATAAAGAAAAACATTTTATCTTTAAAATTAGTATTTATATAACCTTATATTAAAAGTAGTTTAATTATTAATGTTTGAGTGAAACATATTACATTTTCCTTTAAATAAAATAAATTAATTGTCTCAATCTCATCCAAGTGGGTTCTAATAGATACCATTTCGACCCAAGTATGTTTTTGGATGAAATATAATCATCCAACTATATTAAGACAATTGTTAGGGTAATTTTATAATATTATTTTTACCATTAATTACTCGATTTAACTTTAACTGTGGTAAATAAGATTTACCATATTTACTATTCATAATGCCCAAAAATAAAAGTTGCATATTAACATAATTTGGACCTACTAATTCCGAATATGGAATCCATTTTCCCAAATTCAATATAGTGATGTTTTAGAAATATAATTTAAAGTTATTCCCATTATTGAAAAAATGGGTATTTGTTTAAAACATTGGAAAAGAATGAAATGATTTTACCTATGAATTCATTTTAAAATTAATGATAATGACATATATTATATTAAATAGTTACGATATATTATATTTGCACATGAGCCTCATCCTAGTTGGTGGGGACTTCCTAAGTGCATCCAAGAGACCTAGGATCAAATCTAGGTGTAGGCTAATTTTCCAGGGGTATTGACGCGGGAACTGTAGAAATAGTATAGCAAATACTGTCGCGACAAATGTGTAGAACTGGACTAGGTACTGTAGCAGGAACTGTATCATGCACTGTTTGGCACTGTAGAAGCTAGGAATATTCACCCTTTTGGGCCTCCAGGCCACCGATTTGGTCCCCGAATCCTTTAAGGCCTTCGCGCCACCCAGGCCTTCGGGTCAGTAAGCCCTTCGGGCCACCTCAAGGACTTCGGGCCATGTTAGGTGTAGATGAAAACCCGACAACCAAGAAGGAACAAGCTTCAGAAGGAGGAAGATAAAAGAGCTTTCACTATAGCAGAAGCTAAACAGATTGTAAGAATGAGAGGGTATGGAACCTTCCATCGGGGCAAGCCTGTGCATGCACAGGAAAGCCTAGCCGAACAACCATGCGAAGGTGGAGAGCTGATTTCACGATGAAGACACTGGGGAGGAGCAATTCCAAGTTGTTATCCTCGGTTGTTTGTAATACTTGAAGCCTAACGGAAATGATTTCATCTAAGGTGTATAGGCTATGTAATACTTATTCCTACGGGCCTTGTAAGGGTTCCACCTCACCCCATGAAAGGTGGATTATCAAAATCAATAAAAAATAAAGGCCTTCGGGCCATTAGAAGAAATATATATTATATTTATACTTTAAAACCATTAAATTTTATAATTTAACCATATAAATTATCATGATGAAAAAAGTTTTTTTAATTAAAATTTTGCGTATTTTTACTATTCATCATATTATAATGTTTATCAGAAAAATATCATAATTTTAACCAAATAAAATTTGTATACCCTGATTCCAAAGAAAAGGTTAACATTGTAGTATTAAAATTATTAATGTGCATAAATCATAAATTAAAAAAGGATTTCTATTAAAAGGCAGAAAACATTCTTTTAATATCTATTTGATGAATATCAAAAATATCATTTTGATTATATAACATAAATATCTTATTAATTTCATTCACTCAAATAGATAATATGACATATAATTGATTTACATTTATCATAGTTTTTTAAAATTTAGTTATATGTATTCCTGCTAACATAACGACTAGGTTATAATAGAAATTTCATATTAAGGGCATCTCACAGTTTATTTAAACTAATGATTTCATGCAAAACAAGATACTGAAGAATAAAAATTATTTTTTAATTTCATAAAACACATGGGAATCACATTCTATCACCATTAAACTGAATTTCACCCTCGAAATTTGTCACTTTGAAATATACATATGTGGATACCTCTTCCTCATCACATCCTCAAGTTCCGATTTAGCTTCTTCTAATCGGTGTTTCCTCTATAAAACATTTACCAATCGAGTGGTCTTGTTTCGTAGAACTTTTTGGCTACGATCCAGAATCTATATATGTTGTTCTTCATAAGAAAGATCTTTCTCCAGAGGTACGACTTCTGAGCATAGTACATGTGAAGGAACGGGAGTGCACTTTCTTAGGAGAGATACATGGAACACATCATGAACATGAGAGAGATTCGGTGGAAGTTCCAATCGGTAAGCTACCTTCCCAACACAATCCAGAATCCCAAAAGGACTGATATACCTAGGGCACAACTTTCCATTTGTTCCAAATCTCATTACTCTCTTCCAGTGAGATATTTCTAAGAACACATTATCTCAAACTTCAAACTCTAGGTCTTTTCTTTGGTTGTCAGCATAATATTTTTTTCAACTCTGAGATTCTCTTATATGATGTTGAATAGATATAACCATTTCTTCCATTTAATCAACATGATCCAATCCTAGTAGCTTTCTTTGCCCAACTTCATCCCAACATGTTGGGGTTTTGCACTTCTTTTCATAGAGGTCTTCATAACGAGTCATCTGAATACTGGAGTGAAATATATTGTTGTAAGAAAATTCCACCAATGGTAGGTGTCAATCCCGAAAACCTTCTAAATACATAAATAAAGCTCTCAACATGTATTCTAGAGTTTGAATTTTCCTTTCAGACTGACCTTATGTCTGAGGATGATAATTAGTGTTGAAACTCAACTCTATATCTAGAGCATGCTGAAGAGATCTCCAGAACATAGAGGTAAACCTTGGATCCCGATCAAATATAATGGAAAGTGTTACTCTATGAAATATTACCACTTCTTTTCCATATATCCTGTCAAGATGATCTATAGAGAAATCCTCTCTAATAGAAATGAGGTGTGCCTACTTCATTAAACAATCAAATATATCCTAGATAGCATTATTTTATTTGGATATTTTGGGATGTCTGGAGACAACTTCCATAGTGATATTTTCCCATTTCCATTATGGTATTGTTAATGGTTGTAACATCCCCTTAGACATCTATCTTTCAGCCTTAACTTGCTGACAAACCAAGCATCGAGAGACATATTCAGCAACATCTATTTTCATGACATCCCACCAGAAGTACTCATTCATGTCCCTATATATCTTCGTGATTCTAGGGTGAATAGAGAATGAAGAACTATGAGCCTCATCCAATATTTCTTTCTTTAATTATGGTATGGTAGGAACACAAACTTGATTTATGAACCTTATTATTTCATCATAATCATTGTTGAATTTAGGAACATTTCTCACCTTCTTTTGTAACTCTACACCTTCTTTCTATGCCTCTTTAATCTTCACATGTATAGATGGTTGAACATTCATTTGAGAAAGATAAGCTTTTTCCTGTTTCATTATAAATTCAAGATCCATACTTTTCAAATCCATCAATTTTGGATCTTTCATGATCCTCATCACGGATAAGATGACATGGTCTAGTAGGCTTAATGCATCTTCCACCTTGTTTTCTTTCCCAGGGTGGTAATGTATGGAGTTGTCGTAATATTTAATCAACTCCAACCATCTTTTTTGGCTCATATTCATCTCTTTTTGTATGAAAATATACTTTAAAATTTTATGATTAGTATAAATATCACACCTTTCAACATAAATATAATACCACCATATTTTTAAATAAAATATTACCTCAGCAAACTCCAAATCATGATTTGGGTAATTTTTCCCCTGGATTTTTAACTATCATGAGGCAAAAGCTATCACCATATCATTTTTCATGAGAAAACACCCCAATCCCTTCTTGGATGCATCACTATAGATCACAAACCATTCTACAGTACAAGGTAGTTTGAGCACAAGTGCACTGGCTAACCTTCTTTTTAACTCCTTGAAAATCTCTTCACACTCCTCAATACAAATGAACTTAACTCCTTTTTAAGTCAACCTGGTGAGTGGATTATATAATCGTGAATAATATTTCAAAAAACATTGATAATATCTAGCCAAACCAAGAAAACTTCAGATCTTAGTTACTGTTTTTGGTCTTGACCATCTTTCAATAACCTCTGTTTTTGTTGGATCCACAGATATCCCCTCTGTTGAGATTATGTGACTCATAAATGAATCGTTTGGAAGCCAAAATTCACACTTGGTAAATTTTGCATAAATATTCTCCTTTATCAGGGTCTTCAATACAATTATTATGTAATCTTCATGTTATTCCTTTCACTTTGAATAGACAAGAATATCATTTATAAATACTACCATAAACTTGTAAATATATTCTCTAAAGAATATATTAATTAGATCCATGAAGATAGTATGGGAATTAGTTAGACCAAATGGAATCACTATAAATTCATTGTGATTGTACCTTGTATGGAAGGATATCATTGGTATATCCTCCTTTTTGACCCTTAATTGATGATACCCTGAATGAAGATCAATCTTCAAAAAGTATTTATCTCTTTTTAGTTGGTAAAATAAGTCATCAATGCGTGAGAGAGGAAATTTTTTCTTGAGAGAGATCTTGTTAAGTTCTCGATAATCAACGCAGAGTCTCATTTATCCATCTTTCTTCTTAACAAACAGAACAGTTTCTCCCCTAGGTGATGAACTATGGTGTATTAATCCCTTATCAAGATTCTCTTGGAGTTTCTTCTTCAATTCATGCAACTCAATTGGGGAAATTCTATAAGGTGTCTTTGAAATGGGAATAGAAACCGATATGATTTCTATTGAAATCTCAACTACACGATTTGGTGGAAGACCTGGCAATTCATCTGGAAAGACATCATAAAACTCTTGTACAATAAAAATATTATTAATCATGAGTTTCTCGCTAACAATTTGAGATAAATAACCTTCATTTATTGGAATCAATACCCATAATTTGGAATAAATATCCATTGGAAGGTTATATTCATCCTTGCATCGATATATGATCATCGATTGCCCTGGAATATGAAATTTGACTTCCCTTATTTGGAAATTGATATGATCTCCATATAAGGAAAGCCAATCAATGCCAAGAATCACATCAAATTCCAATATTGGAAGGATCAAAAGATTTTCAGGAAGTACTTTCCCATAAACGTCAATTGGAGAAGAATTATAAACTTAGGATGAATCTGTCTTTCCATTAGAAGTTGTCGCAACTAACTCAACATCTAATTGTTGATGTAGTACGGTGATATACTTAGAAATTTGTTCAGAAATAAAAGAGAGGGTGGATCCCTAATCAAATAAAACATTATCTACTTTAGAGTGGATGGAAATTGTACCTTTCACCACTTCGTTATCGTACTCCACACCGCTGATAGAAATTTCATGTGACATTCCTTTTTCATTGGCCTTAAGAACTTGTTGATGTCAATCATCATAAAAAACCCTTAGATTAGAGAATTTATTATCATAATTCCTCATTTCCTTGCACTTCTAACATTGAAGTGTAGGAGGTACATTCTGTGTAGCTATTTCTGAGTTTGATTCATTATATATCTTTTTTCCATCACTCCAGAATTCAATTGCCCGATGACCTTATTTTACACATTTTAATCATTTAATTGACCCTTTAAGAGAATTCCCTCCATGATTCTTTTCACACTTTGAGAATAAGGGAAAACTCATCTTATATTTTTTGTGGTCTCTAGATTTTCCTTTGAATTCTATTTTCCACTACTTGTCAAACCCATATGACTGATGGGTTACTCCAATCTCCTTCTCAACCTTAAGATCACATCGAACAATTTCCTTGTAGATATTGATGTCCCTTATTTCTAATTCCCTTTAGAGACATGGTTTTACGCCACTAAATAATTGATCGATCTTACTCTCAGGTTGGATAATAATTCTGGATGCGTACCTTGCAAGTCTGGTATATTTTTTTCGTAGGTACCAACAGATTCATCATCCTTTTTATTTAGTTAAAGAAACTAATTCTCCTTCATTTTTTGAATAATACAAGGGAAGTACTTATTGAAATATAAGTTCTTGAACTCATCCCATTCCATGGACTCAATTTCATCTCTTTTACATGTATTATTGATAATATTACAACAGTGATCAGCTTCACCTTCCAAATGATATACTGCTAAGATGACTTTATCATGTTTAGAAAATTGTAGAACTAAAAACATCTTTTCAGTGGTACTGATCCATTATTCAACCACTAATGGATCAGATGACCCATTGAATGAAGGTTGAGGCTGCCTCATGAAGGATTCAATAGAATTTTTCTCTTTCCTTTGCTCATTTTTAAGTTATGCATGATTCATATCTTGAAAATTTTTTATGACTATGCCTATAAGATTTTTCATTCCAACACCCATAATGTTTGGTTTCTCACAGGGACAATCATTACATTGCCCGTCGCATTCAGCATTAACACGGTTCCTTCAGGTTCTGGCCATTGACTAAAACCAAGAAGCATAGTGTGAGCCACACTAATTAGAATAAGAATACAACATAATCAAGAATAAAATTTCACACTTTAGGTCTTATCATTGGTTATTCATGGCATTTTTTAAAACACTAGACTTGTGTCATATTCTTAGACATATCCTTAGAGTTTTTACTAAGGTGTTCACATCCTAGTTTCCAAAGGTTAACTATGACTTTTCTCTAATACAAACTATAACAACCCATACATTACATACATTGTTAATACTTCATAATTGAAGTATATTTATTACAACATATAAAAAAACATGATAGGACTATATAGGTATAATGTCTTTAGAAACTATGAAACATAAACAAATGGTTCCAAAATTATCTATGTTGTCTCCCGTTTATTTTATCATATCTACAATCCTTTTTGTAATATCATATTTAATACCATTCTTCCTGGCCTGGGGAAAAGAAACATACAAAATGGTGAGCTCAAATTCTCAGTAAGGGTAAACAAATGAAATGTCAATCAAATCATATTCTTAAGATCATAACATTTGAAAATATTATCTTGCATAAGAGGTCATACTATCATGTCATGGGATAAATCATAGAACTGCAATGTAATCCCAATCATCATAAAGTAAGAAATGAAAATTTGTGGCATACACACAAAAGAATAGAAAATCATTTCACATTAGTCATGGATCAATGCAAAGACCATCGTAGCAGACAATGTCCACTACTAAACCGAGTTCACTCCTAGTACCAGTCCTGTATCACAGAACCGAATTAACTTGTTGTTCCATCCATTTCTTATAAGAACCCGGGTTTTTAGAATGGGTCGAAATCCCGACCCTGTTTGAATTTTTGACTGGTTTCTGAGGAAACTGGAGATAATGGGAAGTTTCTGGAAATTTATAGACTACACGTTGTGTACATGAAGTACACGTCGTGTATATGTTAAGCGAGTGTCGGCCGTGTGCTCGCCATGTGCATGCCATGTGATGATCATGTAGAAATTTCTTCCTACACGACGTGTAGCTTTACACACGCTATGTACTTCTGACAGTGTGGTGGCCATACATGGAGTGTAGGCCTATTGGCTAGGTAGAACGAGGTGCACGACGTGTTCCCCTTGGACACGCCATGTAGTCTAGATGAGTATGAGGGATATACAGTGCGTGTGGGTAAGTTGGTGAGGGAGAGAAGAGAAACCATGTAAACACCGTGTACCCACAGGTACACACTGTATACTCATGTCGGCAAGTCTGGAAAGTAAGCTGGCGAAATTCATCCGTCTTATGAATAGTTAAATGATATATAAAGGGCGTTTAGTCATTAAGTACATGCCGTGTACATTTCTTTTTCGTTAAAATGGGCAGTAGCATCATATTGAGGTCCTGGATAGAACCTCTGCACTTAAGGCATTCAGATCTTCAATCACTCCCCGGTTCCTCATCTAAAGTCGGATTCGATCACGGTTGGATGCGTTGGAACCCCCACGGCAATTCCTCGTTTCCTCTTGGGCTGTTTTGTTTGATTTTCGTTCTAGAACGAGTTATAGGGGTTTGAGCGGTATTGAATATTTTATAGATTTACCACATTTTAGACTGAATTGGCAGCTGTTACCGGAGGAGAAGCATCGTACGAGTCTCAGGTAGGCGGTGCATACCTAATTTTGTGTTTTTGTGGTTGTTTGGGTGATGTGGCCTTCGGCGCATTTTTGGTTATTTTGAGCAGGACCCATTTTATATGCTGTTTGTTATTGAATTTCTTGTTGGACCTATAAGATGCCTTTGGGTATGCCCTATTACCGGTTTGTGTGATTGGGTCGGGTGAGGGGTTGTTGCCCGTCATGGAAATTTGGTCAGGGAACACCAGAATGGTTTTAATTGAAATATTAATGTGTTAAACTATTAGTTTAATTTATTAAATCCTGATATAAATTTATAGAGGCATTTAAGACCTCACTGGTGGTATGAGACAGCACCATGCATAGTGAAATTCAACTATTTAGGTTGTTTTTCTTGATTATGTGTTATGTTTAAATTTTATATATATATACAATTGCTGAATTGCACATGCTGGACCCTTGGGGTTGTGTTGGGCTTGACCCGGTTACGTTTGAGTGATCCTGATCATAGGTTGGGCTTGGCCTGGGTTACTTTGGGTGGTATTGACCACGGGATTGGTCATCATGGACGTCATCTTGAGGCAGTACCACTGTCAGGTTAGGCATGGCCTGGGTTACTAGGATGGCGATGCCATCGGACATGAGTGGCATGGTCTCAGGGACACGTGTTGTCAGATGATTTGGTTGCATAGGTACTATATTGGTGATTACCGCTCACACGGAACTCTGAGTAGTGTGCACATAGAGATACTCTGTGATGAGGGGGTTTTTCCCACTCGTGTGGGTAGAGGCCCCCGTAGTTGCGGTTAGGTATTTTTGTTGGGGGTTCTTGCCATAGAAAGCCATGCGGAAGCTGAGGAGCCTTCAAAGGATAGCTTTGAGACTATCGGGTTGGGGGTTAAGCCTCACTATGATTTGATGGAAGACATCACTGTTCCTCCAGGTTACTGTTCTTGGCATGCCTTCGGGACGTCGGTACTTGATACACAAGGTGTCAGGAGGCACATGTTGTCGGGTTACTATTCTTGGGCATGCCTTCGGGACGTCGGTACTTGGGACACGTGGTGTCAGGTGGCACATGCTGCCAGGCTACTTGGGAGAGATTCTAGCGTTTTCCAAAGCAGGTGACACTCCATGGGGCTGCTGAGCACCAGAGGAGTTAGTGTTTATTTGTGCATTGTACTACTTACAGTTTTCCTTACACTTGCATGACTACTTAAACACATATATTTGGTATGCATCATTGGGTGGTATCCTACTGAGATTTGTCTCACACCCTACACAGGCGCTTCAGGATGCGTGCAGACTTTATGAATTTACATGCAATAAAGAGGCAAACATCCAAAGCTGGGATGTGTTCGTTGTTGCAAGGATATGTTATAGACCTTGAGGTCATGCCTAGCTGGGGTTTAATTTTTTTTGTTTTCTTTTCTGTATCGATAAGTTTACTTGTTGTAGCAACTGTTGGTTAGCCATTGGCACCTTTTTTATATTCAGTTGTGTATGACCTACTTTGGATGCATGTTTTTCAGTTCAATAGTAGTTACAGGTTATCAGCATGTTGTTGTGTTTATATCTGCTGTTATTGTTATATTTATTACTTGTGTTGTTTATATATATGGATTATTCTTCTTCTCTGCGGGTCTGGTTTGAGTCTACTGAGTCTTTCATTCTGCTGCATCTTTATTTTTATACTCAGACCAGTACCGTTATTATGATCCTCCAAGAGGGTATAGCCTCCCCACTATACCTAAAAGACCCTCGCTGCTAGTCGGAATCCTTTGGCGTTCAAGGGAGGTGTGCCTAAGGTAGTGACACCCGACCCGTTCGGCACTGTTTGGGTAGCTGGCCGGGTCCGGGACATTACAAAGTGGTATCAAAGGAGTTATTGACACGGATTTAGTAGCAGCATTTTTCTGGCTACTGATGATATTGAGACTTCTCTTTTTATTTCTGCTGGTTTTACTATTTGGGATATGGTAGAATGGAGATAGGTTGTTGTTACTAGAACTGGTATCCTAGCTTTTTCTTGGGTGCCTGCAGCCCCAGATATGAGGGATGGACCGAGTTGCCATGGGTGAGAATTACTGTTTTTCTTTTTCTTAGAATATAGTTTATATGATTTCCACCTCGGTTGCTCACTTGATGTGTAATTTTCTTGATTGTGATATGTGACCCTTGACTTGCTGTGTTAAGGAAGAATTGGACCTTGGACCGGTATGGAAAGGCTATTTTTCATGGCTTTTGATAGGCACATTTTAGTGTATTTAAATTTCAGAATTGCACATATGACCTGTGAAGTGTTAATTCCATGTGAAGGAAATATCAATTTCTATGCTTTATATGATTTGAAATGTAAAAGGTGAAATTCCTGATATAATTTCTTGTATATTGCAGTGTGTTAGGCCATGATTTGTATATATTTTAGAATTTCATGTGGCAGGATATTTGGGTCTGGCTCTTATTAGAGCAGGTGGGTACTATGGCTGAGGCAGTGTAACTATAAGGATTGGGCTACTCGGTCGTCGGGTTTGAGGCAACGTGAGTTGTCAGGATGGGTATGGCCCGAGGTAATTTTTTATACTCGGCTCTTTTGAGGGCGGGTAAGGAGGCCATGAGGCCGGGGTGTTGTGGGACGTGGGTTGTGGTGAGGGGGACTAAGGGTAGTTGTTATGCACTACCATTTACTGCTTTACTTATTTGCGTAGAATATATTGTTATATATATATTTGGGATGTCTGACCATTTATGGTATTCAATGGGATACATGAGGTTCCATGGGCATCGAGGCATCGAGGACGCGGATTATATGAGGTTTCATGGGAACCAGGGCATCGAGGATGCAGGTTACTTGAGGTGCTAGGAACCATGACCTCATGGAGGCGGACACCAATGCGGTGTGGGCTACATTGGGTGTCGAAAGTGATACATGAGCACCAATGGGGCACAGGGGTGATGATGATTCATGGAAGGACTATGCGTCTGGAAAACAGGTTAGTAAACCTTGTTTTATTTAAGTTTTGTTGGGTTGAGACCAGGTTAGGCGATTCCTAAGGTGGGGAGCCCCCTTTGAGGAATTTAGCCGAGACCTTTGAAACCAGGGAGTCCAGGTTGCCTTGTTCAGGGTGATATGTTTGGCGTCATCTCTGGGTTTTATTCGGTATCTCAGGGACGAGCTACGTTAAGGTGGGGAGATTGTAAGATCCTGGGTTTTTAGAACGGGTCAAAATCCCGACCCTGTTTAAATTTTTTACTGGTTTCTGAGGAAACTGGAGAAAATGGGACGTTTTTGGAAATTTCTAGACTACATGCCATTTACATTAAGTACATTCGGTGTATATGTTAAGCGAGTGTCGGCCGTGTGCTCACTGAGTACATACTGTGTGATGGTCGTGTTGAAATTTCTTCCTACACTACGTGTAGTTTTACACACGGCGTGTCCTTCCGACCGTGTGGTGGCCATACATGGCGTGTATGCCTGTTGGCCGGGTAGAACCAGGTTCACGCTGTGTTCCCCTTGGACACACCGTGTAGTCTAGCCGTGTATGAGGGATATACATGGCGTGTGGGTATGTCGGTGAGAGAGAGAAGAGAAACCAAGTACATGCAGTGTACCCATAGGTACACGCCGTGTACTCATGTCGGTAGGTCTGGAAAGTAAGGTGGAAGAATTCCACCATATTATGAACAGTTAAATGATATATACACGACATGTAGTCATGACGTACATGTCGTTTACTTTATTTTTTCGTTAAAATGGGATGTAGCCTCATTTTGAGGTTCTAGATAGAACCCCTGCACCTAAGGCGTCCAGATCTACAATCGCTCCCCGAGTTTTCGTCCGAAGTCGGATTTGATCATGGTTGGAGGTGTTGGAACCCCCGGTAAGTCCTCGTTTCCTATTGGGCCATTTTGTTTGATTTTTGTTCTAGAATGAGTTATAGGGGTTTGTGTGTTTTTGAATATTTTTCAGATTTACAGTGTTTTAGACTGAATTGAAGGTTGTTTCTAGAGGAGTAGCATCGTACAAGTCTCAGGTAGGTGGTCCATACCTCATTTGGTACAAACCGCAAGTAATTGTAAACATATCATGTCATGCTACAATTCCATGTGAACAAAACCCATAATATAGAAAAACTATAGGGTCCCAAAAATAGTCCTAAATCTAAGTATGGAACCTCATTCATGCAATTCCCATTTCCGGCTCAACTCCCAAGCATTGGGACCTTTCCCTTGTCCGGACCAGCAAACATGAAATCTGCTTGAGTAACCAACAATGGCTCAAGCTGGGTGTGAGTACAACTCAATAGGGCACCACCAATGATGTATAAAAATATCTAGTATAACAGATAGAGCATGAAATTATAAATAAATAATAAGTAAAGGAAATAAAATTTGAGGTCCACTAGTTAACAACCTCTATATAGAATACTAACCAATGTTCTAATTCATTGGGTCTTGTTCATTACCAGTACATCATCAATAAAAAAAGTTTTATATAATACCCCATTTTTATAAGGGAATAAATATGTCCCAAACTCATTAGGTATAACATTTCTCAACTTCACAATATCCTCACCTCAAAGCCTCAGTCCAGGTAGAATGAAACCCTTAGGGGAGTAGAGCTCCATCCCCTTCCCTAACCCATGTATTGTGGATGGAGTAAGAGAATCAGTCCAACTCAACCAATGGGAGAAGACTCAGTCCTTTATCCAATACCTCAATCCATGTGCACACTCTTGTCCATCCATTCACTACACACAACCATATCACAAACAATCACAAAAAATTAGTAAAAAATCATGATATATAATAATAAAATAGGTATATCATATTTTTCCATATCCCATTATCACATTTTCTATTTATATCACATAGCCCACTTATCCAATTCTTATTTTAAAGCCTAGCTCAATAATCATATTCAAAAATTCACTTATATCAACCCTTTACACATATTAAGAAGCCTCATACCCCATCCATAATTAACCAATACCTAATTTGGACTTCCATTATGAATATCACAAACTCAACAAGGTCTCTAAATGATCACACAATAACCTAGAACTTACATAGAAAATTCCAGGTCCAGAAAGTATCAGTGCCCCCATGGGAGGCCCTATAAAGGTCAAGTCATCCTCTATATGTCCCATGGGGACCATGAGGTTTTTATTTATCATTTTGACATTCATTCTACCAAATATCATTAAAGGGTAAAAATCACAATAAGGGGTAACCAAGAAATAAACACAAGAATGCAAAAATCTCAAACGAAGCAATGGGATATAACATGTAGACCACCGACCTCAAATCCATGTGTTAACACACTTTCAAACATGAACTTAGATCCAGATTCAACCACCTATTAATGATTTGACAAGGATTACCCTATAAAATATAGTATTATATCTTTATAAAGACATATATAAAATAATAAAACCCTAATCTATAATAGGTATCAAGGTATAGGTTAATCATGCCCGGATATTCGATTTGCAACTGAAGACACTCTAACAAACCTAGAGATGAGGGAGAATCTCCCTTGGAATCTATTGGGAGATCATACTTTTCACTACTGTTGCAAGGGGGAAGAAATTATGAAATCCCTTATTGGGGTTAAAAATCTTGAGATGCCATTTTTGTAAATTTCTCAACTTTACTGGGCTGCACGGTTTACCCGCACAAGAATCTATACCATGTGTAAAACGTGTGTGAGACACTGACCCAAAATCACCCCTTCACATGGTTTCATGGAAAGTCTAGAAAGTTATCTTCGCCATCTAATAATTGTGCCCAATCCTCTATCCAAGGATTAATGATTAACTTGAATGCTCCTAAAAGTGTTCACTAACCATGCACAAACCGTGAAACAAGCCGAGAAATTTCATTTTCCCTCATTTTTCATGCCCCAAACCCCTAGAACACCCTTGAGCATTCTCATAAACATGGGTAAACACTTATTTAACCAAAATAGGAAAATAAACTGAAACATAGGAAACACATATGTTAAGAAAAATCTCAGATCTTACATCCTTGTATCGATAGATGATCAAAGGGTGATTCGATATATAAAATGTAACTTACCTTCCTAGAAAAATGATTTGGAAAATATATAGATAGATATAATACTTTACCAAGATCACAGAAAATCAAACTATATAGATAATGATAATATTTAATGTTATCAAACTCACAAAAACTTTTATCAAATAGGAGTTATATATTTGAGATGAAATCTTCATTAAATTATGATTTTTCTTTAATATTTAAATATATAATTATTGATGTGATGATGTGATACCTTTAGAAAATTATTTTTAAATTAATGTGTGTCAAAAATATTAATCAAACAACACATTTGATGTTCTAGAGTAGATGGTAAGTGCACCTTTCACCACTTATTTTTTGTAACCCACTTTAGAAGTTGTAATTTCATTATCCATAATATTCTCCTTTTTCATCGGATGTTGTTGATGATGATTTTTTTATTAACCCATGGATTCATTCATATATTGGTGGTAGGTACCAAATCTTTTCAAAATTATCATTGTAGTGTGTGAGGGGTATTTGGATGATATTTCTTGTCATCGTTGATCAACATATTCATCTCTCTTCAATATTAAATTTCAAGATTTCCATTTTTCTACAGTTAAACCATTAACCTATTACTTTATGGGAACTTCCTCCATGTTTATATAAATATTTATCTTATGAAGTGATATTAAGTTTCTTTACTTCATGGGTTTTATTATATGAATTTCCTTAAAAATCAATTTCTCTCTTCTTATAACCAAAACCAAGAGAATAACATGACTCTCCACTCTCCATTTCTACCTTGTGAGAAAATTAAATTATTTCTTCCTTTCTATAAAATTATCTTATAAAAAATTTCTTTCAGATATTGGTTTTAAGACACAAAATAAATGATCCATTTTTCTTTTAGGGTCAATAATAAGACCATAAGGGTAGTTTCCAAGTCTGGTGGAATTTCAATCACAATGATTAATGAGTTCATCATCCTTTCAATTTAGTTCTAGGAATTCCCCATTCATTTTGGTTAAAATTGGTTTGAGGAAAATACTTATTAAAAAATATCATTTTAATCCCTTCCACATTTTATTGAGTCAATTTCCTCCTCTTGAATCATATTCTTTATAAGGGTCGACCATTTATCTACTTAACCGTCCAAATGATACACAACTAAAACAACCTTATCATAGTCAAATCACTTCAAAAGTGAAAATATGTTTTATATAACACTAATTCATTACTCAATAATAAATGGATTAGAGGGCCCACTAATATAGGGCATACATTTTCACTTAAATGAGTTGATAAAACTATTCTCCTTACATAGTGAGTTTATAATCTCAACATGGTTCTCATAGTTACTTATAGCTTGATAAATAGCTGAAAGAATTATAATGTGGTTTTACTCAAAAAAACGTATCCCATTTAGTTTCCAGTAAGTAAAATAACTATATGTTCCTTCTCACCAATTATTAACTTAGTTACTCATGGTTCTAGACATTGACTTAATATAAAAAATCTAGTGCGTGTATCAAGTATCAAAAAACAAAGTGGTAATCTTATGACAATAAAAATAATTACTAAGATAACTTAAATTATGACACACTCATATCATCCCAAAAATTCTATGTTTCAATATAAAATATATTAAAATCCATTATAATAACTCACAACGAGAATATTAACTAACAAAAGAATATACCCTAAAAAAATTAAACTGCCTGTATATTTAAGAAACTATTACATGCACTCATTGAATATTGATTTAATACCCAACCATTATTTCAATGTTATTTTACCAAGGTGCATCTTTCCTAGAGCCTGCATCCACTTGTTTATAGCCTGAAAGTGATTTCATTTCTAGGAATCCGTAAACTCAATAAATGAGAAAAAATATTATATTTCATCTCTTTAGACATATACATTGGGTTATTACTAATTATTTGTAATTATAATCTCAAAAACTTACTAAATATATTTTTCATACCATATATGGAACCCTAGACCTTCACACCCAAGTATGATGTTGAAAATACCTACATTATGCGTAGGATTTGATACTAAATATGGAGAACCAAGAATAAATTACTAAAATATTAAATATTTATAAATTAATGTTAAATATATCTTCCAATAATACCCACATTGAAACTATAATGGTAATTAATTTTTAGAGACTAGAAACATAATCAAATTATTTTAAAAAATATTCAATATTTCACACAAACTTTCTTATCATATGGTGCCCTTAAAAACATATAATACTTAATACATTTTTTATGAACTAGGTAAAGGGAAACATGGAAAGGATAATATCATATAACCGGTAAGGGTAAACATTTGAGATATAAATCCGAGATCATAAGTGAGCATAAGATAATAATAAGGGTGTGTGGACATGGTCATAACTTATGAAAATAATACCCCACAAAAAATAGATCATAAATCAAAAGTCCAAGTAAAAAAATTAGTCATAAGAAAATACATGATCCATTTGAGTGTAGAATCATCAATGATAAATATTAATTTATTAGATGATATCATAATAATAAAACAATGTGTTTTTTAACTACATATAATTATATAAATAATTTACTTAGTGAAGAATATCTTTCATTATAATCATTGTGTATAGAGTCCTGTAGTTGATTGGGTTCACTCACCATTCTCACAAAATTTATGGATATAGTCCCTTAATGGAATGAGATCACTCTCCATTCATATTAATATTATCACATGAAATAAAATAAATTTTCATATTCAATTTAGTGATATATAATTCTTATCCCACCCCCCACATAATGAAAACCACACATTTGTTTTCCATGAGAACGTGTAAATAATTTCATTCAATAAAAATTAATTAACCTAAATAAAAAATATGAGTTTAAATAAAATATTCTTAGAAAAATTCAAATAAAATATAAATTAAGTATGTGTATTTTTAAATAAGAACATATTCCATAAGGATCATCAATGGATGTTGGCCTAGGTAGAAAAAACCCTTTTGAGAATATTCTATAACCCCATTTGAAAATCAAGAAGAAAAATAATTTTTCTTTTTAAAATAATTTTGATTAAATTCATTTGGAGAACCCATTAAAAAACATGTAAAATGAATCTTTTCAAATAATAATTCCCATAATGATCAATGAATGTGTTCATATGAAGAAAATGCTAAAAACAACGCATTTTTGAAAATGAAAAGTGTGGAAAAAATCAAATCTCTGATTTTGAATTTTTTTAGAGAAGTTAAATGTTTTATAAAAACATTAATCAATTATTGAATCTTGGACAAGGTTATCTAAAATAATCAATTTTGTTCATGGAAGAGGAAGATTCTCAGTCCAAAATAAGTGGTGAGGTAGATTTTATTTACAAGTGTTACATCGGTTAAATTATATTCCAAAGGAAAATAAATTTAGAGAATAAATAGAAAATATCAAGATTAACCATATGAGAATAAGAAATTTGAAGTTATTAGAGATAAATTTCACAAATGTTTTCACCCAATGGATAGTCATTCATAAAAACCTTGATTTTAAAATGAGATTTAAAACAAAATCCTTACTTTTTTCTCAAAAATTTCAAAAAATGGCATTAACCTCCTACAAAGTAAATATAACCATCATAATAACTTATTTCATGACCTTATTAATACCTATAAAATTTATATTATTAAATTATAGTCATTTTCTACACATGTGTCTTTTAGAAAATGAGTATTATCATCATCAGATGTTAGTAATTTCAATTGTTTTTCACATTCTTTGAAATAGTAGAATGAACCTCCACTATTTGATACAATTTTCATTATTCAAATATCATAAAATAAATTTAAATCATTTTAATTCAATGATTTATTTATTCCCATGTTCACTTGATGGAAACTCTGGGCATGGTTCTCAATAATTGGATACATTATGTACATATTCTGGGTAATTTTTTGATATTAAACTATTGTTTCTAGTGATAATTATTTTTATGTAATAAATTCGTAAACATATTAAGGAAATATATATATCCTTAATATTATATATATTTATAAAATGTATTTTATAACATCTACGTATGGTGGTGATGAAAAATGAAACATGTTGATTCATAGAGGTGGTTGTTTCCATGTACACAAGAACACTTTTTTTAATTTCCATAAAATGAAAAGAAGGCATAAATTGACCTATATTTTAAGAATCTTAAGAATTTTTAAAAATAATATTTATTCAATAAATACCCATTTGATATAATAATTCTTCATTATAATAATGATTTTTATGTAAGAGTTCTATTTGATATAATATAATTTCAAGTAGATGAAGAAAACAAGAATATATATAAATAAAAAAGGATGGATTTTGGAATTTTACATTAATCCTTGGAATAACTCCTTTGAAAGTTATATTAATTCTTTTGAGGGGTATTTCTTTAGGAGACCATAATCTATAGGTATTTTAAAGGAATGTTGGTAAAGATATTTCTAGAGTTTTAGGTGGAATTATAATTTTTACAGTGTATAATAAGGGTTGGGTCTTGTATTCTATTATTAGTGATGAGGAATTTTAGTAATAAGTGGTGAATAATTCATGGAATGTTTCCCAAAATGATGGAAATAATTGAGATCGTAAGATTTTTGGTCAAGAAAACCCTTCACCCCAAATTTAGATGTAATCATTAAGATTTTTTTTTTATTTTATATTTATTTTAACCATTTACTATAATTTACATTAACCCCGGTGAGTCTTTTTTATCTATAGAAACTTATTTTTATAAATAAAAGTAAAATTTACCTTATTTTTATATTTTTATATTTTTATTCCAAATATAAAAACCATTTAATAATATTTAATTTATAAAAGTGATAAAAACTAATTTAAACTAATAAATATATAATGTATGAAAATATCTATAGAAAAAAATATAACTTATGTTTTGAAATATCAATTATATGAAATTAATTTAAAAAATTATATTTTAAAATTTATAATTTTAATTAAAAAATAAATATTGTGTCATGAAAAAATTGTTATTAAATTTTAACTCATGTTTATATCGTAATAATTTCATAAAAAATGTGTTAATTATAAAAATGATATTTTGTAATATTCAACTAAAAAGAAATATTTTGATAAAAATCCTAAAAATTCGTCCTTAGTTTTTATTAATTTGTTGAATCCATAAATGAAATTCATTTTTCAAACTAAATTTATAAAATTTCAGAAATTTATATTTTAAATAAAACATATATACTATAAAATAGATATAATTTTTTCTAAACAAAATATCTTTTTATTCATGAATAATTTATGTAATTTTTATTACAATTATTTAAAGTAGTTTAATAATTATGTTTCATTTAATTTTGTTTTAATATATTTTTTTAATAAATCATTGTTCACTTAAGTTTGGTGTCTCATGGATTGTAACCTATTGAACAAATCAAATTTATTAAATGGAAATATATTCTAAACACATTAGTTGTTACAATATCATTCACTACATAGAGAATTAAAGTCAAGACATTTAAGAATCTCTTATATTATTTTTCATGTTTAAATTTACAATAAAACTTTATAATCATTGGTAATGTAATGCAATAATAAGAAAAAGAAAAAATTTCTTAGGATTCTTAAATATTATAACATTGAAGAACCCAATATATCCAATCATCCTAACCACATGATGTCTAATAGTAACTAATTATTCTAGATTTCATATAAAGTATGTTTTGAAGATTTTATACCTCTATTTCATTACATTATTTTTATAGAGGCCTTGAAATTTAGATATCATAATGTATGAATTAATTTCATCATGTAGTTTTTTAAGATCATTGGTTATGGATGATAACATGAGGCTTTGGATGTTCAATGCATCATCCACTTGTTTCTAGAAGATATATTTGTCATCATCACGTGCCTCGTGATAGGGAAAGGTAGGAACTGAGGACTCTAGTACATAATACGTTGACTCTCTACATTGCTTAACATGAAAGCCCCAATCCCATTCCAAGAAGATAACATATATTAGTATATTATAATTGATCAAAATGGACTGTAGTGATAGTGACATGGTTGAATAGATTACTATATTTCTATAATAAATAAAATAAAAAAATGGCACCTTATCTTGATTACTAGTTCTGAATTAATTTATAAATTAATTAGGCTCCATATATTATAAAATTTAACAACCTACACCATCATTGGATTTGGAATATCTATTCACTCACATATACTAGTGGAATAGATCCATATTTCTCAAAAAATAACTTAGACGAATGACTTATCTATTTATTCCAATAGTGTAATTACCAATCATGAAATTCAAAAGTCGTATTTCTTCAATAAATGAATATAGGTTACACCAAGTCTCACTATATAAATTAATCCTTGATTCTAAAAATATTAATTTAATATAATAATTTCATTAGATCTCTTAAATTATTTATAGTTATGTATAGGGGCTAGAAAAGTAGACAGAAAAATAGTTTCATTCAAACTCCCATGATTGAAGGAATTTTCCTCACTTAATATTTTAATTTAGGGATTTGTAATTATCTATTTCATAAATAATATTTCCTTTATTCTTCAAATCTTTCTTTAATTTTATATGAAATTCATATAATTAATTAACTATGTTTGATTAAATAATTTACATGTGATTATAATATTTTATATTTTCATTATAATTCTTCTTATTTTATTTTATTTATTTGACCATGTTTAATTATCCAAATAAAAATGTACCATATATTAAAACAAATAACCACGCATATAAAAAATAAAATAAATACTAGATATGATCATGTGATTTTTACAACTGTTTGGTTTATTGAGTAGAAATTAATCAACATTTACCCGAGGGGGAAAAATCTTTAATCTCATGAATAGACCAAGTTGTAGTATTTCTCAGTTAAAATATGTATCTCCTTGGTTGGATTGACTATATCTTAGATTCTGATCATCTTCTCTCATTGGCAGCTCCATCCTTTATAAAATTTAACTCACTCATATGTGAGTGGTACTAAGGTTTTAGGGACACACAAAATAAACCGTGGACATGAAACATTATACAAAATAAAGGATTTAGGGATTATTAATATATGATAATATTAAATTTAATAATAAATTTTCATATAAAAGTATTCTATGAATAATAGAATGAAATAAATATATATAATAAATACATAGGTGGGTCAATATCATGATCAATAACAACATGAAATGAGTTTGATGAGCCTGTAAGGGGCCCCTCATTACAGTTTTTCTCCCCGCCGTCGCCTTCATCTCTCTTGTTGTGACTCGACTGTGTTCCTCCCCTTGGTGCTCTAGCTGGCGATTTTACGGCATGTTGTGTCTCTTCTTGTAGCAGCATGGCTCTGTGGTCTCGAACAAGCCATTGTATCTCACTGTTGTTGGCCATTTCCTAGATGAGATTTCAGGTTAGTGTGATGATGGTCTATTGATCAAGTTTCCATCCAGTACGATGAAGCTTGTTTCCACACTTATCTGTTGGTTGTGGGTACGTTTGGCAGATCTGGTCATCATGCGCGGTTTGAAGGAGGCTACGTGGTTTGTGCTTCCTGTTTGCAGCTGATTTGTTCGAGTGATGTTTTTTGATGAAGGGTTTTAGGTGCTGCTTTCTTGAATGTTTTTTTGGTTGGTTTCGGTTGTGCGGTTTGATGTGATTCTGGTTCATGTTTTGGAATGAGGTTAATGATTTGTGGTTAGCTTGCTCTGGTGTTGTAGTGGCAGCGTGGTTTGTTGCGGCGGTGGATTTTATTCATGGGATTTTTTGTAATTTTTTCATGGTAGTAAGACCCAACTAGTTGGATGGTCAAATTTGTGAAGTTTTTTCAGATTGGGCATTGATTTGTTTGGATGTGTATAATGAATTTTGAGGGGTTTTGTGTTGTACCACTGTGGTATTCGATCATTGGGGCATGGAAACCATCTCACCTACGTGCTTCAGAAGAGGTTCAGAGTAGATAGTTTTAACTTTCCACTGCTATTTTCATTTGTTAGTACGAGAGGGTATGACAATTGCCATCAGTTACAGGCCCAATCATTCTTGCACAAGACATCTTGCTGAGTAGCGATGTGATAGTGATAGCTGGTCTAATCGTGATTGATGTTGGGGAGGGGTTACCTATGTATTGAATTTGGTTGTTCTTAGCCTTGTGCCTTGGATTGTGGGGTCTTTTTTGAATCTTTTATGTCACTGATGTCATGTTGGGTTCCCCTCACCCTTAATGAGGGTTTATGATATTAAAAAAATTAATTTTCAGTCAATAACAACACGAAATGCCACTTGTATTTCATATTTCTAGTATTCATTTAAATTCAATGTAATTTATATATATTTATGGGTATTAATAAATTAGTCAACTTATTAATTAATTGATTATTTATGTCAAAATTTTATCCCTACAATCCTTGAGATATAATATGTTTAAAATAATATATTATTTTAAGTTGAATAAATAATTGTAATAATAGTTTTGAAATAACCATGTATACTTTTTGTACTTTGATGGTGATGGATAATATACCTTTCACATCATATTGAATATATTTATCAAAATTAATACATGCATGACATGTACTGTTAGTCAACATAGAGTGTAACATATACAATGCATAGTTCTTTATGTGTATTTTATACTAACATGACATTTATTCCTATATGGAATGTCAGGAAATACATGATGTATAGTTTACATGGTCAAGGAACATAGTTTTTATTGTGTGTATGACCACACATCACACTATAATATTTTCAAAAATTACCACTTGGAGTGCACATAAATAACGTGTCATTTTCGATGATCGTTATATGTATTGTAGTTAAAATTTTGAAACAATTTTTTAAAATATGTGTATTCCCATAAAACATGCCAAAAGATACTCGGTTTGAACTTGGTGTGGAAAGAAACATGTCACATGGTTAGTATATCTAGCGAGACATCCTATAGTTTGTTTCACACTTTAATTCTCTCATGTGTTGACCCACATGAAATGCTAAAAATATTCATGTATAAATTTCATGGGATGACAAATGTTACCCAATGTGTACATGTAAGAAACATTTTTTGTAGGAAATGTTTAGCCTTGTTGTTTTTCTGTAAGCTAAAAATTAGTGTCTAATAATATTATGCATTGACCACACTGATTTATACTATTTACATGTAGTGGAAACCCATGTGGGATAACATGGCCAATACACCAGTTACTCACCATGTAATCCCTTTGAAACCCCATTTCACACTAGAGGACAATATGATTCTTATAATAGAGTCACATAATGATACGTGATTTGAAGGTATCATACCTTGTGTGAGTTAACCATGGATACACAACATGTAATTTAATATCACATGTTTTGTATCTTTCTCAAGATCAATGATCTATTCCACATTTGGATTAGATGTTATAGTGTTCTCTTTATAGTTTTTACATATTCTTGGGCAGAAAAACTAAACTGGACATCTTATCTTGACTATTAGAAATTGAATGAAAATATAGAAATTAAAAACAAAATATAAATAAAATTATTAAATAAATTATAATTAATTATAAATTTTAATATGGTCAGTCTAATACCACATGATGGTTCTGGATCATTGTATAAGTTGTGGGTGGATTTCTTGGGTATTCATCGATTACAATGTATAAATTTGAATAACATGAAAAAAATACCCAATAATGTCCTAGAGTGAATCTTTCATGTTTAATATTCAAATAATTTAATTATAATGACCTCAAACATGATATTCCACTCAATCAATTCATGTTTCCACTCTTCTTATATTTTCTCTACGGTAGATAGTCCAAGTGAGGATTTCTATAGGTGTGTCCACATGTGCTCAATGAATATTTATGAAATTATATTGATTACTATTGTTCTATCACAATATATATAAGTTCATTATTCCATTTTTTGTTTATCATGACAATGGGTTATCATATTCTTTATAATCATGAGAGGTATGATGGAGGTAGAATCCCTCTAGGACCTGATAGAATTTTCTAAAGGATATCATTGTGAACAAAAAGTCTCATTCCACTCAAAAATGGCATAATCATGATTTTATACTTAGAGTTAAATTAATTGGTAATTTCATTCATACCCTAATCAATATATTTAATCTATGAGATACCCCATTTTAAATCCTAAAAATATAATTTTAATTATATTACATTACATGTTCTTATTTAAATATATTTTCTTTAATAATTTAATTGATGTTTACATGAATTATTTTAAATAAAAAATATCATTTATATTAATCCATTAACTTAGCGAATTAATAATTCCATGAAATTTATCTAATATAAAAAAATAAAAATTTAATTCAAATAAATATTATTAAATAAAAAAATAAATGTGTATTATATTAAATAAAGTCATGAATATTATTTATTTTAATAGTCATATATCTAAATGAATATATATATATATATTAATCTGTTTTCCAAAACAAAGTATAAATAAATATTTATTTATTACTCTTTGAATAACAAACAATAGATTAAATTCAACTCTCTTATTCTAATCATGAATATCACATGATTGAACACTTGTGGTCAACTTTACTTGAATAATTATTATTCCACACAATAAAAAATTATTCTTAGTATTTAATTCATTAGAATAAAATATAGAAATGACAAAAACCTTCCTATGAATGTTATGGTGTAGTGTAATACCTTTTTTTGTCAATAACTTATTAAGCACGATGTATAAATGTGGAATCAAACTATACGCTTAATTTATATTTATTTTAATTTTCAAAATAAACTAATAAATGAACTACCATGGAAATGGATTTAATTATACAATTCCATAACAATCAAAGGGTATGATATATCCTCTTTAACTAATATGAATGTGATATATCCCTTTATTAACATATTCAATCAAATTCATTACACTTTTAAAAATCCCAACAAATTCGACCTCTCCGTGAGAATATTTAATCACTATTTTCATCCATACATAATCGTATTCAAATCGTGACAAATTTTAACAATAATAAAAAAAATTAGAACCAATTAACATGTTCATAGAGTGGAATTTCTAATGACACATAATCATGTGGAATTCTACTTGGTGGGTATTTCCTAATGAACTCCCCACATTGAGATCACATAGTGAAATATTCATTGAAATAATTTTCAATGTATTATGAGCCTCCAACAGTTGATAACCAAACATCAAATTTGGACTATTAGAATAATTCTATCTCAATCACTTGACATATTTTTTAAAATATTATCATAGCATCCCTCGGTTCTTATTATAGTGGGGAACTGCTATAACATTTCAAAGTTACAAATAAAATAATTATATTATCCAATTTATGTTATACAGAATATAAAATAATTATATGAACATGTATTTATTAAAATTATATTCATAAAAAGTAGAATTTCATTTGGTTTTATGGAGTCAAATCCAACTGAATCTATGAACAAGATAGAAGTTTTTAAGTTGTTATAATTTATTCTCTAATTTTTCTTCCTCATTTTCATAATTTCAATCTTGTTTATAAAAGAAAATTTCATTCATATGGATATGAATTTCTTTGAAATATGGTTCAATGAGTACCCCCAAGTGATCACCCACATAAACTATAATTGAGTTGGGTTTCTATGATATTTTGATCATTTTTTAGTATTTTTGATTGGGTATATTTAAGGGATTTTAGAGAATACTTTAACGGTCTTAGGTATGTCCCTTTCATGATGATATGAATTTTTGTTATTTTCATTGAATATAGTGGAATTTAGGATTAGATTAAATTTATATTTTATAATGTAATTGAATTTTATTACCGGGTTCCATTTTTTAAATGTTTTATAATGGTGATGTATCCCATAGTAAAATTATTCAACCTTGGAGCTATTAACTGACTTGGGGTATGTTAGAGGAGGTCTTTAGTGTTAAAAAATGATCTAATTTCTGATTTTGGTGAAATATTTCTGAGTTTAGGTTGTTATTTTTTAACAATTTTACCTATAGAGATGGAATAATTACCTATGAAAGGATTTTTAGAGTTTAATAACAATTATTAGAAGTAGTTGAATTAATTTATACCCTAGTCCATGAATATCTATCCAAGAAATATGAAACTTTGGATAAATGGAAATGAAAAAAGTACTTTTTAAAATGAGAATAACATACAACAAAGAGTAACTGAAGCATCTATAAACTCTATCACAATATTACAAATAAGGTATCTAAGGGAATCCAATGGACATATCTTTTTTGTAGTATATCTATGGGTTACATAGAATCATATTCTACTCAGTTGGGAACCATCCTTATTTTATGACTTGTTACTATCTCATGTATAAAGGAGAATAATGCATAGATCTATCGCTTCCATGGTGTTCATCCAAGAATCAAGAAGGCACACACAATGTAGCCATCATATAGTTGTATTATATATAAACCTCAATGGATTCTCTTTGGACAATTTCATTTACTCATGCGTTTAAAAAACATGGGTAAATTAATTTTTAACAATTTCATTCATCTCATTAATGACTAATAAAATCTTGATCCAATATTTCTTCTATAAAATCTTAATAAATTATAGATTTAAGTGAGTTTGATCTATTAAAATATTAATACTTTTAATATTAAATTTCTGATTTGATTAAAGTTATTTACATGCATGAAATATCATTTCATGCATGCATCCTGATATATCTACCAAGAGATACAACCCATATATTTATTATGGAATAATTAATCACGTTAATATGGATTCAGTGCATATATATCTTAAACTATACCTCATTAAATAAAGCCAAATAGATTTTTTTGTCATTTCACTTTATATTGTGTCTTATATAGTAATATGAAAAATCATATCCAGAAATCCATTTGGATATATTTCAAAAAACTTTTGTAAATATTCCATTATCTTCACCAATGTACCACATCATATGAAATATCTTATGAATACCCATCTAAAGCACTAGAAACCATTTATAGTAGATCTATAAGTCAAAATAAGTCCCCATTTATTCAACCAAAATGTGTAACCCCATGGGACTTTATAGTGTTGAATAAAACAAGAACACAATTATCTATAAGTGTTAGAAAAAAGTAAAGTCTATGAAATCATCAATGTTACTAAAATTATAAAGGGATATAGCATGATCTCCTTCAAACACATGTATCTCTATACCAACATCCACCAGTATGATTCATATGAAAATATGCATTCTCATATTTTCCTTTTGTCTAAGACATCGACTAACCGTGGGACATAGAACATGTCAATACCATATATCTAACTCATTTTTTCTTGATTAAAAGTGTGTATAAGGAATGATCAATGAATATATCACATGTGATTCATCTTTATAGATAATCACATCACATGCCTCATATTTAAATAGATATATAATATCTATGTGTGGCTTCACACTCCCAAGATCTGACTAAATCGAGGGACCATATTTCATATCCATCATACGAGAGGAAAAATCTCATCTTATTTAATCATAAATTGATGACATTATAATCAAAAAACCCAATCACCCATGTAGTAGTTAAGTTGATGTGTAGAATTTTGTAAGTAGGTTATCAAAGTATAGAGGTTCCAATGCATGGAATCCCACCAACCATAGGTAATGGGGACTCAATTTTGATACATACACCTCTAATATACCAAATACATTTATTTGAGTCTCCATGTGGTATATTTATTAGGTAAAAAATAATCATATTCTATGTTTTGTGGATCATGAGTATGTTTTTTGTCTCTAAACAAGAAACATACTCACCCTAACCTTGACATTTCTTCATAATATATAATACTTCATGGTGAACATCAACTAAGGATAAAATCAATATTGCAATTTGAGAGTTAAATCATTATTGTACATCAAAAAATATAAATATCTATATACATTAATATAGACAATATAATAGAGTGATAATGAGGTGGGTTCCTTCCAAATGATACATTTTAACATTCTTATACTACATTATAATATTCATGAAAACCAACAATATGACCAGTTTATAATATCATATATGATAAACTTCTAGATTGGTCTTATATTTTCTACAAATTCTTGGTTTTTTAACTAATTACAACATGTATAATTCCTACTAGATCTCTATGTAAACATCTGATAAAACCTTCCCATTTAAATTTTTCGTGATAAATATCTATGAGGTAAGATAGTTTGAATAATAGTGATGTTTAGGAATCATATTTCTAACTTTTCAACTTCTTGATATTATTCAATCTTTTAAACTTCACGACATAAAATGTTACAATAACAATTTATGTCTTCTAATTAGAAAAATTTATGTTCATCATCATCATAATTATAACAATATTCTATAAAAAAATTATATGATGTAATCTAACGACTCTTAGATATCCCTGGACTAGTGTATAAACATAAATTACTTAAATTAAGATTGATCTGATCGTTTATTTACCAATTTTAAGCATCTTCAAGATCAAACATACTCCCACTAGTTTCTTAGATACTAATATTTTTTTACTAAGAAACCATACAAACCATCTGTGTTAGTAAATAACATTTATTTTCATTCAATAGAAATATTATAAAAATAGACTATAAATTCAATGTTTTGTGTAGAATTATATGTGTTTGGAAAGCTTTAAAAAAATATACTTTATTAAAAACATAGATGGGTTATAGGAACACATTTATTTATATTGTAATAAATATTTTGAATAATATTTTATGAGGGATAATATATTTTTTAAAATATATTTTTCTCAAAACTTTTTATAAAAAGTGATTAATCATTAACCATATCTGTACAATTAATCATATAATGTTGTTCATAACAACTCTTTTTCATTGAACATATTCCCTTGAAATATAATAGAAATGAGATGAAATTAAAAATAAATTACAAATATTCATTTGAGCATGATAAAATCATTTACATTTAAATCCTTGATGTAGTAACTATTTACATTATCTCATGAATATAAACTACAGGCACATTAAATTATACATTTTCATTTTTGACACCTTTATATATACAACACTTGGAAAAATATACATTTTATGTAACAAATAATTCCAAATATAAGAATTAATTTCTATAACATCTATAAATGACATTTATATTCCATCAAGTTCAATAAATTGCTTCAAATTTATCTTGTTTATTCCAATTTTATTGAATTATTATTCTTTCATTTTGATAATCCAAGGTTTCAATAACCTTAATCAACTTCTTAAAGAAATATTTTGGAACTTTTCAGCTGAATTTTCTTTTTTGGATTGATCTTTTACCGACTTGTACAATCTATATAGTACATTGCAACCTAGACATAATATTACTGATTCATATATATTCCAAAAAAATAAAAATATAATTTAAATATTCATTGAATTCAATTATATTGTGGGAAAATTTATATATATGATAATAGGAAAAATTACCTTACCATAATAATCCATTATTATTATCCCCTAAAATCATTATATTTAGTTATAATAATTTATAAACTAGGTGTATTAAAACCCCCCATCTCATTTCATTTAAATAATAATTTTTAAATGCTCTAATCTTGAGAGAAATTAAGTAATATACACAATTTATGATGAGTTAATATAAGATTTAAGTATCCAAGATATAAATTCAGAAACTCATTTTCTCTGTTACATGAAATAAACCGTAAATATATAAACTTAAATTTTCTTCTCTTTCAAACCTTTTTTAAATTTACTGCACTTGTAAATCATAAAGTTGATATCATATAACTATCTTAAAAATATAATTGATTTCTACAACCAATAATGATTAAATTAAAATGTTATCATCATCAAGTCATCAATATATTAAATCATATTGAATATCATTTGACATACCCAGTCATTTGGATTATATGATATTAAATTCCTCAAATAGTTTGTATAATCATACATATTGAGTACATGAGTGGAGATTAAGATTCCTTTGTTCATTTTTCATATAATTACTTTGAAACCGTAATTTAATGATATAATGATTCCATAATAATATATATTCACTTGTTAAACAATTTAAACAATTGGTTAATGAGGAATTAACTATTTTGACATATTTTTAGGAACATTCTTGTATCACTAATCTTTCTTAGGAATGTTTCTTATGTTACTAGTCTTGTATGCTACATATATTAATATTATACTTATAAAATATTGATCAAACTATTTATCTTTATGATTCTAATCGAATTATCATAAACATTATTTTTTAACAGATGAGTATCATGTATTGTTAAGAATTTAATAATGAGTTTTATTAAATAGTATCCCCTTAAAATGATCAAAATTTTAAATTTTATCTTATCCATTAGGGGGACAAGATCTATATTTCACTATGGTATATGTTTCTTTAGAATTTATCCCATAATATATCTATTTAAGTAAAGAATCATCCCAATCAAAACAATTGTGACTCTTGGATAATTATATGGATAACTCTTGATCTAATACATCATATAGATAAATTCAACTCTATTCAGCTGGTAACCAAACCTAATTGGGGACTCCCAACTACAGTAACCCAAAATAAAACTCCAAAAAAAATCTAATGAGGGGCAATATAAGGGTCTCCCACTTTAGTATGAACTGCCTAGTAGGAAAATAAAGAGTCGCATATTACTTTGTTTACTTATAGAAGATAATAAAGGGCCACCCATCATTAGAATGACCTACCCAATTTAATGATTGAGGTATTAGAAAGTGCCTCTTTTAAAGTTGTATGAAACATAATATTTTATGGGAAATTTAATCTCACCATCACCTCTCATGTTATTCCCTATTATGTATGAAATCTTCCAGTGATTTTAGATGAAAAACTATATTCATTATCATATAATGATTATAAGGCACCGCCCTATTCCAGAAGCAGTTTAATTATTTAAACGAAACCATTCATGATATACACATTTATTAAACAATATACTAAACATGAATATTTTATGGAATAAAATTTAAATAAATAAAAAATTAAAATATTTGAACATGAGAAAAAAATTCAAGAACTATTCATAAATAAAATATAATTATAAAACCTTTTATAATTTCAAATATATTATTATAAACATTCCATAATTTTGAATACAAAAATTATATTTTCATTACAATATAAACTATTTATTATTAATGATTACATAGTATTTCCATTTTAAATATATTAAATTAAATTAATTAATTATTTATTGTTATCCAATTTCAATTATAAAGGAATTTTATAAAATATAAATTTCATATACTTAATCATTATTTTTACCTTTCTTATATCAATCCTAAAAAACACTTTTTGATGTGGCTTAAATAATATCCCAAGGGAGCTCTTTCAATTTTCAATATTTAATTATAATTAAATAAGAACAATTCAAATTTTAAATACATACATTTGGTATTTTACCCATATTTCATGATTTTTAACCCTTTAAAAAAATAATACTTTAAAATAAATACATTAATTTCCAGATCATAAGTCTTTCCGTAAAATTTTTTAAACAGTATATAAAATATTGGTATTTAGTATATGGGAATATAAAAAATTCATCAAAATTTTATTTAGTGAAATATAAACCATTTATAATTTATAAATTAATTTACGAATCCTTCATATATTAAATTTTACAAAAAAACTTTCACAATTATTTATAAAAATTTCATAAAAAATTAAAATCATTTAATAATTTTGAAATAACGTTTAAGAAACTATTTTTTTACCCCTGTTAAGAATCCCTATATAGGATATGGGTAACCCCCTCAACCATTAAATATTATTTCTATAACACTCATTGCGTAATGGTATGGATTTGATATACCTTTTTATGACCACTCTATATATGGGTATGTCTCACATAACTCTTTCATAGACTGTGGGGGGTGATAATATAACCCTAGAATATGATGCATTATGTAAGGGTAACTCTGTGTGACCTTTAATAAAATGTTATCTACATAAAGGTAGGTTGTGAAATACTTTACATGTAAGGGATAGGAACATAAAACCCACACATAATGCCTTTACATGTATTGGTAAGTTGTGGTGATCCTTACATAGGCTGATCTTCATAAGGGTTTGGAATGACAACCCTCACATATACCACTATGAATAATGTTAATAACATGGTTACCATTAATGAACCTAGAGAAAAAAGGTAAAAAAAATTATTTTGAAAACATAATCTATTGATATCAAAAAACTTTTTATATTTTACATTTCTCAACACAATATCTAATTAAACATAATAATATATTCCTTTAGTACTCTGGAAGGGTTTTTTTAGATTCTAATAATAATTATTATAAGTAGGGGAAATTATTTAAATCCTAGTGAAAGGATCTCCTTGAATTAAAATAAAAATATATATAAGAATAAATTTAGAAATACAAGTATAACTGAGCGTACAACACACCAAATAGAATATAAAACGTCTATAAACTCGATCACTAGGATAGATAAAGTTCATCATTGTCTACCAATGGGAATCACCTATCTATAGTGTATCCTTATAACAACCCAGAATCGTTACTATGAAATCTAATGCTAAATATATAATCATTACAAATGTGACCTAATTTTTTTCCACAAAACTTACAAAGTCAAATGGAAATATTTGATCACTCACATATTGAATGATATTTTCAGTTTGGTTTTTTAGTGAATTAGGAAAAATAGTACTTCATATCATAGAAACTTAAACCATTTTACCATAAAAAATATGTCATCATCCAAAATTTCATCACACCTAAAACCCTTCTTATACATATCATACATAAAACCATTCTTCGTAACCTGGGGAAAATTAAACTTAATGAAGGGTGAGCTCAAATTATCACTAAGGGTAAACATGGGAGATAAGAATATATAATCCTATACAATCATAATATGAGAATCATATAATTTTATCATGATCATAACTTAAAAATTCCATACCAAACCTATTTTTGAAAATAAGCATCATTTACAAAATAAAATATTATCATTTCTAAAGACATTGGCCATTGGTGTGAAAAATCATCATAAATCAATCATGAAATTTAATATCATTTCATAAAAGTGTATAACCATCCCAAATATAGAAAAATATATCATATTTCATGGTTAACTACTAATACCATCCACAAAGTGGATCAGGAAACACATGGTTTCCCTATAATGTCATGACGCACCTGTTTTTCATAGTGGAACAAGCCCATCACCTCATTCCCATAATTATCTCATGAGATATAAAGCTTTACCAAATTAATTGGTTGGAGATATAGGTCCCAGATATCATAAAAAACATACTTATGTATACTAAAGGATCATAAATCATTCAGCATATCAAAATTCATAAAAAATGGGTTTCATATCCATTTCATCATTGCAGTACCCTTGGAAAATAAATGGGTTTAAAAAACATTTCATCATACCATAACTCATGGAAAAGTAATGTTATTAAAAAACATAATTCAATCATAATCATAAAAAATACATAGAAAGAATATGTATGGTATCATTGGAAAATATACCCATTAAATCATATGTAACATTAAAAAATCTTTTCATATATGGAAAATAATTTTGAAATATCACAGGAATCAATTCTTGAGGAAAATATCATTTTTTTAAAGAATTCCAATTACAAATGAAAATGTTTTTTAAAAGAATTGTACAATTTATTCAAGAAATATTCAAATAATTAAGGATTAATGATAGTGGGAGGATTCACTCATGCCATACATGTTAAAAAAAATTCTTTCTATATGTTTGTGGGAAAACTCACAAAGTACCTTGTTTGAAATAGGATAAACATAATCCATCAAAACTATTTCTTTTAAATTTAAACATGGATAAAAATTAATTTAAATATTCATAGAAGAATTGAAGAAACAATTTTTAATTTTTTTTTCTAAAACAAGGACATGGAAGATAAATACTCCCCACTGGATACTTAAATATAAATGCTCTGAAATAACAATGATATTTTGAAATAAACCATTACAGCTTTCGTATCATTGGAATTGTAATTCTTGTGAAAGAAAAAAAAATTACATTTAAATCCCAATTTTTTTTGTAAGACTAAATTCATGGGTAGTGTGTAAGATAAAAAAAGAAATAAGTATTCTATAAGGCATGTGTCCCTCAGAAATAAAATTGAGACAAAACCCATTAAGAAAAACATATCATTGAAGATAAAATTAATCAAATGAAAACAATTTTTGTATCCACAATAAATCCACATAAAAATAATAAATAAAACATTATATAATAAAAATTAATTTAACATATAATCTTAGTATTACATAATCAAGGAAGTATATGTTTTCCCCAATGAATCGAAAATGAGTTAATAAATCCCTTATATTAGGTCTAAATCATCACACACATTATTTAACATCATAAATAATAATTGCAGGTTAATTAATTACTAACATGATAAATATTATCATGTATATTATTCACTTAATTTAACAAAATACTTTTTAAAATAATACTTAATTATTTACATTGAAGTTCATAGTTTTGATGATATTCGGTTCATAAGTTCAAAATGAATTTGGTAATTTTAATGTGGTCAAAAAGGTCATAATTAAATCTTATCTATAAAAATATTAATGAAATAACTATAATTTTTATATTAAAACTAAACTTTTTAATCCATCCATTATTTAAGGTTTTGAAGAATTATTAATGTTACTATCATGGATATGATTGGTTGTACGTATGAATGAGTAACATTTCCATTTTTCAGATATCATTATTAAAATAAGGTAAATATTATTTTATCTTTAAATAATTATAATAATGTCATATTTATCATAAAAAATCTTTAAATGTACTTTTATTTAACATCCATGTTATTTGTTGATGAAAAATGAATCACATCACTTTGTGGAGTTGGTAGTCCTCACATACGCATGAATGACATCATCATTTATTTAATAGAAATGTATGAACATATATGATATATTATATTTTCAAATTATAAATATTTTATTAATATTATATATAGAAATTAATTCCATCATTATAAACAATCATGAGATAATGTGATAGGAAAAAAATTACACTAGTTCGAGAGGCGGTAGTCTATAGTACACAAGGACAATTATTTTTTCCCATTTGATGGAAGAGGATATGGATATGGATCATTACAATAACAAAAATAACTTTTAATTATATTTATAATAATGTAGTTATTATTTTATCATGTTTGAGAAATATATTACGTATGAGGAAGGAGAAACATAACTAAGCCATGCAGATAAAAACTATACATCTTCTTTAGAAATCTTCCTTTATTTAAGACTGTAAAACCACTAAGGTTGTGGTTATGTAAAAAAAAGAAATATATAATGTATGGAGATAATATAGTAAAGTATTTTTACATTTATTAGTCAAAAAAATATGGTTTTTATATATGATGAAATAATAATAAGAGTTGCCCTTTTATAAGAGAGGGGATGGGAACTTCCCAAATTTTTGAAAATATTAAATAAATATAAATTAATTTTCAATTAGGAATAGATCGAAAATGATTTATTTAGAATATAATATGAATATTGTTCTAAATAATCTCATTAAATAAAAATATATATACGTTTTCACTATATTTATACCTTTATCTTTTGGTTTTAACCCTTACAGAATGTCTTTAGCTCTTACCATGACAATATACATTTTTTGTCTTTAAGGGTTAATATATTTGCTATAAAAGGAAAAACCATACCCATAAATGGATCATGTATGTTATATTAAATTTGTTCTCAATACATTTTCTTAACTTTATATTCTTATTGTTTTTATATTAATTAATAAAATATTATTTACTATAAAATCTTCACAACACCAATTTTATGAACTATTCATTACATGGACTTTTATAATATCAATATAACACTTATAATTTGAAAAAAAACAATTTAATTAAATCTACAAAATTTTAATGTTATATATAAAATTATATTATCATTTTAAATATATTAAATTATATTTATTTTAATATTTTTAATAACATTAACATGAAATTTCCATTAATAAAATAATTACTGCATTAACATTGCCTAAGAATCTAAGATAATTATTTTGTACACAAAAAATTAGAACAAAATTAAGTGGCGATGATAATTATTTTGGATTTAAAATTACAATTTTTATTTTAATATATTTTTTGGAAAACCCTATGCTAAAAATGTTATGGTGATTTAAAATAAGACTATGACATATTGGAAATTACCTTAAAAAAAATTATAAATATCATAATCACTTAAAAGATAACCCAAAGTACATATATTCAATCCTTTAATGATTATGAATAAAAATTACTAATCAAATAAAATTGGGGTAAGTGTAAGGGTAATTTTATAGTCCTTATCATGTTATTTTTATCTTTAGTTACCTGATTTACCCATTACTATGGTAACCAAATTTACCAAGGTCACTATTAATATTTTCCAAAAAATAAAAGGAACTTTTTTTCTATATTTAGACCATATGATTAAAAATATTAAATACTTTTTTCAAAATTTAAAAATGACAGGTGTCATAATTTAATTTAAAATGAAGCCGGAAAAATGCAAAGAATACAGTTTTTCTGAAAAATTCCCTTTTTTAAATATAAAATGTCTCAATACTAAATTAAAGCTTATAATACCTTTATAAAACCATTATTTGGATATTTTAAATAAAATTGAACAAATTAAAATTTAATACTAGTCCAAAACATTATTTTACCTTGCAAATACTTGAAAAATAAAATTTTAAAAATAATTGTTCTTGCACTATTCATTGAAAAATCAAACTTCTCATGGAAAATTAAAATTTCAGAAAAAAAACATCAATATGATTATTTTGAAAATTAAGTTCATTTTATCAAATTAAATTTTCAAATTATTCATTTATGAATTACAAAAATCTATAAAAAAATTTCTGAAGAAAGTTTATTTCTTTAGAATTAGATGACTCCTCTGAAATTTATTTGATTATGTTCTAATAAATTAATATTGATTATAAATTTGATATCTATTCTATAAATAATTTATTAATATTCATACATATCAATTCATTGGATTTTTTTATATCGGTCAAGAAATAATATTTCATTGTTCATTTAAACTTAGTGTTGTGTATCTTGTACACTATCGAAAAAAGATTTTCCTTTTAAAATATCAGATATTACATTCACACCCCTCCCCCCTCACAATTTATAAATTCCAACCTAAAAAATTTGAACATGTTCATGATAACCAGGGTCTGAGTTTTTCAAAATACCATTTTTGAAATCCCTTATTGAAAAAAGTTTCAATAAAACATCCTCTTGAAAAGAGAGAAAGGGAAGTACAAATGTCGTCTAAAATAACACATACTAAGTTACCATGTAATAATACATGATAAAAGAAGATAAAATAACTACTTATTAAAGAGTGATTTATAAAATTTTAATGAGAAATTTAACCATCAAAAAACCATTAATCTTTGATGGTTTAAAAGGCCATTGATTTATTTATTGTAAATATAAATTTTTATTTCATGATCAGTTTTTCTACAGTTGAGTAATTCCATTAAAAATATAATAATAATATAAAGAAAACATACTTACTTTAAATGTATACTTTCATCCTTTAATAAACTTCCAAAAAAAACTCATATTTTTCTCCAAATGTTGATAATTCAAGATGAATTTTTTCCATTCCTAAATCATTACCATAAACCTCTCTAAACCACATAATCCACAAAGTAAAAAAAAATTCCTCATATCTTTATGCATTATAGAAAACAAAAATGGTTAGTAAAAAATAAAATAATTCCAAAAATGAATCCACCTCTATATGAAAAGAAACTGAATTTAATACAAAATATTCAATAGTAATACCCAAAGTTAAACTTATATCATTAAACAAATAACTAAACTTAAAATTTCTCAAAAATATTCTAAACAATGATTTAAATCCAAAAATAAAAAGGATTTGATCGCATGGTCTTCCTAGAAAAATATAATAGTTAAATTAGGATTGCATCAATTGCCCTTAAAGCCTCATACCAAATTGTAATTTACCTAATAAAATTCAATATACACTAACCATTTCAATAAATAACATAAACAACCATAAACCCACAAAAAAATCATAGGTGTTTCCAAAATATAATTAAAACTTATTTCTCAAATAATATCCCATAATATCATATAAGATTCCCAAAATAGTGATTTCCTTTATAAATAACATTAATCACATAACCACCAAATCAATATAAAAAACCATGGTTATTTATATGATAAAACATATGTTCAGGAAAATTATCTTATTCTTAATCCATAAATTTTTAACTAAAAAGAAAATTTCAAAATAATTGTGACTTCACAAAGGCCATTGGTAGGTGATTCACCCTTGTCACACTTTTGTTATGGGTTCAAACCTCCTGGCCATTCTAGATGAGATAGGTTGTCACCCATCTTGTGGGTTTTCATTTTTATAAAACTATATCAGTATAATAAATTTAATGTTCCATAATTTGAGAAACAATCCTAAAAAATAACCTTAATTTATTAAAAATTAATGAAATATTTAAACCTTAATGTTTATCACATACCTTTCATTTTTTTCATCCCAAAATGTAATAATTCATTATTACATAAAAAATACATGTCACTATAAATATTACTAGTCTCCATAAAATTTCATCAAGGGGTTTCTATGACATTAAATAGGTGATCAACATTAAAATTATAAACCCATTATGTTATCCCTAGGACTTTGGATAACCTCTCTTAAAAACATCTTAATCTCTAAAGTTATATAAAACAACCTCTCATGCCAAATGTAATAGCCCTGAATCCAAATTTCCAGATCTAATTCTAAATAAATAAACATTTAAAAATGAGGCATAATTTTTTAATCAAAAAATTATAACATCAAAAGATAATATTGTATCACTCATATTTCTAAAGAACTTTTACGTTTAAAGATTTTTAAAATTAGGGAAAATTTCTAAATGTCATAAAAATATATATAACTAGTCCAAAAAAATGAATATCATCAACCAAAATTTATTCATGTATATAACATTTATAAGAAATATCCTACTTAAAACATATCCTTATAACCTTCGGGAAAAGAAACATAAGAAATGGTGAACTCAAGCTCTTTGTAACGGTAAACATAGGAGATAACAGTCTATGATCATATAACATCATAAGATAATAATAAGGGTATGGGATAAATAAAAATAATGTACAAATTCTATAACCATCCTATCATATATAATAAACATTAGTATTGGATTAAAATATTATTATTTTAGAAAAAATGGCCTTTAAGAGTGAGAAATCATTATAAATTGATCTTGAGAATAAGCTCATGTCCTAAAAGTGTGGCATAATAAAAAATATATATAACCATTTCATATTTCAATGTTAACTACTAAGACCATCAACAAAGAAGATCAAGATACATTTTTTAAAATATTATATCCAAACGCACCGATTTTCCATAGTGGATCAGGGCTATCGACATGTTTCCCAATATTATCTTCTGAGATATAAAGCTTTAACTAATGAATTGGAAGTATATATAGGACCAACCTATAAAATAATAAAACCAAAATTATTATTTTTATATAATCATAAATGCTGAATCATATCAATACCCATGAAACAAAAAGGGTTTTATAAGCCTTTCATCATTTCATAAATAAAGAAAAGATATGGGTTTTAAAAACATTTCATCATTTCGTAACTCACAAAAAAGTAATGGGATTAAAAATCATCATTAAATTTAAAAAAACAATATATATAAATAATAAAGATGGTATCCTAGATTATACCCCTACTAAAGCAATAGTAAAATAAAATAATTTTGTCTCAACAAAATAATGATTTTAAAATATAACCTGAAATAATTATTAAGGATAATATCTTTTCTATTTTTAATTTTTTTGAAAAGTCATGAAATTACAAAGGAAATAATTTTTTTTGAAAATAATATTAAATGATTTTATTGTTTTTTTCAAATAATTATGGATTCAAGTTAGCAAGATAATCCTCTTATGTCATATATGTTAAAAAAAACATTTCACCTGTATTTTTGTCAGAAAAGACATAAAGTGCACTGTCTAGAAAATGATAAAAATATACTTTTCAAAATATTTATTAAAAATTATGAAATTAAAAATTCCTAAGAGATCAATAAAAAAATTTATGAAAATAGTTTTAAAAGAACATGGACATGGAAGAGAAATATTCCTTAATAGAGACTTAAATATAAATAATCCAGAATAATGAGATTTTTAAATAAAACCTTTATGTGTTGGTATCCTTTGAATCATAATCCTTATGAAAGAAACAAACAAGGATTTATATTTAAATTAAATAATTTTTTTATAATAATTATAAAATATATTCATGGTCTTTATGTACACCACACAAAATTGACAAATAGTGTATAAGGCATGTGTCCCACAGAAATAAAAGTGAGACAAAAATCCCTTAAAAATATCATATCATTGAAGAGAGGGTTTATAAAATGAATAAGGTATGTTTATCATAATTATATACAATTAAAAAAAGTGGAAGTAAAACATAATATAATCAAAATTAATTTCACATATTATCTTCAAATGACATAGTCAATAAAGAAGAAGTTTAATGTAATGAATGGAAATTATGTTATAAAACCCCTTACCTTAAGTATAAATCATCATGTATTTTCATTATATTCATGAATTATAAACATGGGTTAATTATTTACATTTTGATAACAAATTTCATGTTTATTATTCCCTATAATACAATTATTCCCATGTAATAAGAATTAAATAGTTGTATAATTTCATGTCAGATGTTTTGACGATATCCGGTACATAAGTCCAAAATTATTTTTGTAATTTTAAAATGGTAAAAAAGATAATATTTATATAATATCCATAATAATTATAATTACATAAAAATATCTTTTATAAATCAATTATACTTTTAGATCCATCTACTAAATATGGTTATAAAAATTGATCAATGTTTCAATCATAGAGACAGTAGGTCGTACATAGCATGAGTCATGTTTCCATTTCTCAACGATAATTATGGAATGAAGTTAAGTATTATTATATAATTAAATAATTATTATAATATCATATATATAATATTAATTCCTTAAATATATTTATTTATGTTATCCATGTTACTTGGTGATGAAAAAAAATCACATCGCTTCTTGGAGGTGGTAGTCCACACGTATGCACAGATGATGATATCATTTTTTGGTGAGTTAAAAGATAAGAACATAAATGATATAATATCGTTTAATAATGATAAAAATTTCTTGAATATAATATAGAAATGTTATCTCTATCATAATAACCATTACTGAGACACAGTGATGTAAAATTAATTACATCGGTTCGTGAGGTGATAGAACAACATACACATGGATGATGAATTCTTTTAAAATTTGATGGAATGGGATATATATATGGATAATTACACTAACACAATAAAATTTTAGTATATGGTGGGTACCAGATTTATTATTTTGTCATGGATGAATAAGATTTTTTAGATGAGAAATTAGAAACAAAACAACAATATGTCGATAAAACTATTCATATTCTTTGAAAATCCTCCTTTCTTAAATGCTATAGGACCACTAATGTTAGTGTTTTTACTAATAAAATACCTACTAAATATGAGCAGGAATTATATTAATGGATTTTTGAGTGTATTTGATGAACCAAAATGTTTTTAATAGTGAATAAAAGAGAAGAAAATGTTCCCTTTTATAAGAGAGGGGAGCGACACTCTTGTAATTTCTTAAACTATTAAATTAATATAAATTAATTTTCAATTAAAAATTTATCAAAAGTGATATACATTAAATATAGGATTTTTAGGGCTCAAATTACTCACATTAAATAACAATTATATATGTTTTAACTATACTTATAATCTTATCATTTGGGTTTAACCCTTATTTAACATCTTCAACTCTTACCGTGGCAATATGAATTTTAACTCTTTGAGGGTTAATATAGATAATATAAAAACATAAAAGAAACATAAATGTATAATGTATGAAATTTTAAACTTTATCCCAATCCTTAATTTAAAATTAATATTTTTAGGAATTTTATATCTTTTAGTAAAATATTATTTACTATAAAATATTCATAATGTAAATTTTAAATATTATTCACTAAAATGACATTAATAATATGAAGATAACACTTATAATTACAAAATATATTTTATTAAATACATAACATGTAAATTTCATTAATAAAATTAATTTATCAAATTAATTATCTCATATTTTATTTATTATAATATTTTTAAAAGTGTTTGTTTTACATTTAAATTAATAAAATAATTACTACATCGGTATTGTGTAACAATTTAAGGTAATTATTTATGTACTAAAATTTAAAAATAAATTACCATTATAAAGATAAATCTTTTAACATACAAATTACTATTTATAGATGAATATATTCTCTAGAAACACCAATAATCAAAATTTTATGATTATTAAAAGTATGAATGTGACATATTTGACTTTTCCTTAAATAAAATACTATAAATGTCATAATCACATAAAAATAGAAACCAATGTATATATATTCAAACCATGAGTTATTATGAATACAATTACTCATCCAATAAAATTATTTCTAGTTTAAGTGTCATTTTATAGTCCTTGTCTTATTATTTTTACCCTTAATTTCCTTATTTGCCCTTAACTGTGGTAATAAAGTTTACCAAGGTTATTATTCATATTGTGCACAATAAAAGGGACCTATTTTATTAATTTTTACCCTATAATTCGAAAAATGATGAAAAATTAAAAATTCAAAACATGCAATTATCATAATTTAATTTAAAATTAAACCTGAAAAATGCAAGGAAAAATAGTTTTTCAGAAAAATTCACTTTTAAAATATAAAATATTTTTTCACAAAATTCAAGTATAAAATAAATTTAAAAAACCATAATTGTAATATATTAAATAAAATTAAACTAATGAAAGTTTAAAACTATTCTATAACATAATTTAACCTTGTAAATACTTGAAAAATATAATTTTTAATAAAATTCTATAATTTATACTATTGATTGGAAATTCAATGCTTTTGGAAAATTTTCAAAATTCCACCATAGGAATTTTTAATATGATAAAATAAAAAATGAATCTAATTTTATATTAAATATTTTATAAAATCTCATGAAATTAATTGTGAAAGTCAATAAAAATTATATTTGATGATAATATATTTTTTGAAGAACAAAATTTCTTTTCTAAAATTATATGAGAATTTTTAATCAATTAACAATAAAATTATATTGAGTAAGAAGTTTATATTTATTTTATAAATCAGTTACTCTTATTCTTATCTACTAATTTAATGACTATGTTATAATGGTCACATAATAATATATTTTTTATTTAAACTCGATGTTGTGTATCATGTACACTATCATAAATAGTATTTCCATCTAAAATATCATGGAATTACAATCAATGGGTTGCATAAAATAATTTTATGTTCATATGGGATGCATCCTTCTTCAATGGAATGGTATTTAATCAAATGAAATGTATAATAATTAATAAATCTATGGGTTCCAGGGTGTTTAATCCAAACATTAAAAAAGTATACAAAATAGAACCATTGTATAGATGTATTATTTATATTCCAAATGGGATGATACCCAATCTATTGCATTTAATCATGAATTTATAATTCATGAGTAGATGTTTCTTCATCCATTACATATATATCAGGAATGAATAATACGATTAAGATCCAAAACACCTCACATAACACCTTAACAAATGATTTTCTTATGTATGTTTGAACTATTCAAATATTATTACTTTTAATATTCAGTTTATAATTTTATTAACGTAATTCTCATGCATGAAATATCAATTCATTCATGTATATTGATATATATATATATATCATAATATATAACTCATATATGTCTTATGGATGTATGAAATGCATGAATATAGTTTTAGGGATTATATATTCTTAAACCACATCATAAGAATTCTTTATGGTCTTCACTATCCATAAGAGATTATGATATGTCTTCTCTCAGAGGGACAAGAATCTATTCATATGAAGATATGTCGAGTTATTGTAACATTAATATAGTTATATTTCAAATATATTATTGAAAGGAATATTGGTGGATGAAGAACTATGTGAGAACATATATGGTGATGTGGTTCATAATGATAATGGTTAATGGATAATTATAATGAGTTGGGTCATTGAGTGTCGATGGATTTGAGAGACTCTAGATTCAATTAAACGTGATTCTAGAAGAAATATAAAATTTCTATTTTAGACCATGATTAAAATTATTTTAATTACACTTGGGAGTTTAAACATATGTTCAAGAAATTGTTTTATTCTTTTAATATCCTAAAAAAATGATTCTCAAAAGTGAAATGTTCAATTTTTTGTGACTCTATAATTAATTGGATATCTGAAATGGTGTCATAAGGTTCCCATTTATATCTCTATTGGTGTTGGGATACTAACATTACCACAAAGTGGTTGTCAGATGACCATTAGGTACTTGTTGATCCACATAGTAGTAGGTTGAGGACCACTTTGTACTCAATTCTACCATAGGTGTTTCTTTAAGTGGGGTTGAAAAAATTATTTAATGTTTACCTATCAAGAATAAGGTTAAAGGGGGTGTTTTGAGATATCCCATTCAGGTAAAAACACTCTTTATTTTGCTTCATTGTTTACCCTTCACTTAAGACAGTGTGAGAAACACTAATTCATCAATGTAAGGTAAATTAATATCTTTATTTTTACTTTAATCATTAATTTTTTTATAATCCTTTAATTTTTCAATTATTTGAATAGATATTTGATAATTTATTTCATTATAACTATAAAGACCCAAAAATTCATGGAATTGTTTTTTCTTAATTTCTTTGGAATTTTACGAGTTTGTGGCTTCTGATGGCACTCGATTCAAAGGCTGGGTGAGCCCGGAATCAATTTCTGAAGTTTATCTTGGGTATGATCAGTAAACGAACGAATGGGTTTCTCTGCCTTTTGAACTGATGCTCGGAATTGAAATCTGAGGGCACCGTTGAACTCGCAGTACGGGTTTTCTCTTAATAAGACATTCACATCGACGACAGATGATTGGGTATGAAAGTTAGTTTTTTTGGGTTTTACGTGGGTTAAGAAAATAAAATAAGGGAACAATTTATTTTATTTTTTTAAACACATGTCGTGCGGATAAAGTGGTTAGAATCTCCTCTTAGGAGTTGGTGGTGGGACCGCCACACCCTAATCCCCCATGAGAGGTTATGGTGGTGGGGCCCACCAAGATCCAACCTCTCATGTGAGGTTGATTGTGGTGGAAACCACACGAGGCCTCCCATTAATGGGAGTGGAATCATAACTCCTTGACTCCCCCTCATTTATGCTGGAGAGCCTCTAGGTTTAAATCCCCCTCTTAGTTGAGGAAGGTGAAACCTCCCTTTTTATTGAGGGGACCACCCAAGCATTAACCACCCCCTTTTCCTTTTTTGTTGTTAATTAATGGCGGGGCCTGCCAGGAAATATCCTCCCTTTAGAGGATATTCTTCTATGGGGACCACCTGGGCCAATAACCCCCTTTTTGACTTCCTCCCCACTTTAATGTGCCTCCGCAGCAAATTAATTGGGTAGAGCCCTCTGTCATAAATCTTCCATTTATGACTTGCGTGCCAACAAAGAACCCTTCCACTCCTATAAAAAGGAGGCTAGGGGAAGGAGTTCTGGATGGCATCTTCAAGCGGCGGAACACTAGCAGCGAAGCACGGGGCCCAACACTTGGAGAGTTTTCCACTTCCTCCAACGAAGAACGAAGAACGAAGAACGATGAAGCCACCCTCGGCTCCTTCCTTCCCGATGTTGACGGAACGACGTCTGTCTTCCGCAACGCTCATCTTCCGCGACTCGCCATTGTTTAACGTCGTTTTACATGGTCGGGGTTGTTATGTTCAAATTTTAATGTCGTTCATCATCGTTCTTCAAATTCTTGAGTTTCGTTTGGCCGCATGATACCATCTTGATGAGGAAGGTCTCGGACCACACAAACATGGTCCAACCCTTCCCCTCTCATTGTTGTTTGTGGACGATGGAGGCAGACAAAGATGAACCGTCCGGCGATTGGCCGACCACAAGCGGATCGTCAGTGCATGATTGTCGGGTCTTCGCAAAGACACGACACCGACGTGCCGTGCAGAGTAGAGCCAGGCCACGGCGGAGGGACGCTTCACTATCGCGCCGCTCCGGAACAACAAGAGACACGGCCGAGGCAGAGGGGCGCGATGTTGTCGCGAAGCATAGGAGCTTCAAGGGGGTCGCGGCCAGGGCGGGCCACGGTGGTGGGGCATAGTGTCATTGCGCCGTGCCGTTTGAACAAAACCACGGCCTAAAGCCACAGTGGATCCGGAAGGGCGACCGACTGTGCCGGCTACCGACGCCACCAAGAGGAGGGACCCGAAGGGGTCCCGCGTTTACCCAAACACTGGCCATCATGGCCGGTCGTTTCGTAAAACCAGTGGGGGTGTAACCCCTCGCTCCATGCAACGCTCAGCCACGTTGGCCGAGTTGCAACCGGCCATCTGGCCGGGATGCCAGCGTCGGGCCAGGCCACGCCCAACCGAGCTGGACCCAGGTCTGGTCGACCCGGTTCAGGCCGACCCAGGGGGTGTTGGGTCAGCTTAGACCGGGCCCAGACCCCCTATTTTCGGACAATTTTTCGGTTAAACAGGCATATCATGATATAAAAACCTTCGATCGACCCATCATCAGTTGCATAGGATTCCTTGGATTGAGACAGTCATTTGGGGATATTACACTCAAGGTTTCGGCGAATTTTGGGAAAGGAGAGGTTGGATCGAACTCGAAACCAACCGGGCCCTCGGAGTGAAAACGCTTATAACTTTAGGACCATATTTCTGATTGACGTGTCTTCGGCTGTGTTTTATTCCTCTTGAAGAGACCGTTATTTTGGAATACTCCACTTGGGGTTTGGATGCAGATGGAGTACGGTCAGGTTGGTTTAGCTTATAAACCAACCGGGCCCCTGGAACGGAAAAACCAATAACTCTCAGACCGGACGTCCTTTTGACGAACCGTGAGCAGCGTTTGTAATCTCGTTGAGAAACAGTTCCTTTGAGTATACCCATGAGAGTTTGGGGTAGTGTTGGGATATGGTCAGGTTGGTTCGTACATGAATCCAACCGGGCCCCTAGAACGGAAATGCTAATTACTCATAGTTCGGGCATCCGATTGACACACCATCTATTGCGTTGAGAACCCAATTACGAGGTGGTACTTTGTGTTACCTCTTCTTGAGACTTCGTGACTCTTGGAAGTAATGACTAGTAGCTCTTGGAGCGGACCCTCCCGAAGATGAGCGTACGGAGTGCGGAGACCCAGTAGCTATAGACCCGACAACTGCTTGACCGATTCGACTCAGAGTTATTCGATTAGCCCAGTGGAAGGAGCGCCCGGTGCTTGGTGGAAAAACCATGGTAAATGGAGTGCCTGGTGGTTGGTAGCAGACCCGCGGTACTCAAAAGTAGGAGTACCTCTGTAGGCTATTAGATAGAGAGGCCAATATTTGGCGGTAGACCCTCAGCGAACGGAGCGCCCGGTATTTGGCAGCAGTTCTGCGGTACTCGACAAGAGGAGTACCTCAGTAGTCTAAGGATAATGAGTTGCACCTCGGAGTCGTGACAGGGCCACATTACTTGACAGAGGAGGAGTTCTCCAGCAGTTGTGGTTTTGATAATGAAAATCCCGATTTGAGTAGAATCAAGGACCTTTGTGTTTACATCATGATTGAGATGGGTTGCTTGATAAATTAGGTATATGTATGGGCATATACCTAAGTAAAGGTTATCTGTTGAGATCTTTCTTTGTGGTTTATGCATGTTGGTTTTAGTGAGACCTGGAGGGTCTCGGGGTCCCTACTGAGTATTGTTATACTCACCCCTACATTGGCTATGCATGCACCTCGTTGTGTTGGATGCAGACGACGGACATCACTGATCGTGGTTGAGGCTTATAGAGCTGGACGGTACCCGGAGGTGGACTTCACAATGAGACGGTACCTGGAGGAGGACTTTATGAAGATACGGTACCTGGAGGTGGACTTTACGACGAGATGGTACCCGGAGGTGACAGAAGGACGTAGAGAGCTGAGGTGGCCATCTGTACCTACCCTTCAGGTAAGAACTCCGGAGGACAATCCAAGAGTAGCTTGACACCTTCCTACTATTTTTTCTTTTCCTTGAACTTTATTGTTAGACTTGTATTTCCGGCCCCCTTTGTACTTTCATCACACTTGTTATATTTCATTACTTAATGATTACTTCATCTTGTACTCCGGTTGTGTGTGTTTACGTTTCTTAAAGGCAACGCCTTCCCTTTTTATCGGGTTTTACGCCTTTGGTGCTAGTCGCCATCCCATGGCCTATGGAAGGCGGGCTTGGGGTAGTTATGACATGGGCCCCGAGGGATGGGTCGTGAAAAATTGGTATCAGAGGAGTCGGTTCTACCGTAGAACATAGAACTCTGATATTTCTTTTCTGTGAAGCAATTGTGTTAAGGGTATCAAGTGTGGTTTTCAGTTCAGGGATTCCAATGCCGGTGCAGCAGCCGTCATATCCATACATCAGGACCTTGACTTCTTATTTCTAACTTAGTGATCGAAAACAAAGATTGTGTGTGTGTTGTCAAAATTTTTCTTAAATTCCACTCAACCAGGTCATCTCACCAGGTTTAAATCATTTGACCATGTCACATTTGTTCAAGATTACTCCATGCAAACAGTCAGTTGGAGTTCTGAGAGAGTACCCGATGACGGCCCACCGAGCGATGAGGTCTGGTGTAGAGTCGTCTTGCTATGTTGGAACCTTCGGGTGGTGTACCAGCATCACCACCACCCGTTGGGTAGCAGATTCCACTAGTTTTACTAGCAGATGGTGCACGCTGATAGAGTGCATTGCACGAGTTCCAGCAGTAGAGGCCTCCAAGGTTATGAGGCGAGACAGATTCCCAGGTAGTAGTGGACTGGCTGAAGGTGATTGCTAGAGTTTTCTGCCTTGTTGTGACACCAGTAGAGTGGATGGTGGACTTAGCTACTAGTGTTTCCGAGTGAGTGACCAAGTGGATGGTCAGCATAGTGATGATGCTTCGGTACATGGAATGATGTCTGAGATAGAACCTTCGGGTAGTGTGTCGGCTATATCACTACCTGTTGGTTAGAAGTTTCAACCGGCGGTACCGGTAGATGACACATCTAGGTTCAGTGCCTTACACATGTTTCAGCATCAGATACCCCTCAGGTTCCAAGGCAAGCCTGACTCACAGGCGGCTGAGGACTATCTTGAGATGGTGGCTGAGAGTTTTCTAGAGTTTATACAGCTTCATTAGGATGACATGTCTGTATCTGAGTAGTCATCAAGGTGTACCGATCGTTCCGGGTACTTGATGACTACGATATGATCAGTGCTCTAGGGATCGAACTTCCGAGCCAGGTGTGTTTAAGGACATATGATCCATCACCTTTCCTCTATGCATTCCTACTTATGGTAGGCTGCTAGAGAGAACCTTTGTGGTTGAGAATTCTTTGGCTGAGTGGATACAGCCAGTAAAGGTTAGCAGTGGGAATGCAGGGAATTGGCGCCACTCTCGGAGACTTGGGTTTGTAAAATTTTTTAAGAAGATGAAGTGTTAAAGACATGTGAATCTGTAAAGTAGAAGATGTTGAAGTAGAGCTGGGAGAGCAGCATGAGGTGGTGTACATTTTGACATGTTGCAACCACCCACCATTGTATTCCCTTCCAGGATCAGGGAGCTTGAGGGAAGGGGAATAGAGTATCTTCTTTTGATCAAATATTTTGACCCAAGGGCTCTAGGAATGATTCGATGTATGGTCTGTGTCTACTACTAGCTGGCGTAACAATAGAAATTGATATGAATCATTCCTTCCTTCCACAAATCTTATCCTAGACCTATAGTTTCTGGTTAATCCGTTGACTTGACCCTCACATATAGAAATACCTCTGGGAGGAGACTCGATAATCACACTTACGCCGACGGTGTGATATGCCCCTTGAGGTGAGAGTTTAGGTTGGAACCTCTTGGTGGAAGCATCGAGACCATATGACGTTAGTTTGGTTATGGACTGGGCAACCACAGTTCATACCCAAATTGACAGTATTTGGAAAAAAGGTTGTGGTTTACCTACAACGTTGGGATGGGTTTCTTTGGTCAGAGAAAAGGAAACCCTAGGCAGCACACGATGGAATCATGCATAAGCGGGTGTAGTTGACCACTCATGAGTCGACCAGACTTAGATTTGTGTCAGACATCTCCAGAGTTGCTGTACCTATTTTAGAATTGATGAAGAAGGGGAAAACACTTCATGTGGTCAAAGAGATACCAGTATATATTTTCATGAGATGAGTCTGAGGTTGACCAATGCGCTCATCTTGAGGATATCGGAGAAGGTGCAGATCATCCAGGAGCGGATGAAAACTGCACTGAGCAGACGAAAGACCTATGATGATAGGAGTCAAGACCACTATAGTTTGAGGGTGATGACCATGTCTTCTTACAGGTCTCACCTTGATGGGGTCTATAGAGATGTGGTCGAGGCGGCAAGTTATCTCTGAGGTTCATCTGACCTTTCCAGGTCCTCAGCAGGGTAGGCGAGGTGGCTTATCGCTTGGCCTTTCCTCCTCAGATGCACCGAGTGCACGACGTTATCCACATATATCAGCTATGGATATGTGTGCATGACCTATCTGTCATCACCAACCATGGGAAGCTAGACATCGATGACGGGGCGACCTTCACAGGCTTCCAGTAGAGGTTTAGGATCGACAAGAGTGGATCTTACGAGGACATTCGATTCCTCTTGTGTGTTGTCGTTGGCAGCACAGGAAACTCCAGAAGATCACATGTGAGTGGAAGGCTCATATGTGTGCTTGGTACCTCCTTTAGTTTCCCTAGTTTGTGTTTTTGATTTATGGGGATGTAAATCCCTGAGGTGGGTGTAATGTAAAGACCTGGAAATTTCAAGGGAATTTTTTTTTCTTAATTTCTTTGGAATTTTACAAGTCTGTGGCTTTTGAAGACACTTTATTTCGAGGCTCGGTGTGCCCTGAATCAATTTCTGAAGATTAGCTTGGGTAGGTTCAGTAAACGAACGGATAGGTTTTTCTATCTTTTGAACCGGTGCTCGGAATTGAAATTTGAGGGCACCATTGAACTCGCATCGCGGGTTTTCGCTTAAGAAGACATTCACCTTGATGGAAGATGATCGGGTATGAAAGTCAGTTTTGGGGGTTTTACGTGGGTTAATAAAATAAAATATGTGAAGAATTTATTTTATTTTGTTAAACACATGTCGTGCGAATAAAGTGGTTAGAAGCTCCACATGGGATTTGGTGGTGGGATCGCCACACCCTAACCCCCCATGAGAGTTTATGGTGGTGGGGCCCACCGAGATCCAACCTCTCATGTTAGGTTGATTGTGGTGGAAACCACACGAGGCCTCCCATTAATGGGAGGGGAATCATGACTCCTTGACTCCCCCTCATTTATGAGGGAGAGCCTCTATGTTTAAATCCCCCTCTGAATTGAGGTAGGTGAAACATCCCTTTTTAATGAGGGGACCACCCAAGCATTAAACACCCCCCCCTTTTCCTTTTTGGGGTTAATTAATGGTGGGTCCCACCATGAAATATCCTCCCTTTGGTGGATATTCTTCTGTGGGGACCACCTTTTCCAATAACCCCGTTTTTGAATTCCTTTCCATTTTAATGTGCCACCGTAGTGGATTAATTCGTTAGAGCCCTCTGTCACAAATCCTCCATTTATGACATGCGTGCCAACGAAGAACCCCTCTACTCATATATAAAGGAGGATAGGGGAAGGAGTTCTGGATGGCTTATTCAAGAGGCGGAACGCTAGCAGCGAAGCATGACGCCCAACACTTGGAGAGTTTTCCACTTCCTCCAACGAAGAAAGAAGAATGAAGAATGTCGATGCCACCCTCGTCTCCTTCCTTCACAACGTTGACGGAACGACGCTTGTCTTCCGCAATTCCTACCTTCCACGACTCCCCATCATTTAACGCCGTTTTACGAGGTAGGGGTTTTTATGTTCATGTTTTAATGTCATTCATCTTCGTTCTTGAAATTCTTGAGTTTTTTTGGCCGCTTGATACCATCTTGACGAGGAAGGGCTCAGACCGCATGAACACGGTCCAACCCTTCCCCTCTCATAGTTGTTTGTGGATGATGGGGGCGGACTGCGAAGAACCGTCTGGCGATGGTCCGACCACAAGCAGATCGCCAGCGCATGATTGTTGGGTCGCCGCAAAGGCGCTGCACCAACATGCCGCGCGGAGTAGAGTCGGGCCGCGGCCGAGGCGGCCGCGGTGGAGGGGCGCGGCACCGTCGCGCCGCAGCAGAACTACAAGAGACTCGGCCAAGGTGGAGGGGTGCGGCGTCGTCGCGCCGCGTCGGAGATTCATGGGGGTCCTGGCCCGGGCAGCCCGCGGCGGTGGGGTGTGGTGTCATCACGCCGTGTCAGTTGAACAAAGCCGCGGCCTAAGGCCGCGGCTGATCCGGAAGAGCGGTCGGCTATGGCGGCCACCAGCTCCAAAAATAGGCAGGACCTGAGGGGTTCATGTGGTTACCCAAAGGCTGGACATCATGGTCGGTCGTTTCGTAAAACTGGCGGGGGGGTAACCCCCTGCTCCGTGCAACGCTCGGCCGCGCTGGGCGAGCCGCAACCAGCCGCCGGGCCGGGCCGCCAGTGTCGGGCCATGCCGCCAGTGCCGGGCCGGGCCACACCCAACCAAGCCATACCCGTACTCAAGTCGGGTCGACCCGGTTTGGGCCGACCTAGGGGGTGTTGGGCCGGGTCGGACCGGGCCCAGACCCCCTATTTTCAGATCATTTTTTGGTTTAATGGGCATATCTTGAGATACATACCTCCGACCGACGCACCGTCAGTTGCGTAGGATTCCTTGGATCGAGACGGTCGTTTTGGTATATTAGACAAAAAGTTTTTGTGAATTTTGGGAATGATCGGGTTGGTTCGAACTCGAAACCAACCGGGCCCTCGGAGCAGAAATGCTTATAACTTGAAGACCGAACGTCCGATTGATGTGTCGTCAACTACATTGGATTCCTATTAATGAGACGGTTATTTTGGAATACTCGAATTGAGGTTTGGATGCAGATGGAGTTTGATCAGGTTGGTTTATCTTATAAACCAACCGGTCCCCTAGAACGGAAAAGCCAATAACTCTCAGACCGGACGTCCGTTTGACGAATCGTTAGTATCGTTGGTAATCTTGTTGAGAAACGGTTCTTTTGAGTATACACATGACAGTTCGGGGTAGTGTTGAGATATGGTTGGGTTGGTTCATACACAAATCCAACCAGGCCCCTGGAACGGAAATGCTAATAACTCATAGACCGGACGTCCGATTGACGCGTCGTCTATTACATTGAGACCCCTATGCCGAGGCGGTACTTTGTGTTACTTCTTCATGAGACTTCATGACTCTTGGAAGTAAATACTAGTAGGTCATGGAGAAGACCCTCTTGGAGACGAGCGTACGGAGTGCAGAGACCTAGTAGCTGTAGACCTGAGGACTGCTTGACCGATTCGAATCGAAGTTATTCAATTAGCATAGTGGGCGGAGCGCTTGGTAGTTGAAAGCAGACCCGCGGTACTCGACTTGAGGAGTACATCTGTAGGCTATTGGAGAGAGCACCTGGTATTTGGTGGCAGACCCTCAGCGGACGGAGCGCCCGGTAATTGGCAGCAGACCTGCGATACTCGACAGGAGGAGTAACTCAGTAGTCTAAGGTTAGTGAGTACCGTCTCGGAGTCATGACAGGGCCACTATACTTGACAGAGGAGGATTTCTATAGCAGTTGTGGTTTTGATAATGAAATCCAGGTTTGAGCTGAATCAATGACCTTTGTGTTTATCTCATGATTGAGATGGGTTACTTGATAACTTTGGTATATATATGGGAATATACCTAAGTAAAGGTTATCAGTTGAGATCATTCTTTGTTGTTTATCCTTGTTGGTTTTAGTGAGACTTGGAGGGATTCGGGGTCCCTACTGAGTATCACTATACCCACCCCTTCATAGGCTATACCCGCACCTCGTTGTGTTGGATGTAGATGATGGGCCTCAATGATTGTGGTTAAGGCTTGTAGAGTTGGACGGTACTCGGAGGTGGACTTCACGATGAGACGGTACCCTAAGTTGGACATTATGACGAGATGGTACCTAGAGGTCGAGTTTACGACAAGATGGTACCCGGAGGTGACAGACGGATGTGGAGAGCTGAGGTGGCCATCTGTACCTACCCTTCAGGTAGGAACACCAGAGGATGATCCAGGAGCAGCTTGACACATTCCTATTGTTTTTTATTATCCTTTTACTTTACTGTTGGGCTTGTATTTCCGGCTCACTTTGTACTTTCAGCACACTTGTTATATTTCTTTACATAGTGATTTCTTCCTCTTGTACTCTGGTTGTGTGTGGTTACGTTTCATAAAGGCAATGTCTTCCCTTTTTATCCGATTTTACGCCTTTGGTGCTAGTCTCCATCCACTGGCCTATGGAAGGCAGGCTTGGGGTAGTTACGACACAGGCCCCAGGGGATGGGTCGTGGCAATAACATTATGGAACTAATCTGCTATGATATATGTAATGTCATATTACTGTTTTCATTTATTCCTAAACCCCACTTTTTTCTTCTCATTGGTTGGGTTTCATTTGCGGTTGTTTCAGGTTTAATTTTTAAGTGTTTTAAAAATTTTGGTATAGTGCATGGATTCCATAAGGTTTCCCAAACTATGCTCCCTGTCATAAAAAACCATGAAACCCAAGGTAGTGGATTTTCTCATGGTTGGCACACAACTATTCAAGCTGTGTGCATTGTTAAGAATAACCATGTGTCTAATTTATAAAAGGTTCATGGCTTGCACATAGTTTTTCTAAACCATGCACTTATGCTCATGAAATCATTCAGCCGAGTTTCTAAGTGATTTGATTTTTTTATTTAAAATTCATAAACCCCTATTTTAGGCCCTTGATGGACTGATACGGCCTAACATCAGTTTCTTCCACCTTTGGAGCTCCCAATAAGGATAATTGGCTCCCCATATCCATCTTGGAAGTGATTCGAAGCATGAGGAATTCCCATTAATCTTCTTCTGGTTAGTTTCATTTTCATGTTTTCATTCTATCACGATCTATCTTCTCCTACCTAGAGTTACATGGATCTCTGTATTGTATTTTGGATTTAATACCCACTATATTGGATCTAAAACAATGTTTGATTCAAAGATCTTAATTTTCATCATTCGTCCTTGAATTTTTTCAGGAATAGCTCTGTGATTCTATATTCATTGATCCCAAGATAGGTGGTTTCATTATAATGCCCAATTTATCTTTGCCTAAAATTGATTGTTTAATTTCAATTGTTTAAATTAAATGAAATTTATTTGTTTTGATTAATTGTATTTCAATTGTTTTGTAGAAAAAACCCATTTCCATTAAATACGAGTGTGTTATAGAAATTTTTCAAATTTAAATTGTTTAATATAAATTCTGTACTTGATGAACATTTTTATAATTAAAATATTTAATTTAATAGTTGAAATGGTTTTGATGGAAAATTGTGAAGAAACCCAATTCCATTGAATTGGCAGTTTGTTATGAAATTGATGGAATTTTTTGAAAATTTAATTTTTTTTATTTAATTATGAAATTGGATTGTTAAATTAAATAGTGAATTGATTTCAAAACCCCATTTTTCTAAAATATATTCAAATGGTATTGATGGAAACCATAGTGTTTTATATTTGTTAAAATGGAGGTTTTTTAAACCCAATTGTGGTTTTTAATGTTAAAATTAGAATATTTTAAATAGAGAGTAGGATTATCTATATTTTAAGGTTTCTTGAAATAAATTGGTTGTCACATTTTTATACATGAGTACATAGAATCTTAGGTAGTTAGTGAGTTATTTGGAAGAAAATTTATGATTTACAACATTCTAAAACCTACCATCAGCACATCACAACCCCTAGGTGATGGTAATGGGACCTCTTTAGACTTGGTCTAAAGGGACATATGTACATATTATTGTTTACCTTGAGTGAGAGGTCTATATATCCTAGAACTGTCATACCATATTATAAATATGACCATATTTCTTGCAAGTTTTTATTTCAAAAGAATATATGCCATTATTGTGAACTTTTTTCATGAATTATGATTTATATAAACTATATTATATAATTTTTTTTGTTTAAGATAGTTTTGAAAAGTTACATTTTTTAATTCACATTTTTATTTAAGGTAATTCCATCATTTCAAATATATAACCATCATTTGAAATGTATTACCATCATTTTAAATTTGAAGCATTATTTTTCAAAGTATTTCTATCTTTTTAAACATAAATCATAGTTTCTTTAAATATGATTTTTAAATCACAAACCTATTTTTTTAATATTGAATGCACATTGTTGGTTAATTTGATATTTGAATATTATTATGGAATATCTGGGTGAAATACTATCGGGATTTGACTCACAATCTACTTGTGCCTTCGAGTGTTTGTCGATTATCTTCTTCCAGGTTTGAGCAGGGGTAAGGTATCTCTATGAGGTGGTTCTAAATGATGACCTATGGACTTAGTGAGTTGGGTCTGATTTGGGACTTTGGTAGTTTATCTTTTTATTTTTCTATTACTATCTTGTGGCACTTGGTTATGGTACAAAGGATTTTTTATTCATGTTTAACTTCAAGTACATTACTCCTATTGGAGTTTCTTTTGTATGTAGTACTGACTTGTCTCTTTTAGTTCTACATTTTAAGTGGAAAAATCATCCCCATATTCATTTTGTACCATTCAAAGTTCTAGTAATTAACCCACAGGGATCCGGAATACCCTTCAAGCTATGTCAAGACCTTCACCATAATTAAGTTACAAGGTAACTCTGGCTGGTTTGTGACAAAGTTGTATCAGAGGGAGGGTCAACATTTTTCCGGAAGTTAGTATACATTTTTTAAAGATTTTTGGGACATAGGTGGTAGTTGTGATTGAGTGTATGGTATTCTCTTACTGAAATGAACCTTAACTCACCAGGGGTGGTCATGGAAAGTCAATTTTTAGATTAGTTTTTGTCTTTTCCATATTTTGATTTGGATAGAGTGAAATAAAAATATTTTTTGTTCTATATATTGGTATTAATTTTCAATCATTTCTATGTTTGAGTATAATATGATGTATTTATATTTTTTCAGTATTCTCTTAGGGTACTTGTTTGTGGTACATATGTTTTTTATGCCTTTTTGACTTCTGGTACATTGCCCTCAGTATATTTTCTTTTGTATGAAGTAATACCTTGTCTCTATTACACCTGTATTGTAAGTGGAAAAATCATTCCCTCTTTCATTTTGTAGGATATCAGGTGCTAGTTACTATCCTCTGGGCATTGGTAATTCTCTTTGCGCTATGTTAGGAATGGTTTAGTTATTAGGTTACAAGGGTACCCAGGTTGGTTCATGACAAATTGGTATTAAGGGGAGGTTGATTTTTCCATTCACTTAATTCTGAGTACTCAACCAATTTTTTTACTTCTTATCATATGGAACAAGCTGAAATGAAGGAATTGATGTCCAAGTTGGATGATCTTTTGGATAAAGGATTTATACACCCTAGAATGTCTCTTTAGATGTAGTCGGTTCACTTTTCTAAGAAAGATTATGGTTCACTTCACTAATATGTTGATTATCGAAAAATTAGCCAAGTTACGATAAATAAAAAGTACTTTTTCCCATGGATCAAGGATATATTTGATCAGTTGAAAGGGTTGAAGTGGTTCTAAAAGATTGATATTCTCTATGGTTACCGTCATTTTAGGATAAAATAATCTAACATTAATAAAAATGAATTTTAGAGAAGGTATGGTCATTATGATTACCTTGTTATATCCAATAGTTTAACTAATGCGCCTACAATTTTTATGGTGTTAATGAACATGATTTTCCCTGAGTATCTTGAAACATCCATGGTGGTCCTTATGGATTAAATAATTTTTTAATCTATGGCTTAATAGGATTATATGAATCATCTGATAATTTTTTTGATTTTACTGAGAAATCACGGATTTTATTCCAAGATTTATAAGTGTTAATTATGTATTCAGAAAGTGAAATTATTGGGACACTTGGTGTCATAATATGTTATTTTAGTTGATCCCGAGAAGGGAACAATTTTTATGACATGGGAACAACCACATAATCTGTTTTAGATTCACATATTTTTAGTTCTATATGGGTATTATTAGAGGTTTGTAAAGGAATTATCAATGTTGTCTTCTTTGATGACTACTCTAGCTTAGAAGGGAGTAATGTTTGCTTGGAACAATAAATGGAAGAGATTTTTTGTTGATCTGAAATGTCTTTTCACTACTTCATATGTGTTGAATTTTCTAAAGGCCGAGTAGGGCAATGTGGTCTTTTGTGATGCATCGAGTTCAGGCATGGGTTGTGTTATTATTAAATTTTATCATGTTGTTGCCTATGAGTCTCATAAAACTAGGCCACATGAGAAGAATTATCAAACCAATGACCTTGAACTTGCAGTAGTGATGCACACACTTAATATTAGGTAGTATTACCTTTATGTATAATGGTTTACCATGTATTCATACCACAAGATCTTCAGTTATATCTTCTCTAAAAAATATTTGAATCTACACTAGAGGTGTTTGGTGGAGTACCTAAAATCTTTCTAATTCAACATCACATGTAACCTAGGGAAATGGAATGTCGTCATAGATGCTTTGAGCAAGAAGCTTCTTACCAGTTAGTGAAGGAAACATTGGAAGTGTGTAACTTTATGGATCTCTTTTCATAGATGAATATCAGAGTCTATTAATCAAGGGTTGATATCTCTTATTCCATCATTCAGTTAACATCAACTCTTCTTGAAATTATTCTTCAGGAACATAAGCTTAATTATGAGTTTTGTAGCATTAGAGACTCTGTTAATGGTGGGGAGGCCATGCTGGACTGGGTTTTCTCCAAAGACATCATTCTATGATATCAAAAATATTTTTTCATAAGGAAAGTTGTAATGGGGGATTTCCATAGTTCCCAGTGGGCAGTTCACCCACAAACAATAAAGATATTCTATGACATGCAGTGGAATTTATAATGGATAGGTATGAGGTGGTGCATTGCTGATTTTGCCTCTTGTTTCTATACATTTCAACAGGTGAAGTCTAGGATACTGAAACCTTTGGTTTTTCTTCATCCACTTCTAGCCTCTACATGTAATATGGATGAAATCTCAATGGAATTTGTGGTTGGATGGCCTCATACCCATATACAAAATAATGATATATGGGTTATGATTGACAGGATGACTAAGTCAGCACACTTTATACCCATTTGTGAATCAACCAAAGTTTAGGAGATGGGAAATCATATTGTAAAAAAGATTTTCCAATTTCATTGAGTTACATTTTATATAGACTCTAATAGGTATACTCATTTTGCTTATCATTTTTTGAGAGACCTTTAGGAGGCACTAGGATCTCACATCTGTTTGAGTGTGGAACACTATCTACAGTCATATAGAAAGATAGAAATATTTATAAATATTATTGAGGATATGATTTGAACCTGTGTACTCAAATTTGGTGAAGTTTGGGATGATCACTTAGGTCTTGTTGATTATTGTTATAACAATAGTTACAAGTCCTTGATCAGAATGGTTCCTTTTAAGGACTTTTGTAGAAGGCCTTATAAATCTATGTTGTGTTGGTAAGAGATCAGATAAATTTATTTGGTTAGACCAATAATGGTCTAGGAGATAGTAGAAAATAATAAATTGATTCATCATAGTATGTTTGTGGATCAAATTAAATGTAACTATTATGATAAACCTCGCCTTAGACCTTTGGAATTCTTATTTTCTGACTAGGTGTTCGTGAATGTTTTATCCCAGTTGGGTCATCGATTACTTGGGAGGTAAGGGAAACTTTTTCCTAGGTTTTGGGGTCTTTTGATGGTGTTTAGTAGGTGGGAAATGTTGGTTACAATTTATCACTTCCACCATAACTGACATTGATAAATAACGTGTTCCATGTATCTTATCTATAAAATTATCTATCTAATCCTTATCATGTTCTGATTTGGCAGGATCTCTAAGTTCAAGTAGAATTATATGTGACTAAATGGCCAGTCATGATAGTTAATTTTGAAACCATGTAACATTATTGGAGGAAAACACCATTGGTTTGTGTTCTATGTTAATACAGTTATGATAATCATGATACATGGGAGAGGTAAGCACTGATTAGAGATAAGGGGCCTTATATTTTTGTCATGGAAGTTTCTTCTTAGGATTTTTGGGGATAGAAAGAATCTATCTTGCGGTGTTTGTAACAAAATGTTACTATTTTTAGGTATTCTTAAAACCCGATTTTTTCAATATTTGGTAGGGTATCATTTGGGGTTGTTTTGTGTTGAATTCTTATGGATTTTGAAAATTATGGGCAACTTCGTAGTTTGTGCATGGGCTCGCAATCCTTTCCCCCTCTCAGATAAAACCATGAAAACTAAGGTAATAGGATCACTCATGGTTGGTGCATGATTATTCAGTTTTTATTCTCTCTTAAGAAGAACCATGTGGCCAATTTAAAATATGCACACGATTTTTGCCTGATTTTTCTAAACCATGCACCTCTTCCCAGGAAACTATGCATACGAGATTTTATGTGATCTGAGTTTTCATAAAAATTTTGTGAACTCCTCTTTTAGACCCCAAAAAAATTGGTATGACCTAATATCAGTTTATATCATCCTTAAATCTTTCAAGAAGTATTCTTCGCTCCTCATATGCCTATAAGATGTGATTTGAAGCCTGAGGAATGCATGTCAATCCACATCTAGTAAGTTTCATTTTCTCATTCCTGTCCTCTCATGATCTCTCTTCTCCTCCCTATGGTTCTATGGATCCCAATTTTTATTTTTGGATCTAATACCCATTATTTTAGATCTAAACCTAGGTTTTATTCATGGATCCTCTATGTCTTCTTTCTCCACTTGAGTTTTCCATGTATATCTTTGTGGTTTGAAATCCATTTATCCTAAGGTATGTGGTTTTGTTATGATTCCAATTTTATATTAACACTAAATTAATTGTTTAATTTAAATTTTCTGAATTAAATGAAATTTATTGGTTTTGATTATATTTATTTCAATTTTTTTAACCTAATTCCATTGAAATTGGATTTTTAAGAAAAATGGGGTTTGGAATGAAATTTGGAAACCCCCAATTCCATTTAATTTGGGTGTGTGGTGGATTTTTTTGAAATTTAAATTGATTAATTTAAATTGTGGATTTTATGGAAATTATTTCAATTAAATTATGGAATTTAATTTAGGAAATGGTTTTGCTGGAAAATTGTGAAAAAAACCAACTCCATATTGGGGGTTTGTTATAAAATTGATAGAATTTTTATGAAAATTAAATTGTTGAATTTAATTTTGAAATTGGATTGTGAAATTAAATGGTGAATTGATTTCAAATATATATTGGTCAATAATATTTAAAATGGTTTTGATATAAACAATTGGGTTTTATATTTGTGAAAATGCATGTTTTTTGATTAAAACCCCGATATGGGTTTTTAATGGAAAATTATAATATTGGAAATGGAGAATGGGATGAATTTTATTTTAAGGTTTCTTTAAATAAATATCCCATAGTTGTTTTTTTACTTTAGAATATGTAATACTTAGGTATTTAGTGAGTTATTTAGTTGGAACATTGCGATTTAAAACATTCTAAAACCGAATATCATCACATCACATCCCATAGGATATGGTGATTATTCAACTTTGGCCTTGGTTCAAAGAAAATTTTGTATGTATTGTAGTTCACCTTGAGTGTGGGGTCCCTATAACATAGAACTTGTGTACCTTATTAATCATATGTCCATATTTCTCTCTTTTTTATATTTCAAATTAATATGTGAAATTTGTTTGAACTCTTTTACATGTCTTCTGATTTAAATAATCTTTTTTATATTAAAGTGTTGTTTTAATCCATTTTTGAAAAGTTACATTTGTGTAAAGCAATATTTATTAAAGTTAATTCCATCATTTGTAATGTGCTTCCATAGTTTGAAATGTGATGCCTAGTCTTCTAAATTATATCCATCTATTGAAAGATATACCATTATTTTTTAAATATGCTTCAGAAATGCCAAACATGTTTCCTTTAAAATTGAATGCACTTTCTTGTGTAATTTGATATTGGTATCTTATTATAGAATCTTTGGGTGAAATTTTACTATTAATTCGATCAGACCCTACTGTTGCCTTTTGGTGTTTGTATATTATCTTCTTCTAGGATTGAACAGGGGCAAGGCATCACTTAGAGGTGGTTATAGTTGTTGAATTGTGGACTTGGTGAGTAGTGTTTGAGTTGGGACTTGGGAATTTTGTCTCCCTATATGTTAGTATTATCATGTGGAACTTGGTTGTGGTACTTAGTCTTGTTTATGCTTGTTTTACTTCTGGTACATTACTCTTAGTGGAGTTTCTTTTCTATGTAGTATTAACTTGTCTCTTTTAATTCCACATTGTTAGTGGAAAAATCATTCCCACTTTCATTTTATATGATTCAATGTTTGAGTCTACAACCCATGGAGACCGAGAATGCCCATTGGGCTATGTCAAGACTGGCTCAGTTATGAGGTTACTAGGTTACCCAGGATGGTTCGCGATTATTGTAATTTTACCTGAAATAGTTTTAAGTGGTTTTTAAAAAAATTGTGAATATAATTTAATGTTATTTTATTAGATATGATTCACCCAGTGAATTTTTATTTGTGTTTCCACTATATTTTTTTGAAACATAAAAATGGAATGAGATAATAAAATTAAAAATATTTATTTTATGTGGACCAAGAGAATTCCATGGGTTATTATTTTTCTATTTCTTGCAGTTCAAGAAATTTTTCACTTCATAGTGAGTTTTATAATTTCTTCTCATTAATTAATTAATTATAGAATTAATTATCAATTTTTGGAAAATAATTAATTGGTAATTTTCAATGAGATAAGTCTTTATGATTAATGATGATAGATCAATCATCTTACATTAATTACAAAATTCCACGTATTAGGAGGTCCCCAATATTTTTTGATTTCATATATGGATATTTGTGTTATATATAATTTAATCATGAATTATGGGCTTAAAAACAAAGAAATGGATCAAGAATGTTTTTTATATATGGATAGGAAAGGTGTGATCTATCCGGGTCACAATGATAATCCCACATTCATTCTCCTGAATTTCAAGTTGCTTTATGGCTCAATCTATGTAATGATTTTGGGTTAAATTGATAAAGAACCCACTAGGTTCTAGTTCTGAGCCATGACTCATTTAACCTAGGTAGTTACCATGTAATTATATGAGATGATTCATCAATAGTGATGTGTTATGTTTTGTTTAAGACCTTAGTTCACTTGAGTACTCTTATTTTTCTTAAAAAAATAGAAACATTAATAGTTGTGACATAGGAAATTGGATTGGTTAATCTTAAGTGTCCTTGTATGTTATATTATAATAATAAGGGAAATTAAATTGAAGGTATACCTTTTTGATAACTATTATAAATTTGATCACCTTGATATTTATTGTATAGAATGAGTTAGATAAGATCCTTACAGGATAATTCATCTATTAAATTGTAATATTAAATGGGAATGTGAATCAAGAGTTTAGACCTAAGTTCATATCATATGGTAGTGAGTTGTGGGATATAGTGGGTGGTGTATAGATTTCATTCTATGGTGATGGGTATGACTCATGACTATAAGGCATCAGAATGCTAGGTTATGACTTAAGGTACTTTTCAATCATTGATCTGTTATGGTGGGATGGGTAATATATATAATTTACAAATCCTCTAGTCATGAGAATTGGGATACCCCATACATTGAATAGAATAATTGATAATAGTAATGGTCTTGGAGGTCGATACATTAGGATATGTGATGAATAAGTAATAATGGAGTATTGACCAAGGGGAAGTACATAGTTCATTACTAGTTTTATTATAGACTATAAATGAATTAAACTATATAGAAATAATTCATACAATGTTCCTATTAGTGATATCCTACTATGTTTTATACTCACACTATGAATTCACACCATGATGAATGTCGAAACCCAATGTTTTACATGTATTTTTTTCAGAAAGATGATAGAATATGTGATTGAGATGGAGTAACTTGATAGGGATGTGGTTGTAGTGGTTTAGGACTTATAGTAGTGTGCCATTTTAAAATTTTATTCATTTCAACATCTGTACCTTTTATTTGATAAACCCATCATGTGATCCCCTTTGTGATGTATGACTTATACTACAATGTCTGGGTTAGATTAATTATATTATGATGCATGTTATTTATTATGGTTGTGGAACCACTATGATTCCATTTATCATTTATGATCATATCTCTTTTTGGATGTTAATATTATTTATAAATTAATGTATGGTTATTAAGTTGAGGGTATTGTTTCCCCATGTAAAATTATTTAACCATCACTACATGTTGGAAATATCAGGAACACAGGGATATGTGAATGAGATTGTATGGCATTCTGGATTGGACTAGATGATAGGTAACGGAGATGAGATATAAAAATATAGTACCATAAGACTTATTTTTATATGTATTTTTATTTTGTGATTTGTGGAAAAGTATAATTCTAATAATAATTTGGTATATTAGTTGAATTTATGCATGAAAAGAACTAATATGAGTGTAAATTCATGTTTGTAGGGTGTTGAGATAGTGGTTATTTATTTATGTGGTCATATATGATCTTTTAAAAAAAGTATATTGTTATTGATTTATTATTTTAACATTTTCCTTGTTTGGAAAGATTTTTGTGTATGCAAATAATACTAGGGATATATATTAATAAGATATGTGTGATTGTGTGGGAATGTAAGTGATTTTACAATTTGTTTTTTGTTAATTAAAACTCTATTAAAAAATAATTTAATGATTTATAAAATAACTTATTAACAGTGAATAAAATAAATGAAACCGACTGTGATAACTTTATTCAAATTCATAACTTGATCGTGATGTTGTCATGATATATACATAAATTTTATGATGGATATATTTTTGGTATAACATTTATGTAGATACTTTTTTAGAATAAAATAGAATCATGGGTGAATATGAAAGTGATTCCTTCAGTTATATGTTACAAAAAACAATTATTATTTTAAAAAAATTCATCTGAAAAATATATATAGTCTATGGTTAATGAAAGAAATCCTAGTCACAATGAGGTATGACTTAGGATGTCATGATTTAAGTTTCTTAGTGAGTATAAGGTTTCTTTTTCAATTTTTTCTCATGGTAGAGTGTAATATCTAGTATTGTTCTAGTATTGCGATGTGTTTTTATATGTGATGATAACCTGAAATAAGGTTGGTTGAGGTATGTTGATGCCTCTTTATTCATGGATATGAAATCAAAGATAGTGAATTATGATAAATGATGTTGGAATATAAGGAATACATGAAAATTTGATTGGGCATGTGATCTTAGAACTGATGGAATATCATTTATTAGATTATAACTTAGGTTAATAAAATGGGTTGTCCAATAGTGTATACCCACTCTTGGATGGAATTTTAGAAACATATATGTTGTTTAAACATATTTTTTATGGTTCTTCCTAAAATTATCACCTATAATGGGTAAAGAGGATGAGTTCTCAAATGATTTATATGGTGAGTTCAAAATTGTTATTTCAAATGCATGTTGACTATAAGCGATGACTCTATATCATGTGGGTATGGATGGGATAGGACAACTATCTGACCACTTGATAACTAAATGGGTTTCAAGGCCTTAAGTGTATATAATTTGACTGTGATATTGTTTAGGAATGTTTATATTTTCCTTGGATAATGGAGCTAATTTGTGGTATTTCATGTGAGACTTCAGTGAATGATAATACTTAAGGTACAATCAAGAAAGAGTGGGTATGTAAAAATGTGTGATACAAATTTCCTTGACTTGGAAATAAATGGGTGATTTATCCGTTATAATATTCTTATGCATGGGTTAGATAAAAACCATTTTGTTGTGGTAGAATATATATTCGATAGTGTGAACTAGTTGAATAAGGAATAAAAATTATGGGAGATGGAAAATATATGGTGTTTATGTGAAACAACTAAGTGGTAATAGGGGTTATAACTAAGTTTATCTAGTCATATTGTATGATTATAGGATGAAATATACTAATGAATGAAAATTTTGATTATATATTTGACATATTCAATGGAACATAGATTATCTAATTCTTTTGGTGCATTAGTGGTGAGGTGATAACTTAAAAATGTTATAAAATAATGAGAGGGATGTCTTGATTATGTTATCATCACGATGAAGACTCTTTTGTAATAATATATAGTCAGATTGTGAAGAACAAAATTGTATTTAGATCCAATTTTAAGGCATAACATGGGCCTAACAATGTGAGATGAGAATGACCAATTTAGGATGGTGCTCTGGTTATAATGAAATTTGGGATGGTCTAGTTTTTTTTAATGATGATAAGATAATTCCTTTTTTGGGGAGGAAATTATCAATTACATTATGGTATAAATTTTTTTATATGAATTATGGTGAATGGAAAGAGTGATGTTTTTGAAAAACCTAGACGAGTTCCAAGCTGGTGCATTAGGCGACTAGCCAAGTGAAGAATTCATGGGAAGAGTTAATATAATGATTTAAAATTAGAGAATAACTATACTCAAAATGGGAATAGACTGAAATATATAATTATTTTAGGATTTATGTTATAGATTAGGTATTCAATGGGAGACTCTGAATTCAGGGTAAAAATGACTTGAAGATATAGGGATGCATCTCTGATTATATGGATGTCTGGTGAAAATTAGGTAATTTAACCATTATATTTTTACATTTATGATCAATTATTTTTATATTGATTTTTCCCATAAGGTTCATACACATTTAATACATATAATCATTAATAGAATTTTTTATGTCAATTTGGTCAAGTATGGGACAAATATTTGTGTTTTTGATCAGATGTAGTGAGATTGAAACTATATCAGATTCCTCATAAAAATAATTTTCAATGGGAATTATGGATTGAAGTGTGAATATTTCTTATAAAACATATTTCATTTGATTCATATATAGTTCTCAAAGAATTATAGATCATTGGAATCCCAAACAAAAGAATATTGTATTGAATTTTAGAGGATTTCATGGTTCTCTAGAGATATATAATAATGATTCTTTAGAATGAGAAGCCGAGTGGTGGGGATTTTATAACAGGATATATCAAAGGGTATTGGTGGAACATATATATCTTGAATTATAGTTGAGTTCAATCAAAAACAAATTTAGTATTTTATTATCATATCAATATGAAACTAATTTTGAAAACTCTATGAATTTTAAAAATAGTTTTCGATTTGGATAGATTCATATAAATGTTTAAAGAAGTGTTTTCTGGAATTTAGAATATTCTTTTTGAAAAATAGATAAAAATACATCAGGTACCCAATATGGATCCCTTGGGAACCTGATGAAGTGAATAGTGTCGTTTCATCGCTTTTCTAGTTGAAGGGAGGTAGTCAATACCCCACAAGGTACCTTATTAGACACTAGGTAGTGAGTGGAGGACCATAATATACCTAGTGGTACCCATATATGTTTTTCTAAATTATTTGAAAACTATATTTTATTAGACAACCTCATATAAAATAATTAATTCTTATGAATTCTAAGAGATTCCTCTAATATATAAACTATTTTTATTTTACATTTGTATTCACCCTATGATTTAGAGTGGTGTGGGAAGCCATTATACATTGATTTGTGGTTTGTCTCCAATGTTCCCATTCATATAAAGTATAATAGAGTCAATAAAAATCATATTATGTCATATTGGGATTGTATTTAATGTTCAATAAATAATAATGGAAAATAATTTTCAATATCTAATCATCCAAAAATTTGGGTACATTTTTTAGATGCATGTGCGAAAGGAAGATTGATGTAAAGTTTTATTTTTTACCGAATTGTAAGCATACTCGAGAATGATGTATTTGATAATCATGGTATAGATGAAGTGTTCAATATAGAATTGATATTTTTATGGAGTTTTTAAAATTATATTGATGGTGTAAAATAAAACATATCATCATGATGATAACATGATGTGACCATCCATTAAAATATTTTATTTCTATTTCCAGAATCATATCTATTAAAAGACTATGAAATGATATTAGATATTACCTATAGAGTTTCACGAAGACATTTGAAGTTTTCATATGGCCTGATTATCTAATTATAAAGAGGAACTTTAAGAGGATGGAGTGTTAAATGAATTATAAATAATAATATGGATTTCATGACCAGTTGGGATGATTTAAGGAAGCAATCATTAGTCACATGATTTCTTATTGATTGGGGGTGGATATCCCTCACAAAAACTATCTAATATAATGTTGTAGTTGAAATAACCTCCAAATAGGGATGGTTTAGATTTTATTTTTGATGAGGAGTTAATATAATAGTAATAAAATTCATTTATATATATTTTTGTTGATTTCTTATGGAACACAAAGAGAATTTGGAAGAAAGTTTTCACTAAATTAATACTATGATCGATAGATTACTCCACATGTAACAAAAAACTAAAAAATTCCTTTCATTTTAGAAAAATATAATTAAGAAAATGATAATGTTATTAATAATAATAAAACTAGTAAATATAAATATATTACTAAACTAATATTTCTTACATTTAACGGATAAATAATTAATATGGTTTAATATTAAAAAAGACTATTTTTCTCAAATAATTTTATTTATGTGTAGGATATTTAATCTAAATAAATTAACTTGATAAATTTTAAAATATTAGTATATATGAAGTAATATATAAGAAATATTTATATTAAAATTTTATAGTAAATATTATTAATATCTCTTAAAAATTATAATTTTTCTTCAAAAGTGGGTTTTCCATATATTTTTATTTAAAAGATAAAATTTTAAATTTTAATTTTATAAAATGAAATTAATTTTTGAATTGATGATTTCAAGATTTATATTAAAATATCTTTTTTATTTTTTTAGAAAGGTTTAATTTTGGGGTTAATAGTGATAAATATCGATTTTAAAAATATTGGAACCTTTGACATTGTCATAACAAAAGAATGATTTGAAAATTTTAAAAACTTTTTCATAAAATAAAATATATTTATCATGTTAAATAAATAATTTAAAAATATAATGTTGAATTTTTAAAACTCCTGATAAATATTTTGCAATCATAAGTAATGTTATACTTTAATAAAAACTATTTTTGGTTTGTCTCTTTAAACATAGCTTATAAAAAGTGGAGTTTGGTTTTGAAATATTTTTAAAGAAATATAACATTTATTTGGTTAATAATAAATTATTTAATATTGTATAAATCAAAAAATTAATTACTTTATCTTAATGAAAATTTTAAATCATAAAATACACTTTTTCTAAAAATTGTTTCTACTTATTTTGTTCACTAATAATAAAATTAATTTTTATCACCAGTAAAACTTTTCTTTTAGAAATAGTATTTTATATTTTTAATCATTAGTTTCAAATTATGTAACAATTACCATGTTATTTTTTGGCATAAAAAATTAATTAATTAAAAATTATATACTGTGATAAAGGTTAATTGTGTTAAAAATCGTATAACCAATGATAATAGACTTAAAACCTATTACAACATGCCTTCAATTGGGTGTAAGAGAGGTTTCTCAACCTTACCCTTTCCCCGCTATATTATTATCCATTATTGTATCCTTTTTAACCTTGAATAGTGAATTACACATTATATTATAATTAAAATTCCACTCTCCTCACTAATAAAAGATGACTTCCACCACCCATTAAAATCCACTATATTTAAAAATTCCTATTGAACCAATACTTATTTATCTTTACCTAGATCCCTATACCATGTTTCTCAACCCCTTGATTCATGTAAAACCACTAAATCCTCCATTTCCAAGAACTCCTCTAATTGAAATTGTAATTTCTCTTTAATATTAAAGCACTTTTTCAAAGGTTTACAGTAAAGGTATGGGTGTTTCATATCAATATCATTTTTTGTAGAAATAATTGTTTTATGATTCAAATTTCATTAAAATTTTATTTTTATTTCCCATTCTATACATAATATCATGAATTATCATAAATTCATGGTATTAAAGGTTAAATTTCATCCTCCCTCTCCTTAAAGAGATTTATATAAAAACATTCCTTATTCAATAAGAGGATTCTCTTAACATAACATATTATATTTATTTATATTGATTTTTCTTTAAATATTGTTTTAAAAAATGGTTATTCTCTTTTATATAATGATATTTTAATTCCTTTCCTCCATTATTTGTAAAAATATTTTTATGGATTGATTTCATTATAAAATTTAATTATTATAAGAATAACATCAATCCTTTCCAAATGATGTATATTTCTTCTTATCCATATTGAATCTTCCTTGTAATGTTCTCATTTATTATTTTCGAATTCAAATGTTTTTTATTTCAGGTAATCTTCAATTTTTCCTTTACTTTTTTCAAATGAAATTTTTTTCACTCTCTTTGCAATGTAGGTTTCAATAATGGTAATTTCAAAATATTAAAATGGATTTCACTTTCAATTTTGTATTTTTATATTTTAATCTATATTTCTTATTAAAACACAATTTTCCATTTTGAAGATTTTATAATTTTTATTTCTTTTAAAGTGGTGTTCTAAAATGGTTTTCATGTAATATTTAAGAAAATTATTTTTTGAAGTGATCCAAAATTTCATCACTTTACAATAATATTAAAAACATTTTACTAAAGAGTATTTTATTTTTCACATCCATTTTCCTCTTTTATAAGTCTCAAACCTATGGAGTTATGTTAGTATCAGTTGATCAAAACCTTGATGTCAATTTATGTGATAATATTTTGTAATGATATAAATCCCATTTTCTTTCCATGGATTCTTTTTTACATAATTAATGATTATTTTCAACTGGAACACATTTATATATATTAATAATGGGTGGGGTTCTATATCTTCTTCTAATTAATTAGTTAAATTTAATATCATGTGATATAGTTATAGTATATATGGGCATTAATTTCTAGCCCAATATGTTATTGGGGATAGGGAAGATAATTCTAGAGACAATATTTTATGGGAAATAGGGATGTGAATTCATGAGAAACTATGTTATTGGACACGTGGATATGAATTCATAACCCATTTTTTATGATTTTTTTCTTAAAATACTTTAATGGTGTATTATTATTCTATAATTCCGGACATTACATTTGTTTATGCCTATTATTGTGATCCATAACTAATTTATATTGTCTCATATTTCCACACTCTAATGAAATGTAATATTTTTTCTCATTTGATATTACATATCATTTTATCATTATTTATTGAAAAATATTATTGTTTCGTGTTATTTTTAATATAATATTTATCCCAATGTCATGTTTTCTTATATGGTTATGATCTAACCCTTCGTTAAATATTTTCCCTTACTTTCATTTGATCTCACCGCTTTATTATATTTTCATTCCCTAGGTTAGTTAGAATATTATAACCTATACTAAGACTATATGGGAGTCTAATGTTGGTAAATTATCATAAAATGTTCACAAGTATCATAAAATAAATTCTTTATATAATTTGTCCTCAAAGACACTAAATCTTCCTTTATATGTATTTTGTGATAATTTATGAGATGTAATTTATAACTTATGTAAGGGATGTAAAATAATTATATGTTTATCCTGGTACGTCTCACATGGTATCAATCCTATGGTTAAAGTGTGTGTTTTTAGCACCATACATGAGAGTTCATGTCTGGGGTGCCTCATTATATAATTACTCTTAAGAAGATATCCTTATCACTGATATGGAGCTTAGAATATCAAGTTATTATCATATGGATAATGAAAAAATTAAGGATGAATACATTAGAGTTATAACCCTTATAACCAACATCCCTATACATTAAATTACTTATAGTTATTTAAATATTCTAATTTTAATTTCTCACCACATATTGATTGTTTTTCTGTATTACAATAATGTAATAATTTCCTAAAGGATCTATTTCATTAAAGGATCATATAAATTTTCTATACTAATGATAACCTATAAATTATATGATGATATTCATTAACATTAGTCATATTGTGGTATAATATCAACTGATGGGACACAGATGATGTAAACATTCTAGTGATGGATAGTCATAAGAGTATGAGACTTCATCACAGGAATATTTTACTTGCTAATATCTTAAATATGAGATTTTGTGGATGGAACAGATTAGGAAATCCACATGATTCTGTTCTATTGTATATTCTAATATATGACTTTTTTTTATAATCCTTATAAATTAATATTTTTATTAATTCATATCATGACTCATGCACTTAGATTTATTATCATACACTTTTACGACATATGTTCATACTAAATTTGGGTACATTGGGTGTGTCATTAGTGATGTTATATTAATAAATAAGTTGAGAAATTATTTTTACCCACCATATTTATGAGATATTATATCAAGGAATTTTATTAGAATGATACCATTTTAACAAAATTACATGGTCCTGCTGTATTAATGTGTTCATTTTAGATAATTAAAAAGTTTTTATCGACAATATAGGTATAGGAAATGATTTTGAAACCTACTTAATGAGATATTTAAAAAAAATTATTATATCACACAATGATAATACATATGTTGTTTTATTCATTGTGGAATTAACTTCATCCTCTTTAGTGCCTTTACATATTTCTAGATGTTGATATTGGACTTTAGGATAAACATACCAAAGGCTACTTGATGGATTTTTTTGGATCCTCTCAGTTAAAAATTGTATAATTGATTAGAGGTTTAACTTATAACCATCTTCATTGAAGAAATAAACCAAGATAATTTATTATCTTGTATTAAATTAATTATAAATTTAATATGAAAAGATCATCTCTTTTTAGTTCTAGAACCAGTTTCAATTATTCTTCAATTTAATTAGTTAGTTGTAGTGATTCACCGTCATGTACATATTTATTTACTAATTTATGGTAACCAAAATTCATGTCATATATGGTCCAATGTAAACTTACACTATTTCACTAAGCCCGTAGTAGTGTCAAAGTGTCAACGTTCAAATTTAAATTTATTTAAATTTTTTATCATTTTGCACATTTTCAATTTGATTATAATTTTAGAAATTAATTCTTTTAAATTTGAATGATGAGATATCTTATTCCACATAATTCTAATTTATATGACCAAAAACTAGGCAAAAAATTATAAGAAGATCATATGAAGACCCCATGTGGTAATACTGAGATTTTTTTATAGAGCATGGGATTACCTGGCATGTTTCACTAAGGTACGCATTGAATAACCATGTTAAATGCACTACGATTAACCTAAAATTTAATTTGAAGCATCATGAATTGAATAATATGTGGTTTAATTACAATAACTTGTATTTAATATGACATTTTTTAACATATTTTTAAAGACTACATGTAAGGGACCAACCTAAAACATTATACATTCTTGTGATTTTAAACTAAAATTCACTTTCTTTTCCCAAAGTCCTTTTAGATTTAGAGTTTTCTAAATTTACAAAAATATATTACATAGTATATGTAACACCCCAACCCCAATTATCTAGAGTCAGTACATTATTACATAACATTGGCATGATCACAAAGGATCAAGTCTGGAAAGACCGATTAGTTTAGTAGTCTTGGAAACACTAGATATATTAATAAGTCTTACATTACATAATAAGGTTAAAAAACTACAACAACATCTTCTCTTCATATCCCCTCACACTATCCCTGCAGGTCATTCATAAATTACTACTTCACATCCTGGGAAAAATAAGACATTGAAAGGGGTGAGCTCAGATGCTCAGTAAGGATAACAATATTGTGGAAACTTTCATAAATAAGCATAAACATTTAATGAAATATATAACTAAAAAAGCCTTTTAAACTTGTACTTAATCATAATATGGAAAAGATTAAATGAAATAATGCCATTTAATTATTCACATGGATATTCTACTAGTTGAATAACCACATGCAATATCAATAACCACTTTCATAATGATAGAATGTATAATACCAAACAATCATAACTGTGTAGCCAAGGCCCCGTGCCAAGACGACAAATAAGATTTTGTCAAGGACTTATTCCAGGACACTAGTTTGTCTCATGAGACCTAACGATGCATCTAGGAGCTATAGAGGGCTCCACCCGTCACTTACTAACTCCAATTCATTCCTCATATGAAAAGTTTGAAACACAATATAAACATTTGTATTAAAACTAGCGTACGAAATGTCAATACATTAACCAAAAACCTTGAATGGTATAAAAATAGCACATCCAAAGTCAAACAAAACTCATTTGATACAATATGGAATATTTTATTGTATCATATTAACCTAAATCGATAATAATGAAGGATATTGACATAGATTAAAATAATCATCAAACTATTGAGACAAATATCCCCCTTTTTCATGAAATCATTTAAAAGTCACACTATTTGTCAAGAATCCATTTAAAATAGATTTTTGAATCAAAGTGTCACATACCACTTTGAAAATTTTAAAAGGAATTTTGATTTGAAAACTTTAATGTTCATATAAATAAATCCTTAAAACCATTTTTAAAACATGGACATTTATGAGAAATATTTAGAATGCTAAATCTTTAAAACATTTTACAATGATATTTTAGTTACAGTTCATAACCAAAAGATAGACACTTGAATAAAAATAATTGAGGTAATAAAAACCTTTTAATATCATGATAATAAAGTAATTCATGATATACTATGTCAAAGTACATTATATACACCATATAAAAGTGATTTGGTGTATAACAACAAAGAAGTCTCAATGGAATGTAGATTGAGATGAAATATCTTATGAAGGTCGTATCCTTAGGTTAAGGATAAATCAATGACATAATTAGGTGTGAAAAATATAAGTACACTCAATATGATTGGATATTCAGTGTAAAACAATCAAAGGAAATTCACACATATTATTGTAAATACAACACCAATGAATTGGATGTTTAACTCAACAAATCGAGATTGAGTAAGAATTACTCTTATCAAGTTCGTACCGATGACTTGAGAATTTACCAATGGAGTTATTATGTGTATCAAAAGTATATCCACAAAAAGGGTATTGGAAATTATGAAATAATCAAATGAATAGTGATTCCACGCATAATCTTGGAGTAAAATAATCAATGAAGTATGCATAAAGCCGAATGAGTGGAAATTGAAATTTGAAATTCCCTTATTGATTTGGTAACTTACGAAACATACACTCATGAAATAAGGATAATACAATGATAATGTAAATATAAATAAATTAAATTATATTACACAATGAATACAAACATGGGCAGTACACACACCACATGCAATAAATAAGTAGTGAACAATGGAAATCTCACGGAATTAAAAGTGAGATAAGAAACCCCTTACTTTGTACTTTATCATTGGTAGAAGGGTAGGTTAGCCTCATGTATAATGTTCCAATAATTGTTATTGAATTATCAAAGGATCATATACATTAATATGATGTCATATATGATCTTTTAACATTTCTTTGTTAATGATATCTTAGTATTATCGTCGTTTCAGGTGTTAACTTACTCGTTTTATTTTATAGGTTTTGTTACATAAGTCGTGTTTGTTATGGGTAGGTTGTATATTATTCATATAAATAATTATTTCAAGTCCTTAAACATTATTTTTAATCATTAAATGAGAATTAGGATCGAATGGATATGATGGGGAATGAATCTCATCGCGTTCGTGGAGACGGTAGTCCGTACGTACGCACGAGAGACAATATCATTCGTTTGATATTAAAATAATATATAATTGGATGATATATAATGTTTAAAGAATAATTATCATGTTATATTTATTATTTAAATGAATTACACATCATTATTATACCCATCAAATAACAATGTTTTGAATAACAATTACACCACGACGTGGAGATGGTAAGCCGTACGTACGCACCTATGGTGACATGTCAATCAAAGGACGGATGGAATAATGAATATGGTTGTACCATATTTATAATGACATCACAGTATATATAATATACTAGATTTATTATTTTATAATGGGAATAACAAAGAAAGAAGAAGTTGAATAAAAAAGGAACTTGAAAGAGGGTGGTGAAAACATTACCTCTTCTTCGGGTTCTTCCTTTTGATTTGATCAAAACGGCTCCATAGGATGGCTTTCTGATCAAACTAAGGCCTATAGGTTGTATTTAGGGAAGTTGATAGATTATTTTGGCAGGGTTTTTCTGAGCCAAAAGGCTTTTAATGTGTGAATTAGTGAGAAGGGTGGTGCCCTTTTATAAGATGGGTGCGGGGCACCTTTGGAAAAGATAGAAATATTATTTTATAATAAATTTATATTAGGTTTCTAATGGATAAAAAGTGTATTATTTAAAATTTAAGGTTGGTATAGGTCTAAACCCACACAAAAAATAGTTTTTAGACAGGTTTGGGTCATTATATTAACCTTATCTTTTAGTTTTAACTCTTAGTTAATTAGTTTGACATTTACCATGTCACTTGTATTTTTATATTATATAGTTAATAAAATTACTATATACATCCAAGAGACCCCCAAGTTTTCCATTAATGATACACCTATTATTATATAAGTCTCTTGACTGATCCTTAGATTTTTAGGAATTGAATATCAATTAATAATATAATATTTACTTTAAAAATTCTTTTATGTCAATTTTGACACTCTTGGGTATTTTGTATTTGATAAAATCACAACAGCATTATTACTTCGAAAACAATTCATATAACCAGTTATAATAGTTCATATTAACCTATAAAATTAGTGTTATTTATAAAAAGTTTCAAATTACATGTATTTTGATATTTATAATATCAATTATTTGATTCTTTCATTAATAAGGAAAATAATGTATCATTAGTGTGTCATAAATAAATTTAATTATTAAACGTCTAAAAATTATAAATAAAATGCCATTATGTAGGAAATCTTTTTATCTTTCTAATGAATAATTATAGTCTAAATTAAAATATATATAACCGTATGTAAAAGTTCTTTTTCTAAAAGATATATGCTTATGTCATTTTTGTAATTATTTTAACTTATTTAATATAAAGTGTCGTTCTCACTTACAAGTGGCTCCATGGGGTCTCCAAATTGGCCCAAAGATGCCCATGGTCAGATAGGTATCAACCAATGAGGTTAGGACACGTTTTAGGGTAATTTATTATTATTATAATACTATTTTTTACCCTTATTTACCGAATTTACCCTTTAACCATGGTAAATAAAATATTTACGGAAGTAATTATTCTAAATGTCTAAAAATAAAAGTTACATATTTACAAAATTTTGAAATCTTGATTCCAAATATGGAATCCATTTTTCCAAATTCAAAACACAAAAGTGGCAGAAATTAATTTAAAATTAATCCATGTTGTTAAAACAAAAAACGTGTTTTTAAGAGATAATAACTATCAAAAGATTGACACTTGTTTATGTCCTGTTTAAATGTAAAATTATGTCCAATGACCAGAATTGTATTAAATTTTAAAAATATATTTTAAATATACTTTAAAACCACTAAAATTCATAATTTACCACTATAAATTATTTCGATTAAAAAAGTTGCTTTTAATAAAAATTTAGTAATTTTCACTATTCATAAAAATATAAAAGTTATCCAAAAAGTACCAAAATTTCATCCTAGGATAATTTCGATATTCCGAATCCAAAAATGAAGTTCATTTTGAATGATAAAATGTATAAAATTTCAAAAAGTAGGTATTACTATTCATAAGGGCTAGTTTGATTGGTTGTGGTGTGTGTTAGAACTCGAAGTTTCGTACAACACACGCTACGGTATTATTCAAAGAGAAGCATACTGAGGAAGCTTGGGGTGTTACATTGTAAATTATTGATGTCCCCATTCTATGGAATAAATTTATTTAGTCAAATTTAATATATAAAAGTTTTAAAATATTGTATTTAAAAAGGGTTCACCATTAAAATTCGGTAAAAGTTCATTTTTGAAAAATACTTCTTTTATCTGAAAAAATGAATTTTTTCTTAAATTATTTTTAAGAAACTCATAATATGGATTCTAAAATTATAAGGATCATATAAAGTTCAAAATTCAGTTAATACTATTCATAACCTCTTTTGAACGGCTAGTTTGGTAAGTTATGGTGTGATTGAACTCGATGTTGCGTGTGGTGCAAGTTATTGAATTATTTTGAAGAAATTACACACTATCAAATCTTGGGGTGTTACGTTATCCCCTCATTCAATAAATTGCATCCTCGTAATTTGAAATTTTTCTTCGAAAATATAAGTTTGAAAATATAAAATATCTTTGTGGTAAAACCCAAATCGGAAATTGGGTTAATAAAATTTAGTCTTAATAAGAGGATAAGAGAAATAAAAGGGTCACCACCAAATTATGAAATATATTAGGAGAACATTGGTTGAAATTAGAGACATATAATTGGATGAAAAACGTAAATATTTATAGGTAGTGATTGAGGTCATCAATCATAAACAAGTATAAAATTGAGGTCCTTAAATTCATCAAACTATGATGATTTGAAATACCATCAGTTCAACAAAACATAGGGTATTAGGATAACACATTTTTGGTTTTAGGATCCCTTAAATAAAGTATAAGAATTAATTCTTCATAGAATAAGAGAAGAAGAAAAATATATTCTTGAAAAGTAGAGTTCCATTTTTTGACTAATTTCTACAAAAAACCCATCTTTCACTCTAAAAGATAATAGAATATAAAAAAATATTCTATTTATCCAATTTGTATAGGGTTACAAAAAATGAATTTATAATTCATATAATAGATCTTTTAAAAAATTATATTATTTAATCCAGGACATCACATGGGCCAGTCGTAGGTGATACTTCCTTGTCGCCCTTTGGTAGCGGGTTCAAGTCTTGTGTCCTTGCCGGACGTGACGGGTTGTTGCCCGACCTCCGAGTTGTCCTTTTATGGAAATCCAAAAATAACCAAAACTAGAACTATCCAAAATACTTTAGTCCTAGATTTATAAGGAAGGTAAACACAATGAAGATCCTTTTTGCTGCGTAATAACATGTGAACACCTTCATCGTGTATTCTTTTAAAACACTGCAGTATCCTGAATTACCATAAATCCTTATTGATTACGTTCATTATTTCTTATTCCTTGAAGAATAATGGATATACTTCTTCAATCCAAAATGTTGTAAACTCCAACAATTATGGAATATACAAATCATTATTCAGTTTCTAGGTAGTTAAGAATATCCAATATAATTTATCCAAATCAATCATGTATTACTCTAAAACCACTACCTCGGTATCAGAACCATATTATGGGTTACCATTCTCTCAACCATATATTTGACAAAAAAATTAACCTGCTATTGAGTCACTTTTCATGGTTCCACACAATCTCAAGTCCTTAATGAAATAGTACTACAGTACAATCCTTATATACTCTATAATTATTATAACCACTACATCGTTGATACAATACTCAAATGACATAATTCATTAATAAAAAAATAAGAACTCTAATCATTCCTCCTCATATGTGGTAGTATCATAACATGATTATTATCCAATAGCATCATTTGGGGCATACTCTGATGATTTGGACATTGGTTTGTGTAGTGTCCCAACTCCTTGCAGATGAAGCATTGTACATTTGTAACCTTTTTCTTACCCTTGAAGTCATGTACATGGTGTCCTTTTTCACCACACTTATAACTAACTCCCATTCCCTTCTGGAAAGTTCCAGGGTGTTTCTTCCCACAGTCATCACATATGGGAAAATTCTTCTTTTCCCTTTTCCCTTTATCCATCTTTCTCTCTTCCATCCTTTTCTTCTCTTGCTTCCCTTAAAATCCATAGGACTCGGAAAACTCTTTACTTATCTTATCAACACATGATACATTTATTCAAATGATGATACTACGTGGGAGACTATTTCCCTTATAAATGATGGCTTAATGCCATGAAAGATATTATCTTTCTTACTCTTTGGATCACGCGTATTTATGGAGTTCTCATTCCTTCTACTGTGTGCTATTTCTAAATAATGGCATACACTAGATTAGTTTGTGAATAGAAATACCCAATCCCAAACTTGTAAATCACTTAACATAAATTGAACAGTTTATGGAAATAATCCATAATCATAAAAATTTCTTCTTTGAGGATGTATATACTCATAAACCCTTCATAATGGTTTGTAAAGAAAATGAAAATTATCCTAAGAATATCCCCCAGGAGTGTCGTAACCAAGAGTGCAGCAAGGCTCGTTGTCATGCACCAGTTCCTGTTTGAGTCTAGCTTAATGTGGTGTTTTCGGGTTTTACCCCTAGGTACATCTATGCCAGAGCCTCCTCAACCTGCTCATATCTAGACAGGGATGTATTGCTCGAAAAACTCACAAAATCTCTACAATATCAAAATTCTAGGAAGTTCTTCTCTATTAATCCTCAAAGTCTATCTTAGGTCTATGTTCCTTAATCAGAGTTTATCTAAATCTAGCTTCCAAGGTTATTTATAAACTTCCGCTGATACCAACTGTAACGCCCTGACCCTAGTTACCTAGAGTCGGTGCATTATTACATAACATTGGCATGATAAAAAAGGATCAAGTCTCAAAAGACCGATTAGTTTAGTTTTCTTGGAAACACTAGATATATTTATAAGTCTTACATTACACCATAAGGTAAAAAAACTACAACAACATCATGTCTTGATATCCCCTCATACTATCCCTACAGGTCATTCATAAATTACTTCTTCACATCCTGGGAAAAATAAGACATTGAAAGGGGTGAGCTCATATGCTCATAAAGATAACAATATAGCAGAAACTTTCATAAATAAGCATAAACATTTAAGGCAATGTATAACTAAAACAAAAGCCTTTTAAACTTGAACTTCAGCATAATATGAAAATGATTAAATGAAATAATTCCATTTACTTATTCACATGGATATTCTACTAGTCGAATAACCACATGAAATGTCAATAACCACTTTCATAATGATGTAATGCATAATGTCAGATTATTATAACTACGTATCCAAGGCCCTGTGCCAAGACGACAAATAAGATTTTGTCAAGGCCTCATGCCAAGACACTAGTTTGTCTCATGAGACCTACCGATACATCGAGGAGCTATAGTGGGCTCCACCCGCCACATACTAAGTCCAATGCATTACTCATATGAAATGTTTGAAACATAACATAAACATTCGTATTAAAACTATCATACAAAATGTCAATAATTTAACCACAAACCATAATGGTATAAAAATAGCACATCCACAGTCAAACATAACTCATTCGATACAATATGAAAGATTTTATTATATCAGATTAACCTCAATCGATAATAATGAAGGATATTGACATATATTAAAATAATCATCAAACTATTGAAAGAGATATCCCACTTTTTCTTGAAAACATTTAAAAGTCACACTATTTGTCAAGAATCCATTTAAAAACGATTTTTGAATCAAAGTGTCCCATAGCACTTTGAAGCATTTAAAAGGAATTTTGATTTGAAAACATTAATTTCCATATAAATAAATCCTTAAAACCATTTTTAAAACATGCACATAAATTAGAAAGATTTAGAATAATAAATCATTAAAACATTTTAAAATGATATTTTAGTTAGAGTTCTTAACCAAAAGAGAGACATTTGAATAAAAATAATTGTGGTAATAAAATCCTTGTAATATCATGAGAATAAAGGGATTCATGATATACTATGTCAAAGTACATTATATACACCATATAAAAGTGATTTGGTGTATAACAACAAAGGAGTCTCAATGGAATGTATATTGAGATGAAATCTCTCACAAAGGCCGTATCCTTAGGTTAAGGATAAATCAACGACATAATTAGGTGTGAAAAATATAAGTACACTGAATATTATTGGATATTTAGTGTAAAACAATAAAAGGACATTGACACATATTCTTGTAAAAACAACACCAATGAATTGGATGTTTAACTCAACAAATCGAGATTGAGTAAAAATTACTCTTATCAAGTTCGTACCGATGACTTGAGAATTTATTAATGGAGTTATTATGTGTATCAAAAGTATATCCATATAAAGGGGAGTGTAAATTATGACATAATCAAATGAATAATGATTATACACATAATCTTGGAGTAAAATAATCAATGAAATATGCATAAAGTCGAATGAGTGGAAATTGAAATTTCAAATTCCATTATTGATTTGGTAACTTAAAAAACGTACACCCATGAAAGAAAATTCATAAAATTATTATGAAAATATACATAAATTAATGTATATTACACAATTAATACAAACATGGGCAGTACACACACCACATGCAATAAATAAGTGGTGAACAATGGAAATCTCATGGAATTATAAGTGAGATGAGAAACCCCTTACTTTGTACTTTTTCCTTGGTCGAGGGTAGGTTATCCTCCTTTATAATGGTCAAATAATTGTTTTTTAATTATAAAAGGATCATATACCATAATATGATGTCATATATGATCTTTTAACACTGCTTTGTTAATGATATCTTTGTATTATCATCGTTTCAGGTGTTAACTTACTCATTTTATTTTATATGTTTTGTTAAAAAAGTCGTGTTTGTTATGGGTAAGTTGTATATTATTCATATACAGAATGATTTCAAGTCCTTAAACATTATTTTTAATCATCAAATGAGAATTAGGCTGGAATGGATATGATGGGGAATGAATCTCATCGCGTTCGTGGAGACGGTAGTCCGTACGTACGCACGAGCGACAATATCATTCTTTTGATATTAAAATAATATATAATTGGATGGTATATCATGTGTACAGAATAATTATCATTTTATATTTATTATTTACATTAATTACACATCATTATTATACCCATAAAATAATAATTTTTTGAATAACAATTACATCACGACGTGGAGACGGTAAGTCGTACGTACACACGTATGGTGACATGTCATTCAAAGGATGGATAGAATACTGAATATGGTTGTACCATATTTATAATAACATCACAGTATATATAATATACAGGGTTTATTATTTTAGAATGGTAATAACGAAGAAATAAGAAGTTGAATGAGAAAGGAACTTGAAAGAGGGTGGTGAAAACATTACCTCTTCTTCAGGTTCTTCCTTTTGATTTGATCAAAAGGGATCCTTAGGTTAGACTTATGATCAAACTAAGTCCTCTAGGTTCTATTGAGGGAATTTGATAGAGTATTTGGGCAGGTTTTGGCTGATCCAAAAGGCTTTAAATGGGTGAATTAGTGAGAAAGGGGAGTTCCCTTCTATAAGAGGGGTGAGAGGCACCTTTGGAAAAGATAAAAATATTATTTTATAATAAATTCATATTCAGTTTATAATGGCTAAAAAGTAGATTATTTAAAGTTTAAGGTGGTAATATGTCTAAAACCACACAACCAATATGTTTTAGACGTGTTTGAGTCATTATATTAACCTTATCTTTTAGTTTTAACTCTTAGTTAATTAGTTTGACATTTACCATGTCACTTGTATTTTTATATTATATAGTTAATAAACAAACTATATACATCCAATAGACCCCCAAGTGGTCCATTAATGATACACCTATCATGATATAAGTCTTTTGTCTGAAAATTATATTTTTAGGAATTTAATATCAATTAATAATATAATATTTTGTTAAAAACTCTTTTATGTCAATTTTGACACTATTGGGTATTTTTTTTATAAAATCTCAACAGCAATATTTCTTCGAAAAAAATTCATATAACCAGTTATAATATTTCATATTAACCTATAAAATTAGTGTAATTTATAAAAAGATTAAAATTACATTTATTTTGATATTTATAATATCAATTATTTGATTCTTTTATTAATAAGGAAAATAATGTATCATTATTGTGTCATAAATAAATTTAATTATTAAATGTCTAAAAATTATAAATAAAATACCATTATGTAGGAAATAGTTTTATCTTTCAAATTAATATTTATAGTCTAAAATCCAACATATATAACTCTATGTAAAAGTTGTTTTTCTAAAAGATATATGCTTATGTCCGTTTTGTATTTATTTTAACTTATTTAATATAAAATGTCCTTGTCACTTACAAGTGGCTCCATGGGGTCCCAAAATCGACCCAAAGATGCCCATGGTCGGAAATGTATCAGAAAATAAGGTTAGGACATGTTTTAGTGTAATATATTATTATTATGATATTATTTTGTACCCTTATTTACAGGATTTACCCTTTAACCATGGTAAAAAAAATATTTCCCGAAGTAAATATTCAAAATGTCTAAAAATAAAATTTACCTATTTACACAATTTGTACATCCTGATTCCAAATATGGATTCCATTTATCCAAATTCAAAACAAAGAAATGGAAGAAATTAATTGAAAATTAATCCCCGTTATTAAAATAAAAAGCGTGTTTTTAAGAGATAATAACTATCAAAAGATTGACACTTGTTTATGTACGGTTTAAATGTGAAATTATGTCCAATGACCAAAATTAAATTAAATTGTAAAAATATATTCTAAATATACTTTAAAACCACTCAAATTCATAATTTATCACTATTAATTATTTTGATTAAAAATGTTTTTTAATAAAAATTTAGTAATTTTCACTAATCATCAAAATATAAAAGTTATCCGAAAAGTACCAAAATTTCATCCTAGGAAAATTTCGATATTCATAATCCAAAAATGAAGTTAATTTTGAAAGATAAAATGTATAAAATTTCAAAAATTATGTATTAATATTCATAAGGGCTAGTTTGATTGGTTGTGGTGTGTGTTAGAACTCGAAAATGTGTACAACACACGCTACTATATTATTCAAAGAGAAGCATACCGAGGAGTATTTGGGTGTTACATTGTAGATTTTTTATGTCCCCATTCTAAAGAATAAATTTATTTAGTCAAATTTAATATATAAAAGTTTTTAAATATTGGATTTAAAAAGGGTTCACCACTAAAAGTCGGTAAAAGTGCATTTTTTAAAAATACTGCTTTTATCTGAAAAAAATGAATTTTTTCTTAAACTATGTCTAAGAAACTCATAATATGGATTCTAAAATTACAAGGATTATATAAAGTTCAATATTCAGTTAATACTATTCATAACCTTTTTTGAATGGCTAGTTTGGTAAGTCATGGTGCGGTTGAACTCGGTGTTGCGTGTAGTGCAAGTTATTGAATTATTTTGAAGAAATAACACACTACGAAATCTTGGGGTGTTACAGTATACCCATACATTACAAGTGTAAACATATACTTAGTATCCACTTTTTTCAATAAAAAATACTATTTAAAATAAAACATGATTTTTTTTCATGACAAAACATAATAGATTTTAACTTTACTTCTTCATTTTTCATACCCATATTTAACCCCCATGAAAAATGTTTTTAAAACAATGGATGAAAAGAAAATCTCATTAGGGGACATAAAAAATGAAGAAAATAATTATCCCAAAAAAAACATGAAACACCATTATAACCCCTTTTCTTAAAAAATATACCTTTTTACCCTAAAAATGTATAATCATTTCTTTAAAACAAATGATAATTGTTTTACTATTTAGAATCAATTGTTTCCATGAAAACTCATAATAAATCATAGAAAATTAATGTATGTTTCATAGGACATCATGATTACATCACCCCTATATAAATCTTATAATAACACTTATAAATTGATATAACCATATGTCTAAGTTCTAATATAATTCTTCCGAGAAAAAAATCGTTACCCAATGTATTGTAGCACTATCTAGGTGCACCCATCATGTAAACTATAACAATCTCACCCATGAGCTATAGTGGGGATCAATTGTAAATACATCGAACCTAGTAGAATGTATTGGTTCCTTACATTTTTAAATTTGAATTATTACAAGTATCTTCATCTTGAAGGACTAAATAGTTTAGTAATATTTGAAAACTATATACGTATTTGTAATTAAAATAACACTTTATACCTAAAATACCAAATGTATTTTCTTTGATAATAAAATTATTCTCCTTAGTGTAACCCTTTATATAAATCATAATAAAATTCTTGGAAACCTAGGAGAAATAAAACATAACAAATAGGTGATAATGGATGCTTAGTAAGGGTAAGAATACAAAAAAAATCTATCATAAAAAGTATAAACAATTAGGTTGTGTGAATAACTAAAAACACATGCAATCAAAATACAATCTTGAGAATAATATGGTTGTGATAAAATATTATCAAATAACACCATATAAATAATCACATGATACTGATACTTAACTATGGATATTCTAATAGATAAATAATCATAATGATTATTAATAAATAGTGTCATAATGGGGGAATTCATAAGGTGGGACATCATAAAAATACCGTCAAGGCCTTGGAAAATAATTCTACATAAATGGGTAAGTCTTTATCCAAAACCTATACTAGTTTGTCTTGTGAGACCTACCAATGAATCTAGGGTCTATAAAGGTCCCCTCCCTATACTTACAAAGCATTATTCATTCCTCATATGAAATGTGTGTGACATAATCAGCATATACATTTATATTTAAACAAGAAAATAAAATGAAAATAATTTCCCCAATTGGTAAATGTAATCATAAACTGTAAAGAATAATATGGAGAATGATATAAATATTATCATAAAACATTCAATAAAATATGGTACATGGTATCATAAGATACCATACTAAATTAAGAATAAGATTAAATAGAAGGTGTTCACATAGATGAAAATACTCTAAAAATCATTTAAAATTTCTTGTGATAAATACCCTTTTTATCTTAATATCATTTATTTAAAAAGATGTGAAATTATAATAGAAAATATTTTATTTTGAAATAACCTTTCAAACCTCTTAATTACCCTTGAAAACATTAATAGATCAGCAAAGCAATAAAATCCACTCATGCCATATAATTATAAAATCGTTTCTTTTAAATTGTGAAAAATGTAACATTCAAAAGAGTAATTTTAAAATAAATTGTGAGTGTCAACCAAATGAAATAACTGTGTGTATAAGAAATATATATACATTAGAAAATTTTAAATAAAATATAATATAATCAAAATTCATTTGAAACATAATCCTAACATGACAAAATAATTAGAGTAGAAGTTTAACAGAATGAATGGAAATTGGGTTAAGAATTACCTTAAAACTATGAAAATAGTCAAACTCTATACCCCATAAAATTAATTGTTTTAAATGAAATATCTAATACCATAAAGATAAATAGTTTGATGATATAATGTTTAATTTAATTGTTTTAGGTGCATCTGTTTCATTGTTTTATGGATGTTTCCCTTGAGTATAAATATGGGAGTTCTTCTCAAATTGAAGCGAGACTCCAGAAGTGTAATGGAATGATATTAATATAATTAAAGGATTCAAAAATGTGTTAATATATCATGTGGTTATATGGTATGAGTATTATTCTTTAAAGAAAATTTTGATGTAAATTTCTTAATTTATTTTGGCTATTTTTACGACCATCTTGAACTTGTTTCATTTTATTTAATTTTATGTTTGTTTATTGATTATCACACATGATATAACTAATAATATGTATATTATAATCCTATTTATCCAAAATAATTGTTTTTTTACGATCCATGAAGGTGGTAAGGGAAAATGAAAACTGATCTTCTCTAAAGGTGGTGAATTGACACATCACAGATGATGTTTTCGTTTATATAAATAATGGAAGATCAAAAGAGACTTGATGATGGATAATACATTAACATAATAAAATTACATTATATATATATTGTACATGAGATATCATGTTTATTTTAATTGTATAAGAGGTAAGGATAATAATATAAAATAAACTAAAAAAGAAAGATGGGTGGCTTTACCTCTTGAGTGCCATCTCCTTGAAAAACTCCTTTAGACAATTGGAAATGGTATTGTGGTGGGACCAGTAAAACTAAAACATATGGAAGATGTTTGTGAGGGGAAATTAGAATAATATAGGAATTATATGAGGCTTATATGGCGTGAGTAGAACATGTGGTGAGGGTTGGTATTTATATGGGAGGGGAGGGTGTTTTTTGATTATCTTATTCATTAATTTATTATTTCGGCTCATGACTATAAATAGTGTTGATTCTTGTGACTAAGTACTGTAAATAGTGCATTTGAGTTTGATTTATGGGGTCCTTAAATTAGCAATTACTCAAAAAATCATGTATTGTTTTAAAGTGTTAAATACCAAAAATATGTTATTTCACTATTAACCAAAATTTCAACTATTTCAAAAAAAATACCAAAAATTCACCATAACCATACATTGATTTGATGATTTAAAAAATTTAATCCATTTTATGAAAATAATTTTATAAATATGATAAATTTAATTTTAAAATAAAATCACAATTTAATCTAAAAAATATCGAGTTTAATATTATAACTATTTTTGTGACACTTTGAAAAATTAATTATGGTCTCATAAAATTATATTATAATTATTATGAAACAAAATATTAATTTATGAATAAATTTTATGCAAATAAAGTTTCATTTAGATCATTATATTAACTCTAAAATTGTAAATAAACATTTACGTTTCCCTAAAATACCAACATTTAATTTATTATTTTTAAATCATTTATTTACATATTCCATCATATAAATACCTCACAACATCATTTATGAGATACCTAAATTTTATTTATACATTCACAGGTGATTTTATTATTATAATGGCTACATTACTATTCCTAAGGATCACATTACAATACCAATTGTCATATTAATATTTAATAGTATATCACTGTTTTATTAAGATCGATGTTGTGTGAAATGTAATCTATTAAAGATCTTAAATTTAAAAAAACATAAAATAAAATCTTGGGGTGTTGCGTCAACCCTTAATAAAAAAATTCAAGGACCATTGCATGAATAAAAAAATTTAAAACTCTTTTAAACGCAATTAGTAAAAAAACATTTTGATACAAAAATACCCTCTTTCTTTAAACCCCAATTTTCAAAATCTAAATACACCACACATTATAAATAAATTGTTATCATTAAAATGAATAATAAAAACTTTTAAAGGAAACTTAAAATCATTAAGGTTTCATGAAAATGGTAAATGTCACTCATTCCATACAAGTTAAAAAACCCTCCTTCTATATTTTTATCAAAAAAAGTCACAAAGTGCATTACTTAGAAGACGGAATAAATATTCCTTTCAAACTATGTTTTAAAACATAAAAATTGGTAGAAATGATTTCAAACAGTCTTAGGTTAATATTAAAAACATTTTTTTAAAATATATATATATATATATATATTAATATGGTTGAAGGAGACAGTTTTAGGGGAAATTTTAAAAGATGGTTTTAAAATGAATGTCTCTTACCTTGAGTCTGAATTTTCCCCTACAGTATTCTACAAAAACCAAGACATATATTATAATAATTGGAATTTTAAAAAGTCATTTTTAGGTATTGGCCGAACCAAATGGGTTTTGAAGTAAGAATAATTGAGAAGAATAGGTCCCCTTCTATAAGATAGGGGTGTATCACCATTGGAATTTATCAAAATATTAAATTAATATTCAACTTCAAATAGAACCAAAGAAATTTATATTTAATATATGATGATTATGGGTAAAAAACTCATCAAGTAATTTTTGAATAATATTATATCACATTTTTCCCTTATCATTTGGTTTTAACCCTTCGTTAACCTTTTTATAACATACCATGACAACAAGGATTTTTAATCATTGGGGGTCAATATTGTTACTATAAATGGAAAAGGGACCATAAATATACAATTTTTTACATAATCAACCATATCATAATCAATTGGATGAATATAATATTTTTATAAATTTTATATCATTTAATAAAATATTATTTGTTTTAAAATATCAACAATTTCATATAATATTACTACTCATTATGTTTACATGAATAATATCAATATAACACTTACTATTTTAAGAAAGTTATTTTTAAAAATATCTAAAACATCAAGGTCATCCACAAAATTCCACGATCACATTATGCATCTCAAATTATATTAATTTTAATATTTTCTTAATATTATTTATTTGATATTTCCATTAATTGAGTAATTACGATGTCATCAATATGTAAATAATTGAGGTAATTTTTTCATAACTAAAATTTTCAATTAAATTATCATGATGAAGATAAATATTTTATATTTCAAAATACTATTTATATTCAAACATATCTCCAAGATAATTCCATATTAGAAACAAAATATTTATTAAATACAAATGTGTCAAATGTTAATTTTTTCTTGTAATAAAATTCTATAAAAGTCATGATATCATCCATGTTTACATGAAATTACATATATAAAATATGGTATGATTATGGATGAATTCAAAAATAAATAATTCATGTATTTTGGTCATTTTTGACTCTTTATAAAATTATTTTTAACCCAAATTACCTGATGTACCCTTATTCTAGTAATAAAATTACAATAGTCACTATTCCTAATGACAAAAAATAAAAGATACATATTTAAAAAAAATTATCTACTAATTACAAATATGGAATCATTTTTTTGGATTTGAACTCATATATGTGGTAGAATTTAATACATAATTAATCTCACAAGACTCAACAAAAATCAATTTTCTTAGAAAATAGGTTTTTAAGACCAAATATGTGCTTATAAAAAATATCATATAACGATGACTGAAATGTAACAAATTAGATTATATATAACTAAATATTTATTATTTTACTTTGAAATAAAATTAATATCACAAATTGACATTCTAAAATTAAGAAAATGACTATTTTATAAAATTGGTATTTTTCACTACTCACTAAAAAATCAATCATTTCACAATATTCTCAAAAAAAAATCAAAGGTAAATTTTTATATGCTTAATTAAATAATGGAATTATTTTTGACAAATAAATTTTCTAAAACTTCTAGAACTTATTTTTAATATTCACTCATAAAAAATAGGAAACACCATTTTTAAAGAAAACATATTTATGAAGAATAAAATGACTTTAATAAAAATTAATTGATTATTTCCTTAGAATTTTTAAATAAATATATATATCATAAGTAATTTATATTTATTTTATAAATCAGTTATTTCAATTTATACCCTCCAATTTAGTCGTTATGTTATAACCATCACCTTTAAATAATAATACTTCATTGTTCATTTAAGCTATTTATTGTGTATCATGTGTGATATTGAACATAGTCCCTTCATTAAAAATAATGGGAAAATAAATTACCCCCTTTTTAAATTGAGCCTTCCCAATTTTTAACTCGAAATTGATATCTAGGGGTTTGACTTTTCAAAATACATTTATTATAATCTCATATAAAAAAGGGTAAATAAAACTTCTTCTTGAAAATATAGAGTTGAGTAAGTGTGGTTATCGGTTAGAGAGGAACTCATATAAAAGTAACCAGTCTATTTTGGATAGTGGGTTGAATTGTTTTCTTCATGTAAGAACCTTCTTCATCCGATGGAAGCGTGAAAACGCAGGACTATGAACCAACTTTAAAAGGAAATTATGTAGTGTTTTAGCACATCACATGCAATTTTTTAAAAATTAATTTCCAAAGAACATGGAATTTTTATTTTATAAATTAGATATCATATTAATAATTAAATTGATCTATATTTTCTAATAAATCTCACTTTATTTTAGTATTAATTGTTAAATTAATTTGATTATAAAACTATATGCTTTAATAAAAACAAGAATAATAAAATTGGGAAATCATAGAGGTTAAGGAAAAAATTTATTAAAATACAAATATTTTTGTATAGTGGAAGTTTTCGTCAACCATGATTCCCCTTTAATAAATTATTTTTCCATTTTAGAGGCACATTGGATATGGTACACCTCCCATTAATGAATACATTTTGGTATTTACAAGAGTGTCACTCCCCTCTACTATAAAAAAGGCATGCACTATACCCCTTACTCAAACCTATAAAGCCACATTCTCTCTTCCAAACTCTACCAAAATAGACTCCAAAATCCCTCCCATTGACGTAGAATATTCCATTTTGGAATAAATCCTTCCAAATAATCCTTTTTGTGCATACCAAAAGGAGTTACCTGATTAAGAGGTAACAATATTCGTTAATATTTTTTTTATTTCCATTCTTTGATCCCTAAAATATTATTATTTTGATGATTTTATAAAAACACCCATATCCTAAGAATACTATGAGGTTTATATTATTGGGGTTTTACATAAAATTACACACACTTCCATATAATGGGTAGTGAACATATTATTTCTGTTTATGGGGAACTACTGCCTCACGAAACGATGATTGTTCATTTTTCATTTATCACCTCTCATGATGTCCATTATGATAGAAAAAATGTTTATATATGATATTTGTTATCTATTTATGTTTTTTAAATTCTTTTATAACACATACCTTTATTACTTTCCATTTTGCGTTAATACGATGGTATAGTTTGAGGAAGTGTGGACTACCTCACACTAGAAGCGGTGTGATTTATTCATGCTATACATTGAATAACTTAAGGATGATTTTAGTAAACCTATTTAACATATATATGATAATTTAATTATAATATATGAATCATTTATTTTCCATTATTTTACTACAACAATGAAATGAAAGTACCGTTCTTGTGTACGTACGGCCTACCGTCTCCATGGAAAATGCAATTCATTTATAATATCCAAATATTATGGATTATTAAAACATATATTAAGAATATATATTATAATTAATTCAAGTTTATATTTGGGATATGATGGAATCATGATCTAATTAATAGTAACAACAAATCAAACATCAAGAAATACTTGAGAAAACTACGCAATTAACACCCGGGATAGTTAAAAAAATGTAAGAGTGATAAAAAAAGAGTAATAAAATATTATAAGAAGTTAATATATGATATTATAAGCATGTGTATGGTTATTTAATAAGTCAGTAACATATTTTAAACCATTATACAAGAGGATAATTACCACACAACAAAATGAAGGTTAAGGTAAAGTAATTTTGTCTCAATTTACATTCTATTGAAACTTATGTGTTATTATGAAACAGTTCACTTTTATTTGGTGTATATACTATATTTTGACATGTAATATCATAAATATACTTACTATAATGATATTCTATGTTTCATTTAATGACATAAATTCATGGGGATTATGATTTAAATGTTTCAAACTTGTATAGGACACTTTGCAATGTTAAAACATTATTCTCCTGAAGAATTTCCGTAATGATTAACCTTGAAATATCACTTAACTTTGTTATTGTTCACTTAATATTGAAAAAAACATTATTCTAAATATTATTAATTTTAAATTTAATTTAATATACATATTATCATACAATGTATATAAGTATTTTGTAAACAGTATATCATTTTTCATATGGTGTTAACTTTGGAAGTATTAAATTCATGGAATGAAGCCTTGAAAGTATTATATTCTTGGTATAAAGCCTTGAAAGTATTAAATTATTGGTACAAATCCTTGATAATATTATATTCATGGAATGAAATCGAAACTCAAATATACTATTTGCATGAAGCCTTGAAAGTGTGATATTCTTTGCATGATGCCTTAAAAATATTAGATCCTTGGCATGAATCCTCAGTGGTATGTTATAGAAATACATAATTATTAATTTCATTCATATATATTCAGTTATTATTTATCCATGATATTTTTCATCTACATATCTATGGGTTTATTATATTCTTAGTTTATTTATTAAGATTCTTGGGTTTTAGATTCTTACTTTTCTAGATTGATTTTTCATTCTCTGGTTATTTGATTAGAATATGTTATCATTTATACACCTTTTTTGTTAATTTATTCCTGTTGATTCATTATTGATTTTTGTTTACTTACCATTAATGTGAATTTGAGGTCACCCTTATTATGATTCATTTCCCCTAGTTATGTAGAATAAAACATTGAATAAAGTTTCAAGGATGCATTTTATTTCCTTTTATTATGTATCATGTTTTATTTTCTATTTCCCAAAGTATTGTAGATATCTTATAAATAATATACATTTCCAAGACTATTAAATCGTTCTGTCCTTCAAGAATTTATTCCTTGTATCATTCCAATGTAATAAGAAAATACACCAGTTTCGTGCTTCTGGGGTCGAGGCGTTATAGTTTGTATCAAAGGATGTTTAGAAGCAAACCTGAAAAAAAAATATTTAGAAAACTTTTATTAGGGAACATAACTATAGATATACTCTTAGTAGAATTATTTAATTACATCTTATAATTTTTTTAAAGGAATATAGTATTTGGGTATTCTTAGAAATACAAATCTTTCCAGATACAACAAGTGGATGTCATTCGAGCACAGATGAACATTGGAGTAATAACTCGAATAAGGAATTCTAGGCCTGAATCAAGGTAATCTAATAAACGATAATGGAAAATAATAAACTCCTAGTTTGACACTCTTGGGTGATATAGTTTTGGATAAAGAACATTTTATTTACCTACTATTATGAATGATTTAAAAGTAAATATGCTCCCAAAGTAAACAATATTTATGATTCTAGTATTTATGATGCATAAATTTATGTTATGTTCTATACAATATTTGTAATTATACATGATGAATTTATGAGATAATACCATATATTTCATTGTTTATAAATGGAACCCGAATGGAAGAATGATATCAATACCCCTGGATAATGTAACGATTAACCTATTGAGGAAGTCAATGTAACTTTTATTGGAACTGAGATAGTTATGGATATATTAAGGAATCCTATTCAGGATATTAAAAATTACCATAACCAAATAGAGTAACCTATTCTATCTAGATAATCTCTTACGATTTATCCCTTTATGTGGAATAATCCCTCATCATTTAGTGAGACTATTTATCCAATTATTGTTGAGAAAAGGATTAAGTCTCTGTATAATATATTTACATCCATAGAATGTAACAAAAAATAAAATGTAAAACCTATGGTCTATTCTCTCCAAGATGATGCATATCAGTGGTGGAATCAAATCCAAAATACGTGGGAGAAAGTAGAAAATCAACTGATGGAATAGAGAACTTTTAATGATTCATTATTTGATAAATACTTCCATATTGATCAACAAATTGGGATGAAGAGTATGTTACTTGGTTAGATGAAAAAGGAATAGGAGAGTGTTATAGATTAGGAGTCTACATTTACAAGGCTATTCCGGTATGTGATGGGTTACATACGTAACACAGAGTATAAGATCAACCAATTCATTGAATGAATTAAGCCAAGTATCTTAAGGGTATCAGTGTCTCAAAAAATTTCTTCATATGATGAAATAGTTTTATGTGTATTCAAGACAAAAAAAATAATTATCCACGTCCTATGGATTAAAGGGAAACCAAGAGAAGAAGATGACATCTGAACGTCATGAAAATGGGAACGAGTCAATGAAGATGATGGTAAAGAAGGATTATCCTTCATGTGTTAACTGTGGAAATAATCTCCCAGGAAAATTCTTGAAAGGATTGGGAGTTTTTTATAAGTGTGAATAAAAGGGTCACAAGGAAAAAAGAATGCAAATGAAAGAAGTAAAATACTGATATAAAATGTTACAACTGGAAGAATATAGGGCACTACGCAGATGAATGGCCCAAGAATGAATATAATATACCTTAAAAGAAGGTAATGGATCAATATCAATAATATGTTATTGACACAACGAAAGTTGAATGATTATTGTACCTTTGTATTTTCATCTAAGAAGTATGTTGTAAAATTATTTTGCTCTCATCATAAAATTTATGAAATATTTAAGGATTTTACTACAATAATTTTTCATTAAGAATTTTAGAAAAAATGTTTAATGGTACCATGAAATGTTATTCAGTATAAATTAAAACATTTAGAGGGACATAAAACCCTTAATATTTTCTAGATGTTAAGATAATGATGAAGAAATTATTGATTTGAAAAATTATTTACAACATTGGAACTGATTGATAACTTTTCTAAAATTGGTCTATGATATAATTTATGGAATTTACAACACATTTGGATTTAAGGAATATATATAATAACATTTTCCTTACATTATGAATAAACAAGAATGCAAGTTTCCAATAAGGTTTTACGATAATTTTAATTTTTACCATATTGTAAGAGGATACATGATGAAGTTACTCACATGTTTTGAATGTGAAAATTTAAAGCTGTTTCATGTTTACCAAAATAAAATGATAAGTTATTTTTGGAATTTTAGTGACATTCTTTCTAAATTAATGGATTATAATATTTTAGAAAATTTAACCATTTTTTAAATGGTTTAACCTAATATTTAAACAAGGTTTTATAGATTGTTGTATTCCTTAACCTTATAAGGAGAAAAGAATAAATATATTAAGGCACAGATAAAGGATAATATTTTAGTTATATAAATATATATTTACTTATATTCTTATAGATTAATATAATTCTGAAAGTTTAGAAAAAAATAAGCTTGAGACAAAATATTTTCTTATTATGATCATTTTTGATGACATCAATGACCTTTATTAATACCTATGATTTATGGTTTTATGGTAAGAAAAATTCATCCAAAAATGTTATCTAGAACTCTCCATAATAATAGAATTGTTGGATTTTTTATTCTGCATCCATGTTTCCATTTCCCACTTATGTTTTCCTACCAAGGGACCTATTTACATAACAATTGTAATTTCCTTTCTCTCCTATTAAGAATATGTGGTATTAACACTGTACGATGTGTGTCTTTAAAAAATATTTTATATTCAATCCTTATATTTTTTAGATCAATTATAAATTTTTAGGACACAATTCTTTTAAGGTGGGTAGAATACAACACCCTGAAATTCAAAACTAAGAACCTTGTATTCAATAGTGTGCATAACACACAACATCAATCACGTAAGAGAAAATTATAACATGATACATTAAAATATATATATAATTTTAAATATATTTTATATATTCTATATTTTTTAATTAACTCAACACCAAGTTACTTTTCAATTCGCACAATAGGGACTTTTTTCAATTGCTTGCATTACACACAAGATAGAGTATTACTGAATAAAGATATATTTTTAAATATAATAAAACATAACCTAGATATTAAATTAGTAGTTATAAAAATGGGGAAAATAATTTATGAAAATATAAGGTTTACACAAATTTTAAATGAATTCATTGGTTAAAAATTAATTATAAATTAATATGAAAATCGATTGAATACAAAAAAAACATATTATTATTTTCACAAAGATGTTTTATCCTACTAGATTTAATTGAAAATAATTATTTATTGATATTAATTTTATATATATTTATCATATATTAAATATAATATTTCTTAAGTTTTTCTGGTATATTTGATAATCATAAGATAATAACAAACCAAATATTACACTCTAAACCTATATTTTTATAACGGTAATTTTACAGCCTTTTAATGGAGAACCCATTTTAAATCTGAATTATGACACATTAATTAATTTCATATGTCAAAATAAACTTCATATTTGAAATAAAATCATAAAAATTACCTTAGAGAGATTTTTTGATAATTTTCAAGAATATATAATATTTTTAATGAATAGTTAAAAATACTGAATTTTAGTTCAAAAATGGTTTTTCATCTAATTTATTTATATTGTTAATTTTTTTAATTAGTTTTAAAGTTATGTTAAATCATATTTTTTTCAATTAATATAATTTAATTTATTGGAATAAATTTCACTTTTAAATTAACTATAAAAACATATAAATCTTTTGGATATTTTACCTTAATTACTATATTGAGTCCCGTCTACGGGATTAAATTTAAATTAATTTCTACCAACTAATTTATTTTATTTTTTAAAAATAGATTCCATATTTCTAATCAGAATAATTTATAATTTCTAATAATATAAACTTAATTTTTGACCAAAAATATTAGTGAATGTGAGTGAAATTAATTACCGCGATAAAGGAAAAATTAAGCTTAATAACATACAAAACCATAATATTAAGGAAACAATATCCTAAAAACATGGAAAAAATACATTGTATAAAAAAATTATACCATATAATCACTTAGATCAAATTTCATAGGTTATTGGGAAATGTTTAAATTGAATTTCCCTATATAAAAGTTTACGTAAGGAAAAATACAAAAGGGGGACTTTCCTTAATTTTTACACTTATAAAACCTTGAGATATGTAAAAAACCTCATATGTTTTGTTATACATATCCTTTTAAAATATTAATTTGGTATTTTTATCCTAATAATTTATCAATAATTTTTATATATGGTTTAATTACAAAATATTCTTATGAAATGGATATATATAGATTTTTTAGTTAATAATTAACTAAAATAAATGATACTTCAAATATTGAAAGTGATGTATATTGATTTAATTATAGTCATTAATTATTTTTTAGGTGAGTATATCATAATACATATCTTTAAACTTAATATATTTTAATTCCAATATTGTTTTTGTATTTTAAAATTAAAACTAAATAAATAATGTCAAAATTGAAATTATTGTAATTTTATTATAAGTGATATTTTATTATATTATTAAAAATTATTAAAAATAATATATTATAAATTTTTATTTATAATTGTTATTGAATATTAAATTCAGTCTATTAATGGACTAATTTATCTTTTATAATTAACATACCGACCCATATACTGTTAAAACATTGTTAACACAATTCAGGTTTAAGGAGTGCTTTAGTGCTTCACAAGCGCTTGTTTTAAAATTAATTTTCTAAAACACATGAGAATAATATTTTATAAATTTAATATAATATTATTAATTAATTGGATCGATTTTTCAAATAAATCTAACATTATTTTAGTCTTAGTGGTAAAATTAATTATATTAGAAAACTAGATACTTAAATAAAACAAAGATGATAAAATTTTGGAATCTTAGAAGTTAAGGAACCAAATTATTAAAATGCATGAATTTTTGTGTTGTGGAGGTATTCATTGAATTTTATTCCCATTTAATACAATATTTTTCCATTATGGAGGCACTTTAGGTAAGGTAGACCTCATTTAATGAAAGTTTTTTCTATTTACAAGAGCTATGCTCCTCTACTATAAAAAGGAAAGCACTCTACCCCTTCCTCACACCTCTCAAGACACATTGGATAGTCCAAATTCTGCCCAAATAGTTTCCAAACATCCCTCCCAAAGAACTAGGATCATCTATTGGGTAATAAATCAATCCAAGGATGTTTTTTGGTATAAACCAAAAGGAGTTACATGATTAAGATGTAACAAACAGCGTTTAGCTTTTTAGTTTTATTTCCATTAACCAATCCCTCATATATTATATTTTTCAAGCCTTTATAACAACACTAGTATCATAAATATACCAGTATGTTATTATTATAATGGTTCTACCAACACATAAAAATACTTCCATCTAATAGGTAACAAACAAAATGTTTCTGTGTATGGCGAACTAATGCCTTACGAAATAATGATTGTTCATTTTTCCTTTACCGCCTCTCATGGTGTAAATTACAATTGAAACATTATTTATATATGATATATATGATATTTATTATTTTTTAAATCTTATTTAATCCTTTTATAACACATAGCTTTATTACTTACTATTTTTCATTAATATGACAATATCGTTTGAGGAAATGTGGACTATCGCCCCTCGAAGCGACCTAATTCATTAATGCTATACATGGGATGTATTAAGGATGATTTTAATAAAAATATGTAAAATATATAACATAGAAATGATACTATAATTATAATATACATATGAAACTTTTATTTTTTGTTCTTTTAATAAAATAAGGAAATGAAAGTATTGTTCATGCGTACGTACGACCTACCATCTCTATGAACCGTGCACTTTATTTCTATTCTCTAATTATTATAGAAAACTATGAATAAATATATACTAAATATATGTGATTTTTAATTCATGGTTTAGATTTTGGAGATGATTGAATCATGATATAATTAATTGTAACAACAAATCACAAGTCAAAACATACGAGAGAAAACTAGGAAATTGACACTTGAAATAGGTAAAATATTGGAAAAGTGTTAACTAATGATTAATAAAATATTTTAAGAAGATAATATATGATATTTTAACATGATTATGGTTATTATGTAAGTTATTAAGATATTTTTAACCACTATAAATTAGTATAATTAACAAAAAAAACAAGGTTAAGGTAAGGTGATTTCATCTCAATATACATTTAACTAAGACTTATTTTCTATTACACACCAATTCACATTTATTTGTTGTATTTACTACCATTGGATAGGAAATATCATGAATATAATTTCTCTTGTGTTATTATAAGTTTAATTTATTTCCATACCTTCTTGAAGATTGTGTTTTAAATGTTTCAAAGTCTTATAGGGCACTTTGAGATGTGTAATGATTATTCTCCTAAAGAATGTTCCAAATGATAATCCTTGAAATCTAACTTCATTTTGTGATCATTAAATTTATATTGAAAAAATAACTTTGTTTTAATGATTACTCCTTGTAAATTTACTATAATATTCAAATTCTTATACAATTTATATTAGTATTTTCTAAAACATATACCATTTTACAAACAGTGTTCACTTTGAAAGTATTAGATTCATGGCAGAAAGCCTTAGCAATATTATATTCTTGGGATGAAGACTTGAAAGTATTAGATTCATGGAATGAGGCCTTGAAAATATTAGAATCATTTTAATAAGACATTACATTATTATATTATTTTCATAAGTCATTCAAAGTATTATATTTTGGGCATGAAGCCTTAAAAGTATTAGATCATTGTCCTGAAGCCATGGTGGTATGTTATGGATATTCGTATTTATTAATTTCCCTCATATATTTTTTTGTTATTATTTATCCATGAGATTTTTCATCTATGTATATATGGATGTTTTCTATTATTGGTTTATTTATTGAGTGTGTTATGTTTCATATTCTTACCCTTTCAACTTTATTTTTCATTGTCTAGTTATTGGAATGGAATGTGTTATCAATTATATACCTTTCCATGTTAACTACTTCATATTGATTCATTATTGTTTCTACTTTACTTACACTTACTAAGAATTTGATCTCACACTTATTATGTTTCCATTATTTAGGTTAAGAAGAATAAAACTCTTAATAAGATTTCATAGACTAAGATTATTTCATTTTCTTTTGTATTGTATTTTATTTTCTATTTCTCATTGTATAATGGGTATCATGGTTGTAATATGGATTTCCAAGACTGATAAATTGATGGGTCCTTCAGGATTTAATTCCTTGTAATCATGTTAATTTAATAGGACAATGCACCAGCTCCAAGCTTCATAGGTCGGGGCGTTACTCCTGGTGTCATGGTGCACTTTTTCTTTTGAGGCAACTGATCAATCATATTTGGGTGAAGCAGTTCACATCCAGAAAGTGGTGTGTATGTGATAGATATATCCTAAGGTTGCGGATGTGTTTAGTAGGTTGAAGCATCATTTCAATGTTTTATATGTGAATGATGCTTTTGGTTCAAGGGGTTTGGTGGCATTGGTGGCTTAGGTCGTCTTACTTCACCCAAAGAAATTGTCGACACTTCTAGAGCTGGTAATAGAATCATCGACCCCATGACAAATTTTCATAATCCCACAAGGTCTTAGGGAACTAAGTAGGTGACTACACATGAACATTTTTTTGGGTTCATATAACTACCACAAAATTGGGTTTCCGCAGTGCCACCCTTTAATAGTGCTAAAACCCAGCTGATAAAGGGTACATCTAACAGCGCTAAAAAAGAGATGTTAAAAGTACCACTTTTATCAGTTGTTTTTTAGCAGTGATAAAGGTACCCCATTTATCAGTGCTTTTTTTATTAGCGATGATAAAGGGGGTTCTTAATTAGCGCTTAGTTTCTAGCACTGTTAAAGGGTATATGTCAAAAAACATTAAAATTAATATATTAATATATTAATATATTAATATATAAATATATAATTATATTTATATTTATAAAAAGATAATATATATTTTTTAAGTATGTTCCAATATATATGAAATTTAGTGAAAATGGATTCAAAATATTTTCAAAAATAATATTAATTAATAATTTTCTAATTATCAATGACTAAAAATCATTTCATAACAAATTGAAGAAAAAATAGATAAAATAAGTTGAAAACGTAACTCAAACATCAAATTCCCATAACTTTTGATATGGGTGTCCGTTTGAGCTCTACAGCATATCAAATCGAAGCTTGCGATGAGCTCCACGTATTAGAGATAGAAGGAAACCTTATATCGCATTTTTTTAGGGAAACAATCTCCATAAGTCCTCTAAAACTGAGTTTTTTGTCGAGATACCCAAATATTTAAACATTCAACGCAATTTTAGCCTTATTTCAGGGGTCTTTTCCCTTTTTAGTGGGGACTGAATTTATTCAAAAGGATTACATTTATATTGATATTATGTCTTTAAAATTTTATTTATTTATCAATGAAATGTTATTTATATTCAAATATATAAAAATAAATAATTTTTTTTATATATTCAAACATAAAAATTTAATTTTTTAAATAAATAATTAAAAATATTTACATATAAATTATATTTCTCAATATATACGCCTTATAATATCCATTCTATATAAAATAGAAATATATGTATATTTATATACCTATGTAATGTGTGTGTGTGTGTCTATATATATATATATTAATGTGTGTCTATATTAACAAACTGATATATATTATCTGTATATTCTAACATATGAATATATATATGAATATATAATATATGTAAATATATATAAATATGTATAATTATACTTACAGATTAACACATAAATATAAAATATAAAAAAGTTTCTTTATGTTTTATGTATGTTGTATTTGTGTATGTATTTATTTATTTATAAACACACACACACACATAATATATTTTATAATTGCATTTAAAACTAATCTTATAAATATATATTAATATAAAAATAGATATAAAGATAAAAAATATATAACTATATATATATATATATAAATAGTTATAAATATATATTAATATAAGAATATATATATATGTATATTAATATAACTAAATAGACATATATATAAATTAATATAAATCTATATTAATATATGAATAAATATATGTAAATATATAAATAAATATATATATATATATATATTGATGTATCATTAAATTGAGAACAAAACAACATGGGGGAGTGGTAAAGGGTCCCGACATGTAGGGGAGAGGTCTCGAGTTCGAATCCTAAGGGAGGTAATGGTGTGCGGGCAGGTGCAGGGTGGGGGCTAACAATGTTAAAGCGTGTGGAGGGGGCCAAAGTGGGTGCAGGAGGGGGATAGAACTATTAAATTGGGGTTCAAGCATTGTTGAAAGGTAGCTCCGATTCAAATAATTTGTTTTATTATTATTTTTTGACTTTTATCAGCATTTTTTAGCACTGATAAAAGGGTAATTTTCTAGTTCTTTTTTGAGTGTTGATAAAAGGGACCACCCCTTATCTTCATTGAGGTTAAAAAAAGTTTTTTATCATTTTAAATTCCCTATTATAGAACTTTTAAAGTCCATATTTGCAGTAGTGTTTGCAGGGGTTGTGCAGTATGGTAGTGGAGTCAACTTAGAAGGGTTTATCTAGACATTAGGTGATGATGTTTTAATGGGATGTAAGGTCTAGAAAAATCATGTGTAGGATCCTAATTGTTCGTAGAATGTGACAAAAGGATCTATCATAAGTATGATTTTTAATAATTTAAAACTATTTAATCATTTTGATAGACTGGGTGTTGTAGACCAGATCCTGGATCTAGTTGATGTTGTGGAATATTTGGAGGATGGAAAAACACGTACTGTAGTTGAGTCAAGTGCTGAAGATTCTTTATAAGTTCCTGATGATTGTTTAGGGGGACATCTCGGTAGAGGACATCATAATCCAATGACGAGGAAAGGGAGGGGGAGGTATGAAATTAGGGAGGTGCTTCCTAGACAAAGGGAAGAAACTAAAAGGCCTTAAAATTTATTCTTTCCTCCCAACACCAATAGAGATAAGATCTTCTTCAAAATTGAGGGTCATAGAAAGTGAAAATATCTATATTTGTAATGATCATAAAATCGACTATAGAGGTTATAAGGGAAAATTCATGGCTAGTGGGGTGATGGGAGGCATCATTCTAATATACAGTGACTCGGTGATGGAGGATATTGCTATCAGTGAGACTCCTGATAGGCTGGATGATCTACATTGAGAAGAAATATGTACATTAAAGGCTTCTAATATAAAGAAATCCAGCATAGAGGGTGATATTGAATTATATATTCTTGTTCATTCAAAGTATGAAATGGTGGAGGGGTCTATTTTCATTAATTCCACACAAGTAGAAGCAAATATGAGACAGAAATAAGGATAATCTTGGATAGTAATTGCAAGAATAGTGCATGGATCAATAAGTAGGATCTAATACTGATTATAGTATTCAATGAATGGAATATTAATGGATAAGACTACATAGAAACCTTGCACAAGTTGGTGTATCACTTTGAAGACCTTATAAAGGATGATCTAGACCTTTAGGAAACCAATATCTCCTAGAAACTATATATAGAGAATATTTCCAATAGGCTCAAGTTGTTTTTAAGTAATTATGTTGCTTTTTTTTAATACATGATCTATTTGAAATTGTTGTTTCTTGCTTTTTCCTTAAATTTTTTTCAATAATAAAAAATTAATTTTTATTCAGTCTTGAAAAGACAGAACGGGAAGTATGAATGTTATATATATTAACATGTAATAAGGTTTCTATATAGGAATACATTGGTGGGATGTTAAAACATGGATATGTGATATAAAAATAACTCAACAAATACTGATACAGAGTGATAGATAGAATGGCCATGATAAATTTAACCATTACATAACCTTAAATATGTGATTTTTTAAAAGGCCATTGATTTCATAGTATGAAATGTAAACAGATAAAATTTTGGTTTCAAAATAATTTTTTAGAGTTTAGGAATTCCATTTATATATAGACTAATAGAATAGGGAACTATACTTACTGGAAAAGTATAATTACATCATTTAATCATTTTCCTCCACAAATTTTTTTTTCTCCCAATAATGACTATTCAACATGATGTTTTTTTATATCTAAACCACTATAATAAACTTATAATGGATAAAATAATCTATAAAAGAACAAAAATTTGTCCCTCATATCTTTGGGCATAAAATAAAAAAATCACTGGCACAAGGAAAGATAATTCCCAAAAATAATAAACATTCTTACGAATATAACTAATTTAATTTCAAAAAATAAATAGTAATACCCAATGTTCTACATAGATCATACAAGAAAAAAATTACATTTAAATCATCTCAAAAATCATAAGTATTCAATAAAATAGTCTTCCAAAATTATTTTTACCATTTATCTCAAAATAAAGTCAGTTACTCTTGAATTCTCATACAAAAAATGTGATTTACCTAATCGTATAGTCTCCAAGATATGATAATCATTTCTATAAATAACCTAAATCACCATAAATCCACAATAAAGTCATATACTACATAAAAATAAAATTCAACCTTTATTCCTAAAATAGAATACCATAATATTCTATTTATCTCAAACCTATAATGATCCGAAAAATTATAGTGATATTCTTCCAAGGTAACCCTATTCACTTGACCAACAAATCAATTACCATGCATAGTTATCCATATTATGAAATATATATTCCCCAAATGAACATATCCTTTATTTTTCAGATCATTTATATAAATAAAAATAATTATATACAAACCATGACATTATGTTGGTTGGTGGTAAGTGATACACAATTTTCACCCATCGTTTGTGGGTTCAAACCTCACAGCCATGCCATATGTGAAGGGTTGTCACCCTATCTACATATTAACATTCTCATAAAATGATGATCCTTATAACATCCCTTTAATTGTGAGAAATATCCTAAAAATAATCATAATTTTTCATTATTAAATAAAATGTGTTAACCTCAAAGGTTATATCATACCTTTAATTTTTCATCCCAAAATGTAATAACCCATAATTAACTCAACATATTAATTCATGAATTCATTTTCATCCTGTCATTTTACATTTTAACCCCCTATTATTTAACCAAAATATTTCCAAGATGAAAAACAAGTATGTCATATCTTGATCATTTTGTCCACCTGATTTCATTTTCATTTTTTTTCAAAAACATATAAGGTCCACGCATTACAACATTATATTAGAGATTCTTAATTTTTTTTCCAAAAGGAACACATACAATTTGGTTCATATGGATGTTGGAAGAGAAATAGTTTTTGAAAAATCTTTTTATATGACATATAATTTGAAAACATATTATAAAAATTGTTTTTTATAAGAAATTTGGATTGAGTTTGTTATGAAAATTTCAATCAAGGGTCATTTTAAAATAACAAAAGTAAGACCCCAAATACTACAAGTTAATACCAAATATAAATAAGCTTCATTAGGGAATCCTTTATTTTCAGTTGTTGTAAAATGATTGTATGCTTCAAAGTCTTGTGATATGGTAGAATATTTGAAAATTCCTTGTTGTTGGGAAAGATGAGAAAATTAGGAATTTAGGATTTGAATAAAAATAACCAACGAACCATGGTGGAATTGAGGTATAGAGAAGTATTTTGATATTTCATATAATTTTCTGAAGGATAGTTTTATGTTAGAAAAGTTTTAAAATCATAAAAAAAATTGGCATTTCAATAATTATTGTAATAAATTTATCAGGAGGAGATATAAATATTTTTGGGTCCTTGCCCTTCCATTTTTAACTAATTTCCCTCAATCTAAAATGGTTAAAAAATATTTATTTTACTAAAAGAATATACCTCGAAATTGAACCTATGATTAAAAAATACAAATATCTAAAATTTTCTAAACACTACTCATATACAAACTATAATGAACTGTACTTAAACATTATATATTCCAGTGATTTGAAACTAATTTTTTTTATTCCCATAGATATTTTAGGTTTAGAGTTTCTGAAAATTAGGAAAAACACTTACATAGTAAACCTAGATATTAAAAGTGGAAACTTCTTATCAGTATCAATTTTTTCCATAAAAAATATTTTTAATAAAACATGATTTCCTTTTATGAAAAACATCCTAGTATTCAACTTAACTTATTCATTTTTCATACCCATAATTAATCCCTATGAAAAATGATTTAAAAACATGGTATCACCACAAAAATAGTAGTAAGGGACATAAAAATATCCAAATAATTACCCTATTTTAAAACACTAAACCCCATTAAAAACAATTTCTCAAAGATAAACCTTTTATAATAAAAATGTGTATTAATTTCTTTAAAATAATTAATAATTATCTTATCTTTAAATATTAATGGTTTCCTTGAAAAATCATAAGGAAAAATTGAAAATTAATTTAGGTTCTTCGGGACATCATCATCTTATAACCCTTACATAACCCTTAAAAGAACCCCTAAAAATTGTAATAACTATAAGGCCATCTTCTAATCCAATTCCTTGGAGAAAAAAATCATTACCTAATGTATTGGAGTGCTATATGAGCACACTCATTATATAAGTTATAATGTGATCATAAGTGAGATATAATATCAATAAACCATTTATAAACAATTTCAGGGGACCATTTCATGACTAAAAACATTGAAAACAATTTTAAACCTATGTGAAAAACACTGTTAGATATAAAAATAAACTATTTCTTTAAAAACACATTTTTAAAATTGAAGTACCATGCACATAATAATGAAACCATTTTCTATAAAAAGAACTATTAAATATTATAAACAAGACAAAAAAATAGATGATTTTTCATGATTGGGGGAAAATCACATGAAATGTTTGATAAAAAACATTCATTCCATATTTTTCTTGAAAAGTCACAAAGTACCTCCTTTGGAAAACGATAAAAATATTCCATCCGAACTACTTTGTAAAAAAATCAAACTAGGTTAAAAATAAATTCAAATATCTAGAGATTAATAGTAAAAACCTTATTTAATAATTTTTTATAAATACGTATATAGAATAAAAATATTGTTCTAATTTAAACATTAAAAGATGATTTTTAAAAGTTTAGTCCCTTACCTTCTATCTTAGTTGTCACATACGTACATTATCTCCCACTTCTTTGGAAAACATACATTGATTAACACCCTAAGACCTATAAGATTGGTATTATACCTACAAAATCTTCTATAATGATTATAGGGGTTTTAGTAATGGATTTGGGTAGGTATTGGCCGAAATAAATGGGTTTTGAAGTGTGTATAATTGAGAATAAGATATTCCTTTTATAAGAAAGGGGAGGGGAACTCTTGAAATTTCTCAAAATATAAAATTAATATTAATAAATAATCAATTAAAAATGGATAAAAATTTATTTATTTATAATATAGGTTTTGGATGTTTTCAAATCCTATCATATGATAATTTTTTCACATGTTTAGGTCACTTTTTACCCTTACCGTTTGTTTTTAACCCCTCATTACCATTTCAAAACATACCATGAAAACAGGTATTTTTAATCATTGAGGGACAATATTGTAACTATAAATCAAAAAAAATGCACATAAATGTCCATGGTTGAAATTACCAACAATATATTTATAAATTGGACTAAAATATTATATTTATGAATTTCAAATCATCTAAAAAAATATTATTTATTTTAAAATGTCAATAATGTTAATTTTAAAACTATTCATTACATAGATTTAATAATATCAAGATAACACATGTAATTCAAACCAATTATTTTAAAACGTCCCTAACATGTCATGTTCATCTAAAATGGAACACATAATTTTCCACAAATTATATTAATTTTAATTTATTTTATTTCATGTTTTTGATACATCCCTTAATTGAGGAATTATTACATCAACATTGCGTAAGCATCTAATATAATTATTTTTTCTCTAAAAATTAAAAAAATAAATTTCATGATGAATATAAGTACTCTATATTTAGAAATAATATTTATAATAGCCACGACCCATCTTAATGAGGCTCGTACTATGACTCCTCAAGCCTGCCTCCAATTGGAAAGTGGATGGTGGCTAGCACCAAGTAGGCATATCACTAACATGGGAGGAATTTATTGAGTACTTGTATACATACAAATCTACAAGCCCATAATTCTTAAACGTAAAAACCACTATGGAACAAAATGTATGCACAAAAATAAACCCCACCAACAGAGTAAAACATAATTAAATTGGACCAGAATACAAGCCCACCAAAAGAAAGAGTCTACAAACTACAAAGTCTATCCTGTAAACAACTAAGTTACTAGGACTGGTGCCCTATATCAAAGAAACACCTAATCTTGTACGTATACCCAAAATTCTCGATCAGGTTCTGGTTCACCCTAGACTCCATCAAAAGGTCGCTCGTCTACGCAAGACAGGACACGTACACGAAAAGCCTGTGTAGGGGTGAGTATAACAATACTCAATAAGACTCCCTAAAAACCACATATAAATACAAAATGTAAACTTACAATCATCTCTATCACTACTGTAATTTGAAGTTTTTACGATGAGCTATTTTTGATGGGATCCCGTCACAAATGCTCTTGCGATGAGGTCCCGTCAAAAATTGCCCGTTGCAGAATAAGACATCGCAAATAGTTATCCGATTATATATATTATAAATATAACAATCTGTTGTGATGGTCCCATGGCAAAAATATATTTTGTATGATCCCATTTTCCCATCACAAATACTTTTTTGATTATATATTATATATATATATATAAACATGTTCCGACGGGCCCGTCGCAAAAATATATTTCCAACGGGCCCGGTTTTCCTGTCGCAAATACTTAGCAAAAAATATACAGATCATTTGCGACAGGAACCCATCACAAAAGGTCCCATCACTAATACATAATAAAATAAAAACAAATATTCAGTTAAATTATGATAAATTAATATTTGAAAATAATATAATTATTAATATTGTTAATATAAATAATATAATATTATATAATAAGAATACTAATATGAATAAAATAAAAAAATTATTATTACAATATTAATAATAAAATAATACTAATAATATAAAAATGTTATTATTATCAATAATATTTATGAAAAAAATATATTAATATTATTACAATAGTAAAAAATATATTAAAATTCTCAATTTTTGCAAAAAAATAATAAAATAATAAAATTATTATTATTATTATTAATAAAATACACAAATATTGAAAAATATAATACTAATAATAAATAATAAAAAATTAAATAATAAAAAAATTAAATAAAAAAATATGCAATTATCACACCAATATAAACGGCAAAAAATGTAAATAGTTAATATTACAAAAAAATTGAATTAAATTTTTTTAACATAAAAAAAAGTCACTAGGTGGGATAGACTTCTAGAGGGGGTGGAAGATATGGTAGAGGAAACTCCATCTCTAAACTACAAGTCAGACGGCGCATGTACACCGTCTACTCATGATGATGTTACTGTCATCGACACGTCTCATCCTCGTACAACTGATGTTGTTGTGGCTAACGCATCTCTTCATGTTGCTTACACAAACTCTTTATAAGATCACTCTGAGCTTGCAGCTTCTCCTGATACTGTGATCCATAAGGTGATTCCCCTCCATGAGCTCCTCTCGAGTTGGAGACTGACATCACAACACTAACATAATAAGTTCTAGGAGTCAAATGAGAGTTGAGACCAACTGCTCAGCTCTTCTCGAGGCTATACTAGGTCGCCTGCATCCATGTTACCTCATCAAAATGGTGATCACTAGTGTGATCAGTCATCTTGGACAGACTCACAGCCTCTGTCTGAGAGGTTGTGGCCTCATATGACTCCTTCATTTCCAATTTGAAATTAAAATAGTGAAAATATTATATACAGTTAATTTTCAAACTGAAAAAAAAAATTAATACAGACCACAATCTGACGCTGGCGATCACCACTAATCTCTCCAGTGGAAGGATCACTATACATCCTCTGATAAACATCGTACTCTGAAATATCGTGTTACTCGTCTCCCTATATAAATATAAAATAAACTATTTATATTTAAAGTTACAAAAAATATTTAAAAAAATACTTACGAGATGATCTCTATGCATATTAAATGTACGGCTACCAGCTCATTGTGTCACCTCATATCTCCCCCAGTTCTGTCAGCCCAGTGAAGATCTCCTCTAAAATCTACCACCCAACCACTGTGAACATAATCCATCCCAAATGTGAGATGAGATTTACTATGGATAGTGGGTTCTACATGACTCACCAACTACTACCAGTTCTGCTTTATTCATGGTATTCATTCTGAACTTGTGCAAAAACTAATGGAAATGGTTACACTTAGACACCTCCAAAGTTGTATTGATAGCTTCACACATGCTATCATCGATGGGATAATATAAACCCTACAAATAATATATAATATCAAGTTATTAATGAAATAAATTTCAAATTAAATATTACTTATTTAAATACTAGCCAATGATCGAACATATCGAGTTGCACATCAACTGGAATCTTCTCCCATGTGTTTCGTGGCTGAGAAACATAATTGTGAAAGATAGTGCTCCCCTGTCCAACGGCTATATGCACAAAACTGTGAGAAAATAAAAAATAATCAGACAATTTTTATACAAATAAATTAATGAATGATAACTATAATATACTGGTTACCATACCTCCATGTGCTTGGATTGAAGCCAAGACATGGACATCGCTCGGGGATAGGGGTAAGAATCATCAGTCACGCAAGATCGTGCCCCCTCTATATACCCCTTGAACCGCCATTAGGCTGAGGATTAAAGGATCCCAAATCCTCTTAATCCAAAGGTGGCTCACCCACCTACAACTGACGAAATAGACTATCATCCAACTGAAAAACAAAATTATTATTGTTAGAAAATAGTTAAAAATATCTATTGTGTATAGATATATATTAGTTATGATTATAACCAAAATTTAACTGTTTCAATGCTCACCTTCATCATCATCTTCGTATCGGACAATGTTAATGTCTTTATATTCCTCCTCGGCATCATCAATATCTATATAAGATTCAGTTTCATCATCTATTTCCATTTCAAATTAATTTGTAACATCATTAACATCATCATCATCGTCAACCCATAATTGTGGGGTGTCATCATCGATATTCATGTCTCTTTGTGAAAAAGATGGATTTTGAGTACTGTCCTGAATAATTTCAATTCCTTGCACTTCAGTGGAACCACATTCCCTTTAATTAAATGGATTTTCCCCATATTTCATTTTTATTATGCTCCACCAATCACTCATGTCTCTTAAAGAAGCACAGTTTTTTGCTTAATAAATTTTATGTGCTTGTTGATCCAGTAAAAATGGTTCATTTTCTGCAAGAAGACTTTTATATTTAATATCAAAAATTACATGAGTCTGAAGAACATGAAAGCCTCTCTCAGTATCCAACCACAGAGATTTAAACATCATTATGTAATTTAGTCCTAGATAACATAGTTCAATAATCTTATCTAGCATGTCATAAAATTCAAATACAATTTCTCTATGATGATATCCTCTCATGAAAACTCATTTGTTCATTTTTTTTATTCCACATATGCACATGTATGAAATTGAAAACTATTCACCACATATACATTGTAATATTTAACCATTTTGGATGAGGGTTTACTCAATATACATAGTTGCTAATCAATTTTATCAATATGTTGAGACACTAAAAAATTTATAAAACAATTATCAATATAATAAACAGTAAACTGAATTGATATGTTAAACCATAAATAATTTATGTTACCAGTTTTTGAAACCATTAAGAAATTTTTTTTCTCGGAATTCTTCATGAGAAGATACTGTAATTTGTGGAATCTGTTTCTTGATATGATTATCTTATAACCTAAAAATAAAATAGGTTTACTTACTGTAACATAAATTATAGAATAAGTTATTAAATAACTCATAGTATAAATGATATCATCTCTTCATAGTTGAGCAGAACATATATATGAGTTATGTGATGTTCATCATCTGTAAGTTATCATTCATGAACTCCACTTAATCTAAGATCGGACTGATTAAAAACTAATAATTTATTTGTCATTTCATCATCAAAATTCACCTCATTTTGTCTCATGGGGTTGTTTTTTGAGGGATATTCATATTCAAAATAATGAGTACAGAAAAAAGAAATTTCCTCTTGCAAATAAGTTTCATTAGTTGAGCCTTCAACAAATGCTTTGTTACATACTTTTTTCTTCAATTTATTCATATATATCTCGAATGGGTACATCTATCAAAACTGTATAGGACCTCCACATTTTGTTTCTTGTGTAAAATGTAATATTAAATGTTCCATTGAGTCAAAGAAAGAAGGAAGAAAGATTTGTTCTAGTTCACATATAATTACAACAACATCTTCTTCCGAATTTCTTAGTGTATCATAGCCTGTTGTTTCCACACAAATGTCTCAGAAAAAATATGATATTCCTGTTATCGAATCCCAAATCATAGAATTCAACTAAACTTTTAATCCAATCGAAATAATCCTTTCTATTATAACATGACAATCATGATTTTTTAATCTGGTAATATGACCAGTTGAAACACATCTACCCAAGTTAGAATCATATCCATCTAGAAGTCTCAAATATGTAATCCATTGACAAAATAGTATGAGATTGTCTTTGGATAGTTTATGATTTTATTTTGGCTTCATTAAAATATGTGATCTGACATTTTCAAACAACTAAAGTTCTGATCACCAACCTTTTTTGGAAAGATCTAATCAAGTATTTACATTATCTTTGGTCTTACCTGGTATATACAAAACATAATGAAACAAATTATCCAAATAGTTCTTCTCAATATGCATGACATCTAACATGTCGCAGACCAAAAAATCAGACCAATATGGAAGATCCCAAAAAATGGTCAATTTATCCACCTGTGTTCTTTCCCAAATCCATGAATTTTTTTGTTGGTTTATTGTTGGTCCAAATGTTATGGGATGTAATGAAAATACAACTGATTTTAAATTCGCACCATATATCATTTTTGGACATCCATCCCTTTCAATTGTACCTTTTTCGAAATGAGCTTTTTTCATCCGAAAGGGATGATCGGTTAGAAGAAATATGAGATGATATTTAAAATATCAAGGTTTTTTTCCATTGACGAGCATAAATTTTTTTTCTCCCATACAGTTATAACATGATTTTAGACCATGTGCACTCTAGCCAAATAACATGACATATGTCGAGAAGACACTAATTTTCCACATCAATACAGCTTTTAGCTGGGAATTTTTTTTCCAAAATATCATGTGTACTAACAACATTACTCTATAATGAATTTAACTCATCAATAAATGGTTTCAAATAAACATCAATATTACTTTTTGGATGTCCTGTGATTAATTTGGTAAAAAAGATATACAACTCCTTCATCAACATCCGTGAAGGTAAATTATCTGAAGTTATAAAGATAGTCCAACATGAATACTGACTACCATAAGAACCTAATGGATTGAAATTGTCAGTAGAAAGACCTAATCACATTATCCTGGCTTCTAAAGAAAAAGATGGATGCACTCGATCAAAATGTTTCCATGAATCGCCATTAGATGGATGATTCAGGCTTTTATGGTTGAAATATTGGTTTTTTATCATGACATCATTGTCATTGTGTTCGGAGACATAAATAAAAACTTCAACCTAGGTGTAAGTGGTAAATATATCAAGTGTTTTATAGGAATCAATCCATACTTCCGTAGTTGTGCTTCTTTATACCTCGATTTACCACATGTGGGACAACGTTCTAACGATTCATTTTCACCAGAATATAAGATGCAATCATTTTCATATGCATGCATTTTCTGATAACTAAGGCCCATATTACAAACCATCCTCTTGCTCTCATATTAATTTTTAGAAACAATTTTCTTTCAGGTAACATAGTTTTAACCAAAGATAATATCTGATCAAAACATTTTTTTGACATTTCAGTATCTAATTTAATAGCCATATATTTTGAAACCGCTTATAATTTTCTTATCTTTGAAACCAGGATATAATTCATCCTTATCAGACCTCAACAACTAATAAAATAAAGATGGTTCCAACTCAGGAATTAAATCAATATCATCATGAGTTTCAGTTTGTTAAAGATATGGACCTGCAGCATTATGTACTAAATATTGAAACCACGATGGATCCATAATCAAATTATTAGTATATTATTTGGAACTAAATTTACCATGTTGATACCAAAAAGCATAATCTGGTTGAAAACCAAAATGCAAGAGATGTCCCTGAACGTTGTCAAATGTGTCAAACATTCTCTGTGAACATTTTTTATAAGGACACCTAATTGTTTCTTCTAAAACAAATTCTGGTTTTGATGATTAAAATTGTAATAAAACATCAACACCCTCAATATATACAAGGTTTAAACTAGAACCATTTATATTTCTGAGTTGATTAATCCAAGCATGATCATCTAATAATGACAGTTTTCGACATCCTTATTTCATATTTTTCAACAAAATATAAAATCATTTCTATTTTTGAATAATTTAAAATATGAAAAACACTATACAAGAAAGAGAATATAAATAATTACAGCTACTTCTTACCAATTTAAATTAATTATGGGTGACAAAATTTCCAATGCATTGGCAGCTGCTCTTTTTCCGACATCTCATTTACTTACAACTTTCTCACACTGAAATCACAATGAAGAATCTTCTCGAAGGTACGCATATCCATTCCCAAGCATAAAATAATGCATAAGTGTACCTCCAATAAGATTCTTCATTGTGAATTCATTGTGAGAAAGGTGCATGAAAATGAGTCGTCGGATGAATGATCCCCCTTTTTCATCGATGAATCATTTTCTTGCAACTGTCACCGCTTGAAACCATTATAAAAAATATGGTCCTATGAATGCATATCCAATATCGTGACTACGAAATTTTATATGTATACATAGAAGCACATTTTTTAAAATATTTTGAGTTTGTGAGATTTGAAAGGAGAAGATCTATCGATCAAAAGGATTGCCTCCAATCCACTAGAAATTGTGCCATGTTTTTACAATTTAATAAAATTATCCAAATTTATTACTAATTATTGCAAATTGTTTCTAATTATCCATATTTATTCCAATTTATTTCTAATTATCCCTATTTATTCCTAATTATTATTAATTATTTCTAATTATTTCTAATTATTAGTAATTATTAGTAATTATTTGTAATTATTACTAATCGATACTAATTATTGCTAATTATTGCTAATTATTAGTAATTATTGCTTTCTAATTACTACTTGCTAATTATTGCTTGTTAATTATTCCTTGATAATTATTGCTAATAATTGTTTGCTAATTCTTTCTTGCTAATTATTGCTTGCTAATTATTGTTATTATGGCTAATTATTTCCAATTATTGCTCATTATTGGAAATCATTGCTAATTATTGCTAATTATTTCTAATAATTCCTAATTAATACTATTTATTACTAATTAATACTAATTAATACCAATTAATACTAATTTTTGTTAATTATTACTAATTAATACTAATTATTACTAATTATGACTAATTACTACTAATAATTACTAATTATTACTAATTATTACTAATTATTACTAATTATGGCTAATTATTACTAGTTATTGCCAATTATTACTAATTATTTCTAATTATTTCTAATTGCTACTAATTATTACTTATTATTACTAATTATTGTTAATTATTGCTAATTATTGCTAATTATTTCTAATTATTGCTAATAATAATTATTATTGCTAATTATTAGTATTTATTACCAATTATTATTATTTATTGCTAATTATTCGTAATTATTACTAATTATATTTAATTATGACTGCTTATTACTAATTATTGCTAATTATTACTAATTATTACTAATTACTGCTAATTATTTCTTATTATTTCTTATTATTTCTAATTATTGCTAATTATTGCTAATTATTCATAATTGTTGCTAATTATTTATAATTATTCAAAATTATTTTTAATTATTCGTAATTATTCCTAATTACAACTAATTATTCTTAATTATTACTAATTATTCCTAATTATTACTAATTATTCCTAATTATTACTAATAATTGCTAATTATTACTAATAATTGCTAATTATTTATAATAATTACTAATTATTTGTAATAATTCCTTATTATTCCTAATTATTCCTAATTATTACGAATAATTCCTAATTATTACTAATTATTCTTAATAATTACAAATTATTTCTAATTATTATAAATTATTGCTAATTATTCCTAATTATTGCAATTTATTCTTAATTACTGCTAATTATTCCGAATTATTGCTAATTATTATTAATTATTACTAATTATTCCCAATTATTGCTAATTATTCCTAATTATTGATAATTATTACTAATTATTTCTAATTATTCCTAATTATTAGTATTTATTGCTAATTATTAGTATTTATTGCAAATTATTGCTATTTATCGCTATTTATTGCTATTTATTGCAATTTATTGCTATTTATTGCTAATTATTGCTAATTATTGTGAATTATTGTTATTTATTGCAATTTATTGCTAATTATAGCCAATTATTGCTAATTATTTCCAATTAATACAAATTATTGCTAATTAATACTAATTATTCCTAATTAATCCTAATTAATAATAATTAGTAGTAGTTAATACTAATTTACACTAATTTATACTAATTAACACTAATTAATATTAATTATTACTAATTATTACTAATTATTACTAAATATTACTAATTATTACTAATTATTACTAATTATTTCTAATTATTACTAATTGTTACTAATTGTTACTAATTATTACTAATTATTACTTATTATTACTAATTATTAGTATTTATTAATATTTATTAGTCTTTATTAGTATTTATTGGTAAAAATTAGTATTTATTAGTATTTATTAGTATTTATTCCCAATTATTCATTATTATTAATAATTATTCCTAATTATTACAACTTATTACTATTTATTACTAATTATTACTATTTATTACTATTTATTACTATTTATTAATACTTTTTACTATTTTTACTATTTTTTACTATTTTTACTATTTATTAGTATTTATTACTAATTATGAGTAATTATTAATATTTATTAGTAATTATTAGTATTTATTAGTATTTATTAATAGTTATTAGCATTTATTAGTATGTTTTACTAATTATTAGAATTTATTAGTATTTATTACGATTTTCTCCTAATTATTACTATTTATTCTTAATTATTACTAATTAGCGTTAATTACTATTAATTAATGCAAATTACGGAAAATTACTGTTACTAATGACTAATTACTAATAATTATATATATTCATTACTAATTATCGTTAATAATTTCTAATTACTACTAATTATTAATAATTAGTACTAATATTTTCAATTTATTATTACAAATAAATACTAATGAAATAAACAATTTAAATCTAATTTAATTACAACTAATTAATAATAATTAAAACTAATATAAAATTTTAAATAAATTTTAAATTAAATAAAACATCAATACCTTTAAACTTGGCATTTATTGGTGTAGACAACTTCAAAACTTATTCAGGAAAAAATTCAACTCAGAGAAATTTTAACTCTAAAATTACAGTTTAGAGAGAGTTAGAAAGTAGGAATTGAGAGGATGAATGAAAAAAACAGATGAAGGGTACATATAGGTTAGATTATTTGCGACGAAACCCATTGCAAATACCTTAAGACGCATTAATTAGTGTCGGAAGTTAAAAGGGTATTTGCAATGGGACCCCTCGCAAATAGTGACATGCCGACACACTATTTGTGATGAGGGCATATCCCATCTCAAATAGTATTTACCGCAGCCGGGTATTTGTGATGGGTGGGTGCCTCTCCATCGCAAATAGTATTTACCGTCGTCGGGTATTTACGACGGGCATCCCCCCCCCCATCGCAAATACCCTTCCTGCGGTTTGGAGTGCAATCTGCACCACACCGCACCAAACCTTTTGTGACGGGACCCCTAACCTCATCTCAAAATACTCATTATTTGCGACGGGATCAGGGGCCCGTCACAAATAATCTCTTCGATGGACTATTTGCGACGATAATAGATCCTGTTGCAAATAATTCGTCGCAAAAGGACATTTTTTTCCATAGTGTATGCAGTATATGTCGACAAAACATATAACGAGAAAAAATATCCACATATACTCTAATCCTAGACTCGTAGTCTTAGGGTATGTCACAACAGCTGCATTCTCATGCTAGGGATTCAGTTAGAAGATTTCAGGAAGCACTCATCAAGGAGAACTCACTCCATGAGTCTGATAGCTCCGATGACATCTGCCCGAGAAGTATTGTCCATCGAGAATTGTTATGAGAGAGAGATAGATGCACTGATTGATTTAAAGAGAGAGCAATTGCAATCATTCTAGGAGAACACACTCTTGAGTGGGAAAAGATCACGATACACTGATGAGGATCACTTCCAGGGCCTTGGTGTTTACCATGACTCATCTGAATTCACCTGCAATGTTGAGGATCAATGCCCAATAAGAATGTTCACACTGATAACCTAACTCTACTTAGGGTATAAGAAAGGATAGAGGATCTCACTTTGGGCCTCTCGGAGGGACTCCTACTCTATCTAGAAAATCCTGTTGAAGGGTTCGTACTCCTGTGGATAAGAAATGATACCACTGACCTTCAAGGGAATTAACAATGGGGTACTAACCCAAATGAAACATTTCCAATGTATGGTATACAAGGAGATCAATCCCTGTAGAAGGGAGTAAACAGCGTGTAGGAGGGTCACATGTCGTGTACCTTGACTCAGAGTACTGCCCATGTGCAATGGACCAAGTCAAACGAACATGTCATGTAGAAATGAAAATACACGACATGTAAGAGCATGACACACCATGTCCTACTAACCGAGGGCCAATCCATGTACACAGGACCTGTGCCCATACACAGCTGCAATACGTGTTTGTCGACTCCTGTATCAGTACACAGGGTAACTCACATAAACGACCTAGTCGGGCCCTGTGGTGGAGTACATGTTGTGTAATCCACCCTTTGTTCATGTATCATCTAAGTTACAAATTGATTCCTACAATAGGACCCACACACTGTGTTATAGGGGTCCCACACCGTGTCATTGCTTTCTGTAATGCAGATACTTAGCCACCACTCAACCGGCCCCAAATCTTGTGTTCTTCAAGGACCACACCATGTTCTTCGTGATTTTCTAGATTCTTAGTTCTTCACTAGAACGACTCGGGTGATCTTCAATACTTCGATACAACTATTTGAACACCTCGAAATTGAAGATCCTCGGTTGTCCCGTCATAGCAATGCTGATTTGGTAAGTTTTCGGTGTCTGATTGGTTCCGGAAACTCATTTCTATCATCTACATGAAGAATGATTTCATCTGAACAGTGTCAATTCATCTTCCACCATCATCGTCTCATTTTTTGCCGGGTCATCACGTTGTCGGATCTCAGATTTGGGATCGTTGTTTTATGAGATGGATGCACAAAAATCTGTTTTTTATAACCACATGAGGAACATGAAGAGTGCATAATGTCAAAGGGGAGAACAAATTAATATAACAAATTGAGGAAAGAAACTCCTACATTGTTCATTACGAATTTGATCATCTCTCGTTAGAAGGATCTAGCATAATAAAACAAATATGAAATAGATTCTCCAAAATAAAACCCAATAATCAGACCCTCCTGCAGGAACAAACGATTTGCGGGTCAACCTGTTCATGGGTTGATCCATTTTCATCATTGAAATGCATGAATGGGGAAAAACACAATCTAAATAACAACCCTTACCTCAATCATTAACGAATGGTGGATTTTCTTCTATCATTGGTGAGATCTGATTTTGTTGTGCAACAATCCACACATTTTTATTCGTCATTTTTCATCGAGAGTTCCCCACGGGTGTCTCCTATCTAATGCTCTAAAGAATCCAAGGGAGGTTATTAAGGTTATGAGACTAACCCTATTCTCTTGGGCATTTGAAACCCTAAAATGCATCGTTGGGTTATTAAAACATTTAAAATAAAATAAATTATTATGTTCTTTTATTTTCTTTAAAACATCTAAAAAACTATCTTTTGTAGTCGACCCACAATGGTCAATGTTTGGCATCAACTAAAGTATATTCAATTATATGAATGAAATAGTTACCTTGGATTTCTGATCTGGGTACCCATTTAAAATTTATACAACTTTTTTAGGAAAACAACTCATGAACAATATTTAAAATTTTTTTTATTTCAAACATTTTTTCAAGGTACCTTGGTCCTCGAAATAGTTTGTTGTCACAATGCCTGGTCTCAACATAATTCCATATAATATTTATAAATATTTACATTGAAAATACATGAAATTACATTCTACCCCTCTCCCCCCCACAAGGGCTTTACGTCCTCGAAAGGAAATAACAAGAGGCCAGTCAAACAGATGTGGGTACTGTGCACGAATCTGAGCCGCTCGCTCCCATATTCTCTCCTAAATATTCACATGCTGCCACCAGACACACACCAATGGAATTTCATGCCCACAAAGAATCCTCTCATATCAATCTTCGATCTACACCGGGTACTCATAAAAGGTCCCTCCATCCTCGAAGTCCAGTTCTCCCCAGTCAATGACATGGGATAGATCGTGCACATACCTCCTCAATCGTAATACGTGGCAGACATCATGTACTCAGTGCAACTGTGGTGGTAGTTCAAGGCGCTAAGCCACCTCACCAACCCTACATAGTATCTAGAAAGGGTTGATGACCATCAAAGACATATTTCCACCCCCAAATCCCTACAACCCTCATTGTGGTGAGACCCAAAAAAGGCATGGTCTCCCTCCTCGAACTCTATAGGTCTCATCTATCTGTCAGCCTAAGAATTCCTTTAGCTTTGTAAAGTTTTCATTCGCTCCAAGATGTTATGCACCTTCTCATTGTTAGCTCGCACAAACTCTGGACCCATGAGTGCTGACACAGCTCGGTCAGTCCTACAAAGTGGTGACCAGTAGGGTCACCCAAATAACGCCACGAACAGTGTCATACCGATAGTGGATTTGTATCTATTGTTGTTTGAAAACTCCACTAGTGGTTGGTGGTCCTCCCAACTATGAACAAAGTCCAAGATATTGACCCACAACATATCCTCTAGGAAATAAATGGTCCTCTCTATCTATCCATCTAACTGGGGATAAAATGTTGTGCAAAAGCATAATTGAGTCTGAAATTCCCATGTAATCCCCTCCACAACCATGATATGAAGCATGAATCGTCATTTGAAACTATCATCGATGGGACTCCATGATTCTGAACTTTCTATTCCATTTAGAGGTGTCCCAAGATCTCTAATGAATTCTTCTCCCAGATAACTAGGAAGTGGGATGACTTGGGGAGTCTGTCAATGATCACTAACATGGAATCATGTCTAGTAGATGTTCATGGAAATTCCATCCTCAAGTCCACCAATATTTCATCCCACATTCACTATGGCACCTCCAGAGGGAGAGATATTCCCACTGGAACTTGGAACTCAACCTTCATCTACTGGCACATAAGGCACCGGGAAGCTAACTCTGCCACTTCCTTTTTTATTATTGTCCACCAGAACTGACATCGGAGGACCTAGTACATTTTCACCACTCCATGGTGTACCGTTAAGGCAGATGTATGAAACTCCCTCAGATCCTCCTCTTTCAATTCCACTAGTAAAACTGTGTGTTCTTAAAAAGGATGACATGATCCCCACCTTGTGTATATCCATGAGGATATTGACTTATAGATAACTGAGCATGTAAAGATTCACAGTCGACATCCCCTTATTTTACCTCCCTTACTCACTGTATGAGTGAAGGGGTGCTAACCGTCGATTGAAGGAAAGCTCCATCTTCTCCATCCATGAAGAAATTCTATAGCGATCCCAACTACTCTGACGCCTCACTCAGTAGCTGAAAACCCAATCTCTGACTATGAGCAACAAACAACAATGTTCCCCTTCCCAAGAGTATAGATGATCTTGAATTAATAATCTTGGAGGAACTCCAACCATCACTTCTACCTCAGATTTAGATCCTTCTATGAGAAGATATACATGAGGCTCTTATTGTAATAATAGATGAAAAACTTCTTGCTCATCAGGTAGTATCACCACATCTTTAATTCAAAGACTACCATTTCCAACTCAAGATCAAGGGTCGCATAGTTCTGCTCATGTGGCCTCAGCTAGAGTGAATCATAAGCAATCACCACATGTATCTTCATCAGAACTCAATCAAGAACAGTTCTAAATGAATCTAAAAAAACTACGTAATCCACACCCTCCATGGGATATCTCAATATTGAGGTTCTCGTAAATATTTGCCTCAAATTCTAAAAAGCCAATGGGAACTTCTCCTCTCAAACAAAAGGCTGCACCTTTCGGGTCAAATCTGTCACTAGGGCTAATATCTAGGAGAAATTAGGAATGAATCTCTGGTAATATCCTGCTATCCCAAGGAATATTTTCACCTCTATCACGCTTTTAGGTGGCTCACATGTGAACATCACTTTGTCTATGGCTCGGTCCACCACTACTCCATCTGATGAGATAACATGTTCCAGAAAGTGGACTTCATGAATCCAAAACTACACTTCGATAGATTCCTATAAAGCTGGTTCTCTCAGAGTATGTCCATGACCATCTGCATGTGTCTCATGTGCTCCTCCTCTTACACTGAGTAGATAAGGATTTCATTAATTAAACTACTATGAACTAGTCTCATTATGGCAGGAAGATATAGTTCATGAGTCCCATTAACACTATGGGGACATTCATCATGCCGAAGGGCATCAACAAGTACTAATAATGACTGTAGCGATATCTAAAATCCTTCTTCAGTATATCCTCATCTAGTAATTGTAACTAGTGGTAACCTGATTGAAGGTCAACCTTCGAGAACCATTGTGCCCCTATTAGCTGATCGAAGAGGTCATCGATCCTCGGTAGTGGATACTTGTTCTTCACCATTACTTGGTTCAGGTGCTGGTAATCTACACACAGCCTCAAACTATCATCTACCTTCTCGGTTAACAAAACTGGGGCTACCCAGTGTGAGACATTGGGTCCTATGAAGATCATCCCGTACAAATCCTCCAACTACACCCTCAACTCATGTAGCTTTGTTGGATATATCTGACACATCAGTGAGGATATCAATGCTATCAGGGGATATGAGTCGATGAACTAGTTGATCTACCAATAGGGAGGTAGTCCTGGAACATCTTCTGGAAAGACATACTAGTACTCAAGCATTACTACTGGGAACTAAAATATCATAACATCTTTTTCTCCAAGGGTAAGGCTATACATTGAATGAGTTATCAGTTGTACCCTCGTGTGCATGATCCCCTCTTATGTTACCTGGATATCCTTTTCTCTAATAAAGGAAAACCTCATTCCATCACTATCGACACACTGCACCCTTTTCCTAAAGCAATCAATCTGGTCATGGACCAAATAAAACCAATCCATGCCGAGAATGACACACAAGGACTCAACACTACCACCAAGAGGTTCCAACTAAAACTCTCACCTCAATGTCTAAGATCTCACTATTGTCAAAGATGTGTGATCATTGAGTCTCCTCCCATAGGTCTCTGCAAGCGTAAAGGCCAAGTAAATGGCTCTACTGAAATCTTAATGTTTTTCACAAGACATGTGGTGAAGAAATAATGGCTAGAAACTATATATATTAGTATGGAAGATAAGGTAGGGAATACATAGATCATTCCTAAAAACATCTCTAGAGTCCCAACATTGTACGCGTTGACCACATGTAGCTACCCCCACCCCTGTCCCCCAGCTCCCTGAGCCTACTGCGGACCTCCTATGGGTGGTGGTTGAAGTATGTCAAAGCATATTCTACTTTCTGAAGATCTTCCTTCTTCTCTATGACATCTGATTCCATGAAGGTTTGTTTTCTCCACTCTTTGCCTCGACTTTAGGGGTCCACCCACCTCCTCTTTATCAGCAGCCCGGCAGGTTAGAAAGTCCCTAGAGAGATGTCCTTTATCATTACATGAGTAGAATCACCCCTCCCTAGGTTGAACGGATCCAATTTGAGATCCTTGGACTGCATATCCAATATCCAGTGTCCTCCTATAATGTCTCCAACATCTTGATCCATATGCCTAACATTAGCTACCTACTGCCGAGGTCTCTACACTGGTCATCCTGCTGCTGACTGCCACTGGTTTTCTTTGATCATCCAAGAAACTCTCTACCACCAAATCTCACATGAGATCTCTTGCATATGTCGGAATGCATATAGGAACAATGAAAGATCATATGTCCCATATTAAATCTCACTCAAAAGTCCGACCTCTGATGTACTGATCCCTGGATATATCCATCGAGTACCTGGATAGGTCTTTGAACTTCGATAAATAGTCATCCACCATCAAACTACCCGATTGGAGCTAAATAAGCTCCAAGATATGCACTGCTCTCAGCGTAACCAGAGAGAAATCCCTCCTATTGATTCGCTAAAAATATTTCCACAAAATAGTTACCTCATAATGAATCTAATTGGTCACACTCCACCATCTTCCTACTGATCCCTGAAGAAGTCTCGCTCCTAGGATCACCATTCCGTTTGCTAACATCCTCACTAAATTAAAAAATCTGGTCACCACCTCAAGATATCCCTCAACCACCTAAGGGTTGGGATTTCTATAGAACCTGAGTGGTATATATCTATAAAACTCATGAAGCACAATTAAGCTATGATCCTTGTATACTGGTATTGTAGGTACCACATGTTGATCTATTGGTGGCATAATAGCTGGCGCACCACCTAGAGGTAATGCATGGTGAACTGGCCCCTAAATCGAAGCCTCGTCACAGAGGGTTTAATCCTAATGATTGAGCTACTGAATCCTAGATAGTAAGAATCTTGGAGGCATTGTGTAAGGAAACAAGATGTACCACGGTCAAATAGTATATTTGGATAGATGATACAAAAGGACATGGAATCCAGAACCCATTCCTATGTCATTCATTTACCTTTATTTTATTTCCCTACAACTATTTTTCTCATGCACCATGTCAAAAATAATGTTATCAAAGTCTGGGTGTATGGATATGTTAGTCACCCGCTCCAACACTGGAGTCCCTGGCCTGAAATTCAAACTCAATACCATTAACACCATTACCCCAAACCAATCTAACATGATCTCGATCCTATGGTAGAACTGAACACCTCTGATACCACTCTATAACGACTGATCCCAATTGGGCCTATGCCATGACTCCCCAATCCCGCCTCCAACAGGCCCGGGGATAGTGACTAGCACCGAGTAGGCATATCACTAACATGGGAGGCATTGCCTAAGTACTTGTAAACACACACACAGACACACACGTATATAATCCCACGATTATATAATACAATAAACCACTAAGTAAAAAAATTCATGCATACAACTAAACACCACCGACATAGTACAATAGAACGTAAATTGGGCCAGAATACAAGCCCACCAAGAGAAAGAGTCTACAAACTATAAATTCAAACTTGTAAACAAGTAAGTTACTAGGATTTCTGCTCAATACCAAAGGAACAACTCAACCTATAGGGAAACTCAAAAATCTCAGTCCGGTCATGGTCTTCCTTGGACTCCATCAAAAGGTCACTCATCTACACAAGACATGACACATCTGGGTAAAGCCCATGTAGGAGTGAGTATAACAATAATTATTAGGACACCCTGAAAATGATAATGCAATAAACATAGTAAATATATAGTCATATCTGCACCATATATGTCTACAGAACATATAACATGAGAAAATATCCATATATACTAAAAATCCATACCCATATTCTTGGGTTAAGTCACAATGATTGCATACCCATGCTAGAGATTCAGTTTGAAGATTCCACGAAGCACTCATCATGGACAACTCTCTCCATGAGTCTGATAGCTCAGATGACGTCCTTATAAAAAGTATTTTTCTTTAGGAAGTGTAATGAGAGAGTGATAAATTCCCTGATATATTTGAAGAGAGTGTAGATACACTCATTCCATGAGAACACACTCCCAAGTGGGAAATGTTCACGATACATGGATAAGGATCACTACCATGGCCTTAGAGTATACCACTACTAATCCAAATTCACCTTCTAGTAGAGGATTGGTCTCTAGTTGGATTGGTCTTGTCGATAACCTAACTCTACTCATGGTAGAAGAAAGGATAGAGGATCACACTCTAGGCCTCTTGGAGAGAATCCTAATGTATCCTGAAAGTCTTATTGAAGGGTTCATACTCATGTAGATGGGAAATGATACCACTAACCTTTATGGGAACAATGAAAGTGGATCTAGACCCAATGAAAATTTTCTATGGTACGGTGTACAAAGATATCAATCCATGTAGAGAGGAGTACACAGTGTGTAGAAGGGTCATAGGTTGTGTCTCTTGACTCTAGTTATTGATCGTGTGCAATGAACCTAGTCAAAAGAACATGTTGTCTAAAAAGGAATATACAAGGAATGTAAGAGAGTGACATGAAATGTTCGAATAACCAGGGGTGGCTCCGTGTACACAGGCCATGTGCCCACACACGGCTTCAACCCATGTCTTCTAACCTGTGTACCGGTACATGGGGTAACCTGCATAACTGGTCAAGTCTGGTTGTGTGGTGGATTACATGTAATGTACACCACCATGTGTTCGTGTGTTGTCCAAGATACCTAATCAGTTCTATGTCAGGACCCACATTAAGTGTGATAGGGTTCACACATTGTGTCATCAATTTCTGTAATGAAAACCCCAATCCTCCACTCAGCTATCCCCACATGTCGTGTTCTTAAAAGTACATGCTATGTTCTTCGCAATTTCCAAGAATAAAATTTTTTCATTGGTGAACCTTGTGTAATCTTCAATCATTTTATATAGCCATTCAAACAACTTAAAATAGAATATCATGGATTTTATGGTCATAGAAAATCCAATTCATCACATTTTTGGTGTCTGATTGGATCTGAAAACTCGGTTTGATCATCCGTGTGAAGAACAGTCGAAGACTGATTTGTTTCTAACAGTTTTGATTTGTCTTCTTTCATCGCCGTCACATCTCCTTTGGGTTAGTGTGATATCAGATCTCTGATTTGGGATCATTGTGTTTCGAGATGGATGTGTAACGATCCATTGTTCATAACCTCTTAAGGAAGGTAAAAACACATAAGGCCAAAGGGGAAAATAATTTCACATATAAAATCAAGGGGTGTTGATTTACTCTTGTTAGAAGGATCGAGTAGAACAAAAAAAATATGAAATTTATTCCCCAAAATAAGACCTGATAATCAGACCCTCCCATAAGAATGAATGATCTCAGGGTTAACCTATTCGTGGGTTGATCCGCATTCTTCATTTAAATACAAGAATAGGGAAAAAGTCAAAATAACAACTCCTACCTCGATCTTCAAAAAAGGGTGTGTTTATACCAATGTCAATGATATCTAATATTACTATGCAATGATCCACACAATATCGTTCATCACCTTTAATCGAGATTTCTCCAAAGGTGGATCCTCTCCAAACTCCAGAGCATCTAAGGGAGGTTTAAAGGGTTATGCGCCTAGACTAAGGCTCATGGTTATTTGAAATCAAAAAATGTGTTGCTTCATCATTGAAATTATTAAAATAAAATAAATTATAAATTTATTTTCTTTCCTTTAAAACGTTCAAAAATTAACTTTTTCTATCGACCTGCACCGATCGTTGTTAGGACTTGCCTAAGGTAATGTCACTTCTCTAAACACAACAGTGCCCTTGGGGATCTAGATAACCATTTAAGAGTTATTCCACTTTTTAGGAAAACTGTTTGAGCACTCTATTTAAAATTTTAATTTATTTCAAATATTAATTTCATGCGCCCTGACCCTCAAAATTGCACGTCATCACAAAGCCTAGTGTCGACAAAATTAAAAATGACATTTAAAAATAATACATGGAAAATATGAGACATTAAAATAGTCTAATATATTTGTTAGATAACCCCATATTAAAAATATTATATTTATTAAAATAATAGTGTCACTTGTTTGACTTTCCTTGGAATAAAATACTATCAATTAATTGATACCATCCAAATGATCATAAAATTCGATATAAAAAAATATTTTTTTATTATGGATTAAATTGACTCATTTGATAAATTCCATATTTTTTTTTCATTTATGAGTCCTTATCATATTATTTTTAAAATAAATTACATGATTTACCAATATTGTGGTAAAAAATTACTATATTTAATATTCATAATGAAAAAGATAAAGGATAACAATTTAAATAAATTAAAATCGTAGATTCCATATATGTAATCCATTTTCCATGTTTCAACACATATAATGGGTGTAATTCTGTTTTAATTTAATCGAGAAAAACACAATGAAAATAAAATTTCTTCAAAAAATGTTTTTGAGCCCAAAAAATTACTTAGACCCAAATAAGGTATAAATGTGATTATAATATAATTATGTAGACTATATCTAAATACAGAGTACATAAGATAATTTGAGATAAATTTCAAATCATAAATTTACATTTTAATATAATAAAAATGAATGTTGTATAAAAATCGGTATTTATCAAAATTCACTGAAAACTTAATCATTATAGAAAATTCCAAAAATAATTCTAAGTTAATTTTTAAATTATGAATTACAAAATGAAATGAATTTTAAAAAATAAATTTCTAAATCTTCCATAAATTATTTATAAATTTCACTCAAAAAAATAAAAAACTATATTTGAATAAAACACATTTTTAAAGAATAAAATGACTAATAGTAATTAAGTGATTATTTCTTAATAATTTTTTGAAACATTAAAATTTAATAGGACATTTATATATATGTAAATAATAATTTATTCATTTTCATACCCTCTAATTTAATGAATATTTTATAATTGTCATATTTATATAATAATATTTTATTTTCCATTTAAGGTCGATGTTTCATATCATATGCGCTATTGAACAGAGAATTCCCTTTTAAATTCTTATGATATTACACTATATTTCATGTAGTCCATCTATTTTCATGATGGATAATTATACAGTCAAAGATGTGTTGTGAAATTATTACCCGGCATGTGTGACTGATAACCGTGTAACATGGAAGTCACATGGTTTATAACTTCTATACAAGCCATGTGTCTCGGCAATTTCTACAGCTAAAATTCTTACCTAATCCCTAGTAATTTTCTCAAAATAGTTAGTGAATCGTTATACATGTTTAGTATATGTCTTATACATTCTATCCATCCTAACTATTTAAAAATAAATTATAGTTAATTAATTATTACATTTAATCATAACCATCATTTGTATTTATGTCATTTATTTATAGTCTACACCATGTGATAGGTTTTAAATATATTAAATTATCAATTAATTTATATGTAATATTTTTAACTGTATGTAGTGTATAGTAATACATTAACCACTCCACATGCATTCAAATAATTACACTCTATGTAAATTAACATGTTTTTATGTGTCAATTATTGATTTTACACAGTAGGTAATTATGTGACATAACATGCATGCCATATATAATTTGAGTAGATAGTATATCACAACAATAAATTGTAGGTATATCAGATGGTTACTCATCAAATTTCCACTAAGTATATTAGTATTTTTACTTAGTCAATCTTAAATAAAATTAATTTGTTTAATTTGTTTAAAATAGTATTGGATGAGAATTTCTAAGACTATTTGTATATATATTAAGATAAATTAATTAAATAATTTATAAATATGGTAAATTAATTATATCATCTTTTATCTTAATTTAGTTCGATTGAAATGAATTCTAGTTTATTAAATGCTTAATCATTGCATGCATTAATGATCATGATCTTCACCTACCTGGGGATGGACTAGATTTATTTTAATTTAATTATTACATGGGTTTTCTAATTATAAATTTTATATTAAGATTATGGCTTGTGTGTGACCCATTCCTTATATTATATAAAGACCTTTGTGTTTGTGGTCTCATTTAGGTAAACCATGTAACCACATCATTTGTTCTCCTCACTTTTTTGTGAGTAAAACATATATTAGAATATATATCCTTGTAACAGAGGGGAAATTCAATATGAAACCATGGTGAAATAAACCCATCTTATACAAAAGATATAGGAGGAATACTAAAAATTGATCTAAGACCATCTCATTGAGTTTTTCCCATGTGTTTGATGATTTTTTTTATTTTCCACTCAAAAAAACAATTCGGTTGATAAATATCATGATGATTCCATATGTTTTTATTCTATCATATCAATTGTTATATATTTTATTGATGATTTATCACTATCAAATTAATTAATTAATTAGTTAACAATCATCCCATGATGGAATAAAAATAAAATGATTGTGAAATAAAATTTATCTCCCCATAGTTAATCAATTAAGTAAAAAACATTTAAAATTAAAACCCATTTCAATGGATAAAATAATAAATTTTTTCCATAAAATAATCCCTCAACTTAAAATAAATTCAATACACCTTCCATTATCTAAGTTAAGAAGGGAATTTTGTTAAAGTGTCAGTTTTTCCTTTGTCGGTGGAACTTTTAATTATCATGGAGTCTAAACAAAGATGATTTGTTGAATTAATCATACATTAATTAAATTTAGTAGAATTTGTCTATTTAATATTAATTTATAATTGATTTTGTAGAAAATTAAAGTAATGATTTTAGGAATGGGAATACCACTCAATGGATCTAATAACTGCAAGACCATAGTTGAAAAAGAAAACCTACCAAAAAAACCATCTTATAATTTTCCTAGTTTCTTTTTAGGTTATAATAGTGGAAATATAGATCATATCCACTATAATTTTCTCATGATAGGTTATTATGAGTCCAATTTTGAGGTATGTTGGGACTTGGAAAAATATTGGGATAATAATAAAAAAAGAAAAATTATTACATCTCATGTAGTTATTAATCAAGTAAAACACCGATAATATGATTTTATATTATTGTATTAAAATTGACATTTCCTCAACCACATAATCCATATGATCTATACTAGATATGGAACACCACATAACAAGAAATAACTTTTAGGAATGGAATTGGCATATTCATATTCTATTATGCCATGAAAAATACATTATGTGATAGAACCCCCAGTTTCAAATCCACCAACTAAGGTGGTGAGTGATGAATAATTAACTACATATAAAAAACACTGGAATGATGAACATTATTTGTAGTGTTTTATACCCTCATCCATGTCTAAAAAACTCCTAAAGTGTCATGAGAACGTGGATTCTGATAGTATACTCCAATAACCATGTGATTTTTATCAGGAGGGAGTTGGACAGGAGTGGTTAAGATATCCAAGGTGATCTTCATGGGTAAACCTAGAGAAGGTTTTACAGCATAGAATCATGTAGTCAAAATCATTTTTTTGAATTTAGTGCTTAATGGTTCTAGTGTTTACTCTACTTGAATAATTGAAAATTGATCTCAGGTTTCAATAACTCTAAGATATATTCTCTAGTATTATTTAAAATTTTAATATAAAAAACATTTATAAGTCTCGCCCATATATCCCCACTATAATTTCCCAATTTAATAGGACAAGAAGTGTTAAAATCATTCCATACTTATGGAAAATAAGAGGAAAGGTCTTTTGAAGAGCTCAAATACAAACTCCATGTCTAAATATTCTGCGTAATTCCCTACCAAGAAGTTGAGGATCAAGGGGAAATAAGGGTAACTTGATTGTTTTTATTTATAAGGTGTGTAGAATGACCACTAGATGAATAACTTCACTACTATAATAAAGGGGAAGCTTTTGGTTCATCCATTATCAAAAAAAAATTATCTATATCAATAAATTATGTTTTATATAAATCATTTGGTGCTCATGTTTGTATCCAATTATAGGAACCAAGTGGATTTAGAGGAGTCAAATGAGGGAGGTGGATCTATGAGCTGTAAATAGAGAAAATAATGATACATTGTCTATTAGAGTCTACCACCTCCTATTGTCAATTGCAATGATCTTAGTTTTATAAGACTATTATTATGATTCATATGTTACAAAAAAAATTTATTTCCATATCCAAACGTGATATGGATGATTATTTTCAAATTTAGAAATAATTTTTTTTCATTCATAAATAACCCATTTTTATGGAAATAATCATTTAAATAATGGCATTTTTGTGTAAGATTATATGAACATTTTAATGTAAATTAATAACAAAATAGGTTTACATGACTCATATAACACTGAATTGTGGAATAACTACATATTTTATGTTAATTAAAATTCACTTGACTAAATTATACCAAGATGGATACTCAGATTCTTTTGACCTAAAACCAATATGAGTTTGTTATTCCTATTTATCAGGGAAAAAGATCAAATATCTTTTTAGTGGAAATGCTCGAAGGTTTATAAGTCTTCTTTAATTTGTTCATACCAATCTATGTGGGCCATTTCTAGTTGATGGACGGGGTGGATACTCATAAATCACAAATTTTTCTAATGACTTCAGTAGATATAGATATGTGTAATTAATGATGTATAATTAATATTACTTTGACATGTTTAATAAAATAATTTAATCGAGAACCAACTTGTTAAGAAAATATACAAACTTTTATTAAACCATAATAAAGAATATCTTAACCAATGGTTCCTTGATTATTTATTATAGTTTGGGATCTTATCCAAAATCACTCCTCCTTATACATAATAATCGTATGGTGATAGAGAAAGTAAGAAATAAACCATTTTACACATGGTTATATCAGTGATTATTGAATAAATTCTATCTTTATCCTTTCGGGGATACACATTATAAAAAGTGGTATGAAAAAAATTGAGTTCCATCTAATGTGACAAGTAGTATTCTATATGAAATATGGTATGGAAGTAATATAATGTTGTCACATACATGACTACAGGGTTTTGAAGAAATTGGTAAATTATCCTTTGGCAACAATCTATAACCATGTGGCACTAAGTTTATTTTTATAGGATATTCAAAAGAAACTAGAAGATGTTACCTATAAGACCCTTTAGATAAAAATTTTGTGGTCAAATGAAATCCCACATAAATTGATATGTACCATACCTATAAAATAGATAATGGGAGATATAATGACTACTATGATGTTGAAAATCAAGATAAATAACAGTTGGAACTAGAATAGTCCCCAAAAATTTCTATCTAAGAGTATTCTCCATATACACAAGTATTGTGTATGATTACAAGGGAGGTTAGATAACCTTAAATATGTGGTTATATAACCATCAAGGATAGTGAATAAATAACTTTTTTTGTTATAATAAACCTATAAAATACAATGAAGAAGTATATATATAATAAACTTCTATGTGTTAAGAGGCCATGACTTCTAAAATGAGTTGAATATACCAAAACAATGTATATATTTTGGTATATCATCTAGTGGAAGAAAATCTTACTAGTTGAAAATTATTATTCATGAATAATCTAGAAATAGATGGATAATTCAATACCTATTAGAAAATAATGGTTGTATTATATCATGTGATTCATAAGTATGTTTAATTTTTATCTTGGTTCATCTCTTTTGGGGTTCTAAAAGATTTTTAGAGTATAGGATTGAAAATTTGGTGTTTTAGGGAAAATGTGAAAGGTGCATAGTTTAGGTTCATGGTTATAGGTAATCATGTAATAATCATGTGATATAGTATTATCGGTTCTATACATACATGAATAATTTAATCATGGTTTGACTAATAATTTTAGTGCTCACGCAAACCATGTAAATGTTTGGGTTGGGTCCAGATGTGGTCTTATAGCTTTTGCATGGTTTTATAAACCATGAATCAATTCTCAATGAACTATGTGAATTTTTTTTGGATATTAGCTTCCTCATGGTTTGTTCATGGTGTGTATAATTGTTTGACCTAACCATGTGACCCAATATGAACATCCAAAAAATGAATATTACATTGGTTCCCCTATTCATTTTTAACTTTAGTCTCCTCCTAATCTCTTATTTTCATGAACCATCCCCTCCATGATTCTATATAACGTTATCTTTTTGGTTCTATAGTGATTTTCTGTAAAATTGGGTGTACCAATTGATGTTATGTATGTATATCCTTGTAGTTTCACCTCTTTTATCTAGATTATATATTTATCTCTCTTTCTCGTATCTTTTTTTAACCCTAATGGGTTATAATTTCTATATATATATGGTTTATTAGATAATGGATTATTTTACTTGTATTTCTAGACTTCTGATGATATGATATATCCATCTTATTTACCCTTAACTCTAATACATTAATGTTTTCAATGTTGGTGAGGTATGTTTCTCTATCAAATAAATTATTTCTCCATGAAAATTATATGTTCTTCTGAAATCATTTGATTTTGAATATGATAATTTTTAGCCTGATTTTGTTAACGGGTAAATTGAAATCCATGATTTTATATATCCTTTTGTGTAAGTGGAAAATGTATTAATGGGGGTTTTATTGAAAATAGTTTTTAAGAACATTATGTGTTCAATAAAACAACACAAATAATATTTGAAAATTTTGGTCTTAGATTATATTTCATGTCATGTTAAACATTAACACCTGGCAAAGACTATGGGATGTAGATGAATGTTGGGATATAGTATTAACTATGTATTCTAAGATACCTTGAATATTTGGGTATCATATAAATTTTTTTATGATGAATTTTTGAATTGTTAGCATACATTACAAGGATTATTATGTTTTACATTCCCACATGTTTTTATATTAATGGATTTCTTAGTTATTTAATTTTTTTAAGTAACCCTTCTTTATATCCATATTCATAAGGATTGGGATATGTAATTTTTTAAAAAGGCAAGTCAAAGCTATGTTTTATGAAAAAAATATTTTTACATAATTCTTTATAAAATAAAGTTTTTTTAATGATGGAACAGTTTCATGGTGAACTAAACTTTATAGATTCATTGTGTAATCATAATGGGATTTAGTTCTCACACCACACAATTAACTTTTTGAATTTTTAGTCACTGATTTCCATGATTCAAGAAAAGATAAATGAATAATGTGTCTTGGAGGATTTCCTTGGTTGATATTACCTTTTTAGTGGTTTGGGATGGAGATGATGGATAGTCACATGGATATATAGTTTTATCCTAGGTTTGTTTCTCTTCTAAGACTATCCATTTGGATTATTTTTATATGTCTCGTGTTTATTGACCTCTTCATCCACATTTTACTATGATTTTTTGTTTTATATTGTTTCACAGGTGATAATTTGTTTTATATTTTAGGTTAAAATTATTCCCATGGTTTTGAATTTTGATACCTAGGTTCTTGTTGTCTTCTTGTAGTGATCGAAAATGTACTATGGGCCTTGTGTTGAGAAAGGATCAGTAATGTCTTAGGTCTAACCCGGTTGGTTCATTGAAAAACAGTATCAGATTTATTATCAAATTTAATGTGTAATGTCACATCATGGGTTTGGTTAAGGTTTTTTTAGATTAGAGCTAGGACTTATCAGGGATGAATGAGTACATCATGAGTATGTTCTTAATAACTACCTTTTATGACACAACATCAGTTACCATGGGTAGTTAGGATTTAAATTTCTTTTGATTCATTCTATGATTTATTGTTTGATATAGTGACTAATGATCCTCATTGACATGTGATCACTTCCTTTGGGTTTTTTTGGATTTTGGGTGTAAATGAAAAATAATAGTAATGTTATGAGTTTGACATGAATGGGTTGATGAACTATGTAATGATCAATGACTTGATTTTGGAAATGTTATGTTTTTTGGGGTGCACCTAGAACATGGATATAAATTATGAGGCTAGGTTTTTCATGAATCAACATCCCTTAACTCTTATTTTTTTAGAACCCATGAATCTTGGATTATTTGAGTGACACTCATTATTGGTAAAATAATCTTTCTAGTTTTTACAATATATTGATACCAAGAATTATAGTGATTGATAGTTATGACAAGATTTTATTTGTGAATGTGTAGTATAACCTGTTTTATGTGAGAAAATTTAAATTCACATGAAAAATTTTTAGTTTGAAAATTGAAGATTTACTTTTTCTCATATAAATGATTCCTTATTTATAAATCATTAATTTCCAAATTATTCATTAATCCTAAAAACCTAAAAAATAATGTCCAAACAAATTAATGATCTACATGTAAGAATTTTATACCTTGGAGGCATGTATTTAAAAAACCTAAATGTTTTAAAATAAACGGTTTTCTATCATAAATTTATAAATTGAAGGTTTTGGTATTAAGAAAAAACCCATGATTATTTTCAACATGTAATCCATAAGATATTTTTTTGAAAGTAAAATAATAAATCAAAATAGAATTAAACTTTTTTAAGAAAAATATAATTTTATAAATGGAATGGTATATTTTTTCAAAGAATTTAAAAACTTGAAAATGTTATTCACGAGGAAAATGAAATAATTTTAATGCTTTGGTATGAAATGTAGGAATTTTATTATTGTAATTGAGAGTTTGTTAAATTTTTTTCTATTGGATTTTTTTCTAATGTAATGAAAGATGTTTAATTTGGATATAGTTTTTTTTACTATCATATTTTCAAATTTTGATTATAGTATTTAAAAATGAAGAGTTTTTTCTCTTTAAGTGGGATTTTTTTTAAACCTATTTGAAGGTGTTTTCTTTCATTTGTTTTTTCTAGTTTATCATTAGTCTTTTCTTCATATAATTTCTATAAAAAATGTTTTAAAGCAAATGACAAAATTAATTTTTCTTCTTCTATGGATTGAGTGATTATTCTAGAGAGTACATGATTTTTAGGGATATATTTTACATGATTGTATTAATTACCTCATGTATTATGCCTTTCCCAGTATTTTAGTTGAGTAGAGAATGTTATCTTTTCCCGCGGGGTTATCTTTTCTATTGGTGATATCTTGTTTCCCATATAGTGATAAGTATAGTTCTAAAGAGTATTTAATTCTTTAATAACAACTTTTCTTAGATCACCGGAGTTCCTCTAAGGATTGGAATATTGGTAAAATCCTATGATCTAAGTGTTGATCCCTATGAGTTATGACTCTATAGTTTCGAATTGGTTGTAGTTGTAGGATGGACTTTTTTAGGTGTGGCCATTATTATCTTCTTTAGGCTACTCAATTGATAGTTGTGGATATCTAGAGATTCTTCATTTCACATTGCCTAATTTCACTATGTGAACCTTATTTCTAGTTATATAAATATGGGAAAATTTATTCCATTAATTTTGGAAGATAATTTTCAATATGACGATCCTTGGGTGTGTGAATTGGGGTCTAGGTTTGGTTTAATAACAAGATGAGATGAGGAATACATTGGAGATATGTGTCTTATCAGCTGAACAATGTGATCCACTAGGTTGAATCATCTAAACACAAGTTACAAAGAATGTAGTCTCATGACATGATTCTAAATCCATTCCATTTCTTATTTATAGACAGTTTTTATTGAACTAACTCTTTGTTATATGATACATAGATGATATGGAGCTATTATGTGTGCCTTAATAATGATCATTAGGGTGGTTTAACCTAGTGGTCTTTTGAATGTTCCTTGGGGATGGTATATTTATATAGGCTTGATCATGTTCACTATAGATGTACAAATCTTGTGAGATGATTCACGTAGTTATAGTTGGAGATCCAGGAATTTTTCTTTGAATGGAATTTGAAAACCTCAGTTATATTATTTATTATCTCCACTATTGAAATAGTTTCATATTATCTCACCTTTTAGATTAAATATAAATTTTGTGGACATACGTTCTAGTATTTATTCTCCTTAAATACTTATGTTTGATAATATGTAACTTTAAAATACTTTAAAATGATTTAATTGAACATAACTTAAGATCAAGTGTTAATTAATTATCAGACAAGTTATTAATTTACAATGTTAGTGTCAATCCTCAATAATAGAATGAGAATATGTCTTGATATCATACAATGGGTTATTAACTAAGGAGTTTTTTCCATTACAGCATCTTGTAAGGAATCTGTCTCACCATGATCTTGATTTGATAACTGTTGTACAGGCTCTCAAAACATGGTAATAATATCCCCATGGATAGAAGTTCATGATATATTAAGATTATTAAATCCAAAAGTGTACTTTTACCCAGAGAAATATAATATAATGATTGATGTTATATGCTAAGTGATTTCATATATGTGATTATGGTATTCGGTAAACTCTTAAGGAAGTTGGTGTGGTCAGAGATGCTTTGAGCTGGGGGTTACCAACATGGGATGTAAAGGAACAAAGGAGGAGAGATCCCTAGTGAACCTGCTTACATAAATTCTCTTAGTTTTGAATAAGGATTGTATATTCTTTTAAAATAATCTTTGTTATTGGTTGTGAATAAATATCATCTACTCTTATATCATATGATATAAATGACGGTTTGTGTCTTCAGAGACACATAGTTGTTCTAGTTGTTATGAATCAGGGATTCATATATTGTGAACATATGACTAGTTGCCCCATGAAATCCGGGGTTACTGAGATTTTCATGATTATACATATAGATTTTTATTTCCTAGAATGAGTTGATCAATTTTAGACTTTTTTTATGATGCCCTCCCTTCTAGAAAAGTGAAGTGAAACAGTACAGACCAACCAATTTTGTGTAGCCTTAACCATTTTTTATGGAAGTTGGATAAAGGATCCATGGACTATGTAATTGGACTAGCATATACTCCTGTTGGGGGAGAATACTGGTTAGGTTATTCATTAACTAATTCAAAAAATCATCCCATATATTCAATCCAAATATATAGTTATGGAAAAAGAGTTTGAAAATTTGTATGTTCAATGGGATGTGAAGCTCCAAGGTCTTCATGTGTTTACTATTTCATATAGATACCTATTATTTTAATCTGAATTTTGAAATATATTGAAATATGTTAAGTGATATCGATCAAAGTTAATCACGATGGTCAATCTCCATATGTATGGTCTTACTAGATGAATAATCCAATTCATAAGGATATACTTCATGTGTGCGTGTTTTTATCAGTAGTTTTGGGTCTTGTATGTTCCTTATTTTTGTCAAGAAGATTCACTTTGATGTGTTATTAATCACTATGATATAAATAATTGGCTATGTGAATGTTCACTAGTAAGACCAAGTCATATCCATGGGATATGGAGATGGAGTAGTTATCCTAGTAAATGTTGGTACTAGTTATGAGCCACTAAAAATGTTATCTTGAACACCATCTATTTTTGTTGAAGGTTTCAATTAGTGATCAGGTTTTCCTATGGGTTTTACCTCATTTGGGATGTCTTCGATTGGGTAGTAGGGAAAGTTGACATTAGGGTTTATTATCCCTTTTGAGATTGTCTATGGACATTGAAAGTTGGATTATTGACTAGGAATATCATATCAATTGATGTTGACTCGTGATTAGTTTTGTGTTTCCCAATTGATTAGTCATCAACTATACCCTTCCACTATTTTTGAATGGGAGGATGATGATATTGAGTCTAATAACTCAGTCATTGGGTAACCAGTTTAGATTATGGATCATCAGAATAAGGTGTTTTATGGTAAAATGATTACTTTCGTCTATTTACAATGGATGTTCATACTAGATAGTCTAGAGACATGGGAGTGGAAAACATTCAAGTGGAATAATTACCCATACCTATTTTTGTGTCTATAATCTTAATTACTTTCTAGGGAAATAATGTTTCATGGAAGGAAGAATTGTGACACCCTTTCAATCCTAGGTGTGATTAATTTTGATATTGGGTCAAAAAATTTGTTGTTATTGAGGTTTTAGGGAGTTAGGGAATATAATTTTTTGGTTTGAAACAAAATATACTCAGTACATGGTTTAAGTTCAAGGATAGTGGTAACTGTGCAGTAATATTGTGATATGTCACTATTGGTTGTAAAGGAAATTTTTACCCTCTAAGCATAGATTTTATAATAATTTAATTGTCCATGAAAACTGGGAATATGTTTGTGTTGGGTCCAAATACGATTGCATGAATTCATATAGTTTTTTAAAATGTGTAATTTTTCATAGGATACTGGGTGATAATGTTATCGTGGGGTAGTTTCAACTGCATCTTTAGTGCATTGTTTCTCTAACCGTGAAACTGAACCATGTGACCTCATCCTAACTTATTAAAATGGAAAACAATTTTTAACTATAATCTACTCCTAACATCGTATTTTCTCAAACAATGTCCTCCATGATAATTTAAAAGGTTATATCCTTGGTTCCTTGGTGATTTTCCCTCTATTTGGGTGGATCTCATAATGGAATGTATGGATCTACTCTTAGTATCTCCACTTTTATCAATATATTATCTTGGTATCCATTTCCCTTATATTTTCATAATGCTAATGGGATTTATTTTCGATATATATAGTTTTTAATGGAGAATTGGTAATCTTCATTGTGTATACAGACTTATGAGAACCATACCTTTTTTTCTCTCTTCACCGAACTCGAAGGTTTCAAAATTTAGGATGTTGGCGAAGTGGGTTCCTCTATATAATGAATTATTTCTCATAGAAACCTGAATATTATTTTGAAATACATTCATTTTAAATATTTTAATGATTAGTTTTACTTTGTTAAGGGATAAATTTAAATCCATGATTTTATTTATTCTTTTATGGAAATTTGAAATTATTAATTGGGGTTTTCATTGAAAATTGTTTTTATAAACTGTAAGTGTTTGATAAAATGACAAAAATAATATTTTAATTTTTTTTCATAGATTATCTTTCAAGTACTGGTAATGTTTATCACTGGGGGAATTATTTTGGATACATTTCATTATATGTTCTTAGGATTCACTCTTATTTCTATATTTCCTTGGATGTACTAGTATCCTATATTTTTATTATAACCCATTTATTCATTATTATTAAATAGCATAGGTATTCTTATGCTTTATATGAGCACTTTTTTTATATATGAGGATTACTTAGTTATTTCCCTTTATTTAATAAAATTTTATTTGCATGCATCTTCTTAAGGCTTAGGATATGAATTTTTTTAAAGGAAAATACAAGGTATACTTTATGAAAATGTGTTTTTGTGTAAAATTATTTATAAATTCTTCTTTTTTTCTAAATATAGAAGTAATGGTTCCGTAGTGAAAGACACTATCTATATTCATGGTGGAATCCAGCTAATCTTTAACTAAAATACCCTTATTTTTCCTTTATTGAATTTTTAGTCATGCCTTTTTAGGATTCAGTTAAATGAAATGGTGTTATATAAAACAGTTAAATCTATTGATTGATATCACCTTTTTATTATTTTGTGATATAAGTGATAGAGAGTTTTTAGAACCCCCGGTTTCAAGTAAGTAACCCTTTATTTATGTATTTTATATATGTAACGTTTTTAGTAGAATTGTGGGAGGATTTAAGGGACTTTTGAAATTATTCTAGAGATTTTATGGAGGTGCATAGTTGGATCATGGTTAGTAGAAATCATGAAACTCCTATAGGAAATTGTGAAAAGTGGAACAAAGGCTATTGGGTTGGCACAGAGTTAGGTGCACAGTTTGGAAAAACCATGTGAACACCTATGAATAACTGTTATTTTTTAGAAAATAGGGAAAACCACCATTGGTACGCAGTTCCTCCAACTATGTAAAGGGTGTTGGGTGGAAGTGGTTTGTGCAAGGTTGGTGTGTGGTTTTCGTAACCGTGAAATATAACCATGAATGGCTAAAAGTTAGATCCTAAAAAATAAGATCTCGCATAAATTTACTCATAAAACTCCCATTTTTAATTATTTTGACCCTAAATTGGTTTTCCCTTTTGTTAAAGTCTATGGAGACTCTCCCCTTCTATCTGAGGGCGGTCTGTTGGCAAATCATGTTGTTTTAAAGGCCATATTTCATGGTATGTCTCCATTATTGGTTATTTTACTTACATATATTCTTATTCCCCCTTTTATATTCATAGATCTAGTCCATTAGGGATGAATCTATTATAGTAGGTGTTAGTAACGATGATATTTGGTTGTTTGTATGTTAGGGAATAAGATCTAATGCGAGTTTTGGGAGATTCAACCCTGTTTTGTTGATGAATTCATGTTGTTCTTCATTTTCACTATAGTTTCTGATTCTTGTGGCTTAACTATCATCTTCTTTTACTGGAACATGAAATATTTATTTCATATTGGTTGAATTTCTTGGAATTTATTCTAAAATTTATCTTCAAATCGTGTTAGAAACCCTCATTAGTGATGGTTTGGGAAATTTTGAAAATCCATTATTGTGAAAATTGCTTTGTTTCATGATTTTAAATTGATGTTTTAATGTATGGATAGGTTTTCATTAAAGTAAATGGTTTTATATAATGTTTTCAATAAAATTTAGTACTTTTTAAAATGTTTTAAATGCTTGGTTTGAAATGGGTTTGGTATACATGGGTTAGTGTGAGCTCATGATTTTTATGTCACTTGGAATAATGGGAATGTGCCATTGGGGTACAAGGGATGTGTCCCTATATTTGGGGAATGTGTAATTAGGGAACAAGTATATTGGACACATAGTGATGATTTGGGGGATCGAAAAGAGACATCTCATTAGTATGTAACTATCATAGAGGAATGAATATGTGTGTGTGGGTGAATCGTGGAATTGGTAAACCAATAAAGGAATGTTTAATTGTTTAAGGCATTATTCATTTTATGTAAAAACAATTTTCTTTGGATAACTATTTTGGGGCATAAATTCTTGATTTATGTAAACTTTTTAATTGTTTTCATTTTTTTTATAAATTATTTTATACAAATTTTTCAACATGTTCTATCTGGATTATGTGAGTTGGTAATTATTTTTTGGAAGTCCTATTGAGTTCTAATACTCACCCCCACCTTAGGCACTTGGGTGTGTTTGAATATATCATTTTTTGAAACATATGTAAAGGTAAACTATCACATTTATTTTATGTTGATTCATGATATTTGGTCATTGATTTTAGATTTGGATCTTGGAGTTTTGTTGGAGTTTCAATGTTGGTGTCTTTGAATTCATTGAGCTTTGTTGGTTTTTTCTTCCTCTTTATAGTCAATGTTGATCTGGGTTTTTGATTGGTAGTTTAATGTATTTGGGTTTATTTTTTATACTTTAAGTTTTCTCACATTATTTTCATTCATAATTTAGTTGTTCATTAGTTAATTTATTCTTTGTTTGGTTGTTTTAATTTCAAAGGGAAAATCATCCCCCAATTTCTTATAAATCCCTTGGAATTTATTGCCAAATGTTGGAATCTTGGGGATTTCACCTAAGGCCAAATAGAAATTTCACCTCGACTCAAAACAATTAGGAGGGGAGAGATGTTACAAGTGGTATTAGTTGTGGTCGGTCAAAATATCTTTTTTCGTACAACTTGTATCAGTTTTTTCGTTCATTGGGTATCGGTAGTATCCGTATTGAAGTTGAAAATCTATTCTGGTTCAGTATTTTTGTTGGTTTGGTTGAAAGGTGTAGGATTTCCAGGACTTCAAATGTAAAGCATAAAAAACTTATTTATCTAATTTATTTTAAAGGTAGAGGTGTGGCTGAATAGGATTAATTGAATATTAATTTTCATCGGCACACCAGCTGAGCTAAAAGT